>BMAW01091579.1:183102-720602 GCA_019974015.1 Nephila pilipes | reverse complement strand
AAAGCATCAATCCCTATTGAGATATCTGAAAAATGAAACAAAAGGTTTCCTATAAAAGAATTTATTACACTACGACCTAAAATGCACTCATTTATCTTTGATGATGAAAATAAGAAAACTTCCAAAGGAACAAAAAAGATTGTTGTTCAGAATATTTTCAAACATAAAATGTATTTAAATGTTTTGGAAAATAATGAAGTATTAAAAAATAAACAAACAAGCATTATTTCTAAAAACCATATTCTATTTACTCCAAAATCAAATAAAACAATTCTTAGGAATTTTATGATAAAATGTATATGTTTGAAGAAGTTCAATGTTTTGAATGTGGAAATGTATGGATCAAAACGCAGTAAAGTTTGTCAACATTTTAATACGTGTTTCTAAATGTATAAGTATATATTTTATGTTTAACATAGTGAAGTATGTCAGTATTTTTATATGTGTTTCTAAATGTATAAGTATATATTTTATGTTTAAAATGAATCGTATTTGGATTATGATAAAATATAATATTGCAAATAAAATTATGTCTTTAAGTAATGTTTGTCTATCTCAATTTTTACATTCTTATTGATTTTATACGCACAAAACGAAATTAAAAATCATAAGTTGTATTAATAGAACATTTATCTTTACGAGATTTTTTTTTTTAAAAATAAAGTACTGATACCGATTCAAATTAGTTTGAAATAAAAAAAAAAAAAACATAGTACTTTCTCAACTTTCTTTTAGTTCATACTTTCAAATTTTACTAAATAATATATTATAATTAAAGAAACCTGGTTAAATATAAAGCACTATCTTTAAAAAAAAAAGGATTAATAATTGTCTGTTTATTTTGAATATTTGATGAATACAAATTACTTTGATTTTGTTTTCCTACAACTATTACATCTTGCAACTCATAAAAACTTAAAATTATCATAGGTAATATTTTTATAACGTTTACAGTATTAGAAATTATACTCGAAGTAGTATTTCTAACATAGGTATATATTCATAAAGCACACTTATCTAATCCTAATACATATTTTTCGAATAGAATCAAGCCTATAAACAGGAAAAAGAGTCCACTGCTTAAAGATTTGAGTAGTTTACTTCTATGCCATCGATTTTCCAGTAGATACCATTAAAAGCTACTTAATATTATGCTATAATAATTTTTTGCTCTTTTCTTACACAAGAGAGTTTTGTCTTTAGCAAATAAAGAAATTTTTCTGTCTCTGATGCAAAACAGATATTCATCTTTGATAAAAATTAGTTTCAAATCAGTAAACTCTTTTTTTTAATCCAACTATTAACAAGTAAAATGTCGATAGGTATTTAGTTCAGATACCGACAATTTATATCACTGAGATTCAAAACTTGGACTATCGGCTTTGCTTCTAAGTAAAGTTGTAGGCATGTCATTAACAGCATATTCATCTTCCAAATCTATAATGTACACCATTCTGTTTAGTAGAAAAAGTTCGTTTTTCTCTGGATAGCGATTTTTAAAAACTTGTCAATAAATGGTTTTACTCAGTTTTGTTTTATAAATAGAATTTCTTCTTCTCCTTTATCCTTATGTTTCAAAAGTAGACTCTCTAACTTTCCCCTCTCCCTTTTTCTTTGTAATTGATTCCACTACTCACTTTTTGTAAGAGAGCATGCTCTAAGTCTTTCACCAAATTAGTATGTTCCGTATCACCACCAAAGAATTTAAACTCTTGAATTATTTAATGTCTTCGTTCCCCTGTATCCAATTCAGATTTAGCGTCTGGCACAACTGCACGATAACCTGCAATAGATGTAATTGGATCTTCATTTTAATAATTAGAATTTACTCCCTCTTTTCTTTTTCTGGCTTTATCTCTGTACCTTTGAGTTCCGTTCTCATTACTAGATTCGGTCGACAGCAATTCCACCAAAGCTTCTGTACTTACAGATGGATTTTCCGTTTCCTCTTCGGAGGCGACGTGGACATCATCTTCGTTCGAAGGTGATTCGTGACCATACATCTGTGACTTTTCTCTTAATGCTTCATAAGCAGTGGTGCTCAACAATAAGTCACTTGCCAGTTTTTTTCGATACTGCACACGACACTGATTCATATCCATGTGGACCGTCGTCAATACTCGTTTCAAATATTCGAAAGGGAGCCACTTCCTTCTTTCCAAACGCAAAGACAAATTCGATATGTCAATCTCCTTCATATTGTACTCCATATGTGCACTCTTTGCGTATTACTGAAATCTGAGAACCAGAATCTATAGTTAATCTTTTGATGACTAGTCTTCATCCATGTAGTCAAAAGTTCTGCTACATTAGTTGTAGCCTCCACGGGAACACTTATTTTAGCTGTTAGGATGGGAAAATACTGACTTCCGTTAGGCTTAACAGCGATGACTGTATTGTCCTGAGCAGTTCGGCTCGGATCTATTTTTTTGAGGAACCTAGTAGGACAAAATCGGGCTGTATGGCCTTCCCTTTCATAAGAATCACAAGTGATCTTCGGGGATATCCTTACACCTACAATCCTAGAATATTGCGCTTGATATCTTGAATTTCCATTGATGTTGGAAGTTCGATATTTTGCAAGATTCTTCATTTCTTCTGCATACCTTTTTTTCCTTAGGGAGAGGCAATTGACCTCGCTTGTTTTCCCCTTTTTCCTGATGACTCATTAAATTAGAAGATCTGTGTCCGGTTCAAACGCTTTCATATTCATCCAACTCCGAAGGGGACATCAATTTCGCCCATTCATCCAAGAAATGTTCCATGATCTCGGAGGAAAATCTTCTTTACTTGGTCCGTGTTGACCAAATCCCTCAACTTCTCAAAAGTATTCATTTCAAGTCCGTCATTCCACTCCTGAAAGTAATTAGTTATTTCAAAAAAAAAAAGAAAGAAAGAAAGAAATCCTCCATGTTTTCTTAGGTCTCTTCTGGTGCTGAACAAATTTATATCTAAGTTCCTTTGAACTTAATTTCAATTTTTTCAATAATATACCCTTAATATATGTTAGTTGTCGGAATTCTCTTCCAATTCCCGAGCAAATGATTGTACTAAATCAGAACCATGAGTAATCTGGAAACCCAGTTCTTAGAGTCAACATCAATCCTCTTCGCTTGTCTTTCGAAAATGGATAAATAAAGTGATAACTATATTATCGTTCTTTGGATCGAATCTCGGCATCATCTTAGCCAACTCATGACATGGAGAACCAAGTTTTTAGGTTTTTCGTCTACAGAGCTATCCAAATATACTTTTCTCAGTTGTTCCTTTCTCAATTGTTCTAACTCAAATTCCATTTCCCCTCCCTTCTGTCTTTCTTCCATTTCTTTTTTCTTCTTTTGTCTCTGTCTTTTTTCCTGTTCTCTTTGTCTTTCTTCCATTTATTTATTCTTTTTTTTTTGTCTCTGTCTTTCTTCCTGTTCTGTTTGTCTTTCTTCCTGTTCTTTTCTTCTTTTGTCTCTGTCTTTCTTTTTTTCTTCCTGTTTTTCCTATACTAATATGACACCCATTATCGTTTTCAGTAAGGCCTTAGCATCTTCCTCATTGTAATGCTTTTTATTCTGTATTAAGTTGATCAAATCGATTATCTTGAGATTGGGGCTTTGATCCTCTCCTAACTCCGATAACAGAGACTGTAGGTCTACCAATCTATTTCTCATCAAAAATGTCATGTCTATTATTATGCTCAATATAAAAAACGAACAAGTCTAAATATAATGAGACTAACCATCAAATCCAAAATATAAAAAAAAATACCTAAATTATTTTAATTAATTTTAGCCTAAAACTCCACAAAATAATATCTAAATTATATACATTCAGCAATTAAACGAATAAATAATATTAGGAGGAATGCAGGTTAGCAGGTGATTTCATTTCTTATCAGAATAAATCGAGTTAAATGAACAAATAATAAGATGAGGAATACAGAATAGCAGATGATTTTATTTCTTATCACTATTTCGAAATTGTGAAATAACGCATTCTTAATTATTCATTTTACTATTATTATTTTATGTAGCATTCCATATATATTTTATGGAATGAAATTTTATAGTATGTTATTTATTTTATGCAGCATTCCAAAACAATTTTAAAAAAATAACTTTGTTTCCAAGCATCATTTTACTATAGGAATTCCAAATATAATGAAAAACAGAAATACAGTCACAAATTCACTTAGAGGAAAAAAAGTTTTTCACTTTTTCATTTAAGAAACAAATTCAAATATTAAATTAGGAGGTTAACTGAGCTTCACAAGTACATACTCTCAGTTTAATAACCTCACGGCACTGGAGTACTGAATAAAATCTTAATTTAGGCTTAATACGATAAATTTGTACAGATATACAATGGAAACTGGAGTTTCACTATCACGCTCAGAAAAATAAATTACAAGAAAATACTAGAGAGGGCAATTACATTAATAAATGAGCTTTACCTTCACAATATTGAGCCTATTCGTTACCAATTAGATCCTACCGACTGCGCAAGTAAAAAATGCGCTTGGTTGACTGACGGTAAGTTCCAGATACAAAAATGGCCACGATGCAAAAATAACACAATTTATTTTAAATAAATATTTCAGACATTAAGTAAAACAGGTAATGATAATTTAAAAGGGATGAGGAAGCCAAATACTCATTCCAACTGTGAAAACTCTAATCGAAACAAAAACGACTTCGTCTTCAATCTGCCAAAACCTCCGTCACGTCTCAATTTTTCTTTTTCCTATTCGATTTTTCCAGCTCAGTTTTTCCCAAATAGTTTCAGGACTTCTTTTGTAGTTTTATTTGATGGTCTCCTCGGCAGCACAATAACAATGCTACCGAGCGAACATCAGGTACAATGGCTTTATGTATTTCCTTGGATCCTTACTAACACAAATTTTGGAATTATATTCATGATAGCTACAGATGCATCCAAAAGCCAACACCTTACTTCTAATGCAGATGTTAGACAAAATGTTTTTTTTTTTTTTTGATTATAACATAAATTCAATAAATTTTATTTTCAAGACTGATACGCTATTATTTTCAAGCTTCAAATGAACTGACAGTTTATCAATTAATCTAGTCATTTTATTTTACGGTTACTCAGTTTTATCTGCTATTCAAAATTTCTTAATCAGGTCTCCATTATTTATAGAACATCTACTAAAATTTACAGTCAATCCTATTATAAAACTGGATTTTGAAACCCTCAAAACTTTTTTGGATTGAAAAAATGATAAATTCTTACTATCGGTAACAGAATTTGATGCAAACATCGACTGAGTAACAATAATCTGAGAAGATATCCATACACACAAACAACTATCAAAACTTATTGAAAAAAAAATGCGAACTTCTGTTCCAGCAAATATTTTTATATTTTGAAGAATAGCACCGACATTTATAAATATAATATAACTACCATAAATATAACAGTATCCACATCACTTCATGAAGAATTACTTGCTGAAATTGATGGTACTTCTCTTTTAAATAATCATCAATTTAAATGTATTACCAGTATTTGATTAATATTAAAACAAAAGTTTTTTTAAAATTAATTACCTGAGACCCACTAAAAAGCCAAGCAACTCCTTTAACAGTCGTCACCCATTTTTGGGTACCAAAAGTTTATTAGAAGCTTTTTAATGGATGTATCGGCGCTTTCAATTATTATATTTGTGATGACATCTGTAATCTCATCAATACTAGGAAAGAACTTCATCAATGCTTATCTCTCTCGCTCTTTACTTCCTTTTTGAAAGAAATTGTTTTTCCTGAATATGCTATAATTGTGGATAGTTTAGTTATATCTTCAGATGTTAAATATTTTTCATGGAAAGCAACTGCAGTGGAGCTGTATTTGTTAATTATTTCCTTTATGTCGGTGATTTTATTTCTATATCTTCGACAATTCCCTTCTCTCAGACCTTCCTCAGGTTGAATCCTCAGCCCTTCTCTGAGGCTGAACTTAATAATCTGACTACAGATCTTGGCCTTTTGAAATAGGCAACTGTATTGTTATTCTCCAGACTGAAAGAAAAAACTTATTAGAAAAACTGACTGATTTTTATTGGTGCAGGAAACGAGAAAAAGAAAAATTATTTTTCTCGATTCCTGTACTTTGAGGAACATCTGTGAACATCTGGTCTATTATTCAGACGTTCCCGGCTTTTTTTGTAATCAGCACACCAAATAACATAAAAATCAGCGAAAATTTCTTTTTTTTTTAAATTTTATTTTATTTTTTTTATTCAAATTCAAGACTCGCATGTACTCATTTTTAGTAACAGGTACGTACTTAAAATGGAAACTTCACGTACTCATTTTTGAAGATATTTCCGTATCAAATATGAGTGTGGAATAGAAAAATGAGTGCATGTATTTATTTGTGAATCTGTTACTGCATCAAATACGAGTATCAAACAATCAAATGATTATGTTTTGAATTTATCTTCGATACTGTTGTTGCATCGAATATGAATTTTAAACAGAAAAATATATTTCAACTTAAATTTTAAGGGACTTAAATAAGCATTCCTTTATTTGCAAGTATCATTTTCTTCCTCTTACATATTATTTAACATATACTTTATGAAGTTTTTGTTACAAAACTTCGATTCAAAATTCTTGCATTTACTGTGTATAACAAAACTGTTATTTTTAGAAACAAAAATGCAGCTATTATATGATCATAAACTGTACTTTGAACTTATTCATCAAATTTAAATCAATTCTAGTGGTTTAAAAAATCTTTAATTAACGAAAATAGATTCGACTCAAGAGTTAAATTCTTTTCAAAACAAATGTGAAAAGAAATCTGAGCTATTAGTTCCAGAAGCAATTCAGTTCATTAAGAATTATATTTATGTTTTCAGAAATAATATATAGTTTTGTTAAAAATATAGTTTGTTTCCTATACATGCAGAAAATTGAGTTTTATTTAAAGCTCAGTCATTTAATAATAAGTTATTGAAATATCTTGGAAACATTATGATGAATATTAGATTTTCCATAGTAAAAAACTTAGTATACAGCATTTTTTTTCATCTGATATATATTTCCTTTTGAATTCATATCATAACAAAGCTAATACCCAAAATTAATGATTCAATGTACACAGAAAAAATAAAACCATATAATATTTTTGAAAAATTTATTCTGAATATTATACACATACATATCAGACATTTAAAAATGAAACATTATTAATTTTGAATACAAGAATATTAAAAAAAAGTATAATTCTTTAACTCCTACAGATGAAAGCATGTCGTTTTAAAAAATCACCTATAAACACTGCTATCTAATCCATACTATAGTCCAACTCCATCCCCATTCGTACAACATAGCTTATGTCTTAATGTAGCGTACATTGAGGTATCATTTAAAATAAAGGAAGTTCTAATATGTAAAGGTAAACAGATTTTTTACTTCTTTCAAATCAACAACATTTTGTCAAGTTATTAAATATGAGTGAAAATGCTTTTCAAACAGTGCTGTTTCAAATAAATATGTTATTTATGCATCGTTATCATGTAGACAATTCTTTAATTTTTCAAAAGTGAGGAAAGTCATCTACACAACTTAATTGATACAGTTATACTTTTGGAATATACTGTACCATTACAGTTTAAACTATTACATGTAAGAATTTCTGCTTGGTGTGTTAAACCATCCATTCTACATAGCAGTCCTTGCTGCTTTGAATTATGAACTTGGACACACTTAGATCCCAAAACATTTGTTATACAAGGAATTTTAAAGTTTTTTTTTTTTTTTTTTTACTAAACGCATGAGCCATTTTTAATTGGTGTTAGTGGTTTAAAACTTACTTGAACAGAGCTTGTCTCCTTTCGATTACAAAAAAAACATCAATTTAACAAGATTTTTTTTCTTAGAAATATCACAAATGTTTTCAATCAAAGCAAAGCAGTATGGTCATATGAAAGCATAACTTTTTTCTGCATTACATATTATACAATGACATAAATCTAATTTAAACAGTACGGATCAGTTCATAATTAAGACAAAATATATATTATGCATTAGTTTGTAAAAACATTTAATTTTTATACATAATGTCGCATATTGTAGAGAAATTATGGAATATAGAATAATAAAAAGTATTGATATTGATTAAAGCGTTTCATTTTGTCAATTGATTTTGTTCATTTTGTAATTTCAGATCTAAAAAAAGTATTAAAAAATTTATATGAAATTACTTTCTTAGGAAGATTAATTGCCAACAAAAATAATTTATAAACTTGCCTATTTTAAAACATTCAAGCAATTTTATTGGTTAGCCACCTTTAAAAGCAGAATTTTAAATTATGTGATTTTAACACTTAGATATGCGTCATGATATACATAAACTTGTTTTGACCTGTATTATGTTCTATTGCAACAGCAAATGTTTTGGTGTTTGTACATGTTGCTTCAAGTTGAGGTCATTTTTGACCTGAATTAATCAAATAGTATGATTTATTAGACATCTAAGTAAATTGCGTAAAACTTACAACGTAATATTTCTTAAATAATCTGCCATAAAAGTGAATATTTATTACATTCACCATATAATTTAATTGTTCGTAATTCATATATAGCAAAAAATTAATAATTTTACCAACATAACAGGTCAATTGAAAAGTCCCCGGCCTAACACCTAGATGGTGCTACTAGAATTAAATCCATATGTTTTTTAGTTAGCCCTAACCCTCAAAAAATGCGTGTATAAATTTGACAGCTGTCGGATCATTAGTTTGTGAATTATAGCATTTTGAGTGAAGCAACTTTTGTTATTGTGAAAAAAATGGATAAAAAGGAATTTCGCGTGTTGATAAAATATTGCTTTTTGAAGGGAAAAAAATACAGTTGAAGCAAAAACTTGGCTTGATGCCGAGTTTCCGGACACTGCCCTAGGAAAATCAACCATCAAGGATTGGTATGCTAAGTTTAGACGTGGTGAAATGAGCACCGAAGACGGTGAACGCAGTGGACGCCCAAAAGAGGTTGTTACCGACGAAAACATTAAAAAAATCCCCAAAATGATTTTGAATGACCGTAAATAGAAATTGAATGAAATAGCAGGCACTCTAAAGATATCAACTGAACGTGTACATCATATCATTCACGAATATTTGGATATCAGAAAGCTCTGTGCAAAGTGGGTGCCGCGCGAGCTCACTTTTGACCAAAAACAACGACGAGTTGATGATTCGGAGCAGTGTTTGAAGAGGATCAAGCGTAACAAACTCGAGTTTTTGCGTCGATATGTGACAATGGATGAAACATGCCTCCATCATTTCACTCCGAAGTCCAATCGACAGTCATCTGAGTGGACTGCACACGATGAACCCGCTCCAAAGCGTGGGAAAACGCAACAGTCGGCTGGCAAGGTTATGGCGTCTGTATTTTGGGATGCGCATGGAATAATTTTTATTGACTACCTTGAAAAGGGAAGAACCATCAACAGCGATTATTACACAGCGTTATTGGTCCGTTTGAAGGACGAAATCGCCGAAAAACGGCTGCATTTGAAGAAAAAAGAAAGTGCTGCTTCACCAAGACATTGCACCGTGTCACAAGTCAGTGAAAACGATGGCAAAAATCCATGAATTGGGCTTCGAATTGCTTCCTCATCCACCGTATTCTCCAGATCTGGCCCCCAGCGACTATTTCCTGTTCTCAGATCTCAAAAGAATGCTCACTGGGAAGAAATTTTCGTCGAATGAAGAGGTGATCGCCGAAACTGAGGCCTATTTTGAAGCAAAGGACAAATCGTACTACAAAAATGGTATAGAAAAGTTGGAGGGTCGCTATAATCAGTGTATCACCCTTGAAGGGAATTATGTTGAATAAAAAAACCTAATTTTTCCAAAAAAATGTGTTTTACTATGGTAGGCCGGGGACTTTTCAATTGTTTTGTTATATGTCTACCAAAACAAACTGATGTGATATGCGTAAGCATCGGATTTCTCTATGTGCTAGTTTTTTACATCTTGTACATTAATTTTATTTCAATTAATACATTTAATCTTATCATATTTCTCACATAATTAAATTGTTTAGATTCAGTAGGAAATAATATGAGTATATTTTTATATACATCTATAGACTTATTCTCGTTTAACTGTGTTAAAATGCTGCTCAGTAAGCCTATTTAAACTTGCATCTGGCGTTTGTTTGTATACTTCCGATATAAGTTTTAATCACTCTGATAAATTAATTTTACTCTATAAAGCCATCCAAAATATCTTTTATGCAATTCTGGGCTGGAAAAAGCCAAAGTCAAGCATCCCAAACTGCTCTGATATGGAGATTTAGAGTCGTTGGCTCAGGAGCTCCAGTAAAGCCTGTCAACCTATATAAGTTTTAAATTATTTTCTGCTTTAAAGAGATGTATTTTTGAGCTGTTAACGGCCATTTAAGCTTTTTTTTTTTAAATTAGATTACTTTGTATTTCATATTTTAATATTGTTACGTATTATTAGATCATCGGTTAATTCTAACATGTTAAAAATAAAGGCTTCAATATTTATTCTAGTATTGTAATTATTCTAAAACCTCTGAAAAATACATGTGAATAGTTAAAGTGTTATTAAGCTCTTCTGACTTTTAGTATCTTGCATGCATAAACACTTAATATTAATCAGGCTGATTCTGTTTAAAAATTAAGCATTATCGAATTAAACTATTTTCTCTTTTAATCAAGATACATAATTAAGGCTTAACGGTTATATAAAGATTAAGGATTTAAACAGATGTAATTTTGTACTTTGAATTAAAGTTTTTAAAAATGTGTTTTTCAAACAAAATTAATTAATTTAATCATAAGTTGATTATAATGTTTTAAAGAGGAATCAACACTATTTAAAAAAAACATATGTAAATTCTAAATACAATTTCAAATTTAATAATGATTTGATAGCATTCATTTTTCGTCTTTCTCAAAGTATATATATAATATTTAATTAATCAAATGAAGTGTAGAGAAAATTATAATATTACTATATATATATATATATATTACACATGGATCAATAGGTCAGAGACAACATTGAAAACATTTATTGTTTTTATTCATCAACATAATCACCTTTTAGGTTATTCTAATCATCTCAAGGTTTTCAATTTTTTCAATACCATGTTTATAAAAAAATTATCTTTCCTTCAATATAAGCTCGGAGTTTCAGCGATGGCCTCCTCATTTAAGGCCAAATCTTTTCCTGAGACATTTTTATTAAGATCAGCAAAGGCCAGTAGTCATGTAGCAAATCTGGATAGGGGATGGGACAGATCAAAGCAATTCGTTCAGATTTTGCCATTGTTTCGATCGACTTGGGCTGGTGTCTTGAGTGAAGGTATTTTTTTCTCATGTGCGGTCGTTTTTTCGCGATTTCCTCTCAAACCCCAGCTAAATCTAATATAATAATCTCGGTGATCAGATTTACCTTTCAAGGGGTAGTCAATTGAAAATCACGCCATGGCGCGTAACTCCCAAAAACTGACACCGGATGCTGCCAGCTGACTGCTGCGTTTTCCGGACCTTACGGACGGCTTTCATAAAGCGCTGAGTAGATTTCAACATCGGACGCTTGAATGAAACCTGAACCGCTTCGACTCTGGAGTAAGTGATGTATCATGTTTTCGTCATAGTCGCATAACGTTGTACGCAAAATCTTTTTTGCGAGTAAACCAGCGATAAAGTGGCTTTCTGAATCATCGACTCGATTGCTGTTGTTCAATCAAATCGCCAGCACCCACTTGGAAAACCTTTTCGATCTCAATTTTCATGAAGGATAAATACACTTCCATATGATATCTATGTCATGTAATCTCGCAAAGACTTCGCTACGATCTTTCATTATATTTTTGTCCTTCCTCACATTTCAGGGTGTAAGCAGCCCACAGGTCTACCAGTGTTCCGCGTCATTTGTATCGGTGACCACGTTTAAACTCAGCAAGAACCACCGACAAATCGTTACTTTTGATGGACAAAGTCAGAATGCTGTTCAATCCATTGTTTCAACACTTTTGGTGTTTTACCCACATTAAAACAATGTTTATCAGAACACAGAACTCGTTTTCCATTTTAAACAAAATACAAACGACTGCACTCAACCTCGATAACTCAGCTGTTTCTTGTCAGTCTGACTTGAAATTTGACACGTTTCAAGCAAAGGTTAGTACTCTCTAGAAGAGACCTGGTTACTGGTTTACTACAGGCATAATCTCTGGGTTGAGTCTTGGAACTTATTGATCGAAGTATGTTATATATATAATATGTAAAATATTTTAAGTACATAAGAATATGTATTAATTTTTAAAATTGTATTTTAATAGAAATTATGTAGAGGGGGGGGAGAAGAGAATTTTGTGGAAACAGAAAATTTTATATTCTATAAATCTTGAATGCTGCTTAAGAATCTGTTATGTTGCCTTGTTGTGCAAATGTGATTCTTGTTTCTTCCAATAGAAGACCAGAACCTCAGTTTTACTTTTAATTCATCTCAACTGTATATTTCTTAAAAGCAGTAGAGTAAGATAAAGTGAGAGGGAGAAAGATTAAATTGTGCTAACAAGCTATACAAATATCAGGTTTTGTATAATATCAGAATTATCTTACAAAGTCCATTAAGAAATAAATATTTAGCTTAGGACATTTATGAATGAATGCGATTCGATTGTAAATAAAAAAATGTTTAACATGTCAAATAAAAGGGTTAGATAATATGTTTGACCTTATTCTATGGAGAATATTTATAAGCAATTTTATAATTTAATGAATTATATATAACTATAGCGCTTGTGTCCTGTATTGAATACAAAAAAAAAAAAAATTGTTTTACTGATTCCGTGTGAATAAATGTTGGAGTTCATGCATAGAATAAAATGTGAATATAAGGCACCAAGCATTTATTTAATTTTTGCAACATTTTTTGGGCCGCATTATAAAAAAAAAAAAAAAAAATGAAAAGTCTGTGTTAAAACCTTATGCAAAAATCAAATTTTGAATTACAACACAAACCTGTAGTGGTTCCTCCCCCTTAATCATATGAGTTTAAAACAAATAACTTAAAAAATGCAAGACAATAGCGATGAAACACCAGACAGTCACTTATAATATGATGAACAGTATGTGGGATATAACAGGAAGAATGCCTGATTAGACTGCGAAAATTTGGTTTCAAAATACACATGAAATTTGTGTTTAAATTAAAACCATGTTCTTTAAAAATATATATATTCTGAATCATCATACTCCTGTCATAAAACATCTGAAATTTACTTCAATTCATTAAAAAATAATCTAGAATAAAAGCTATTTTTTGTTAACATTTTATTCTGTGTGCATAATTTCTTATGTTATTATTGCCACACAGTATTATTAGAACGAAAAACTGATGTACAACAATTCTTTGAAAATGGTAAAGCCTTAATACCTTAAATATAAATATATATCTTAAAACGAGATTAAAAAAATGTATAATAATTTCTCCGTCATTTAAAAAAGACAGTTTAAGTTACATTATACGCTTATGAAGAATAAAAAAATAGAATCCTTGTCGAGAATAAAATAGAAAAAATATAATTGTTGTAAAAATTGCCATCGATAAAAAAAAAAATGTAGCAAAGTAGCGCAAAACTCTTAAAATTTCACAACACTATTTTCTAAGTACTATAATGTTATTCTATGAAATATCCTCAGCATCATACACAAATATTTACATGTATGAAAGTAATTTTCAACACTGATCTATACGAATTGAAGTCACTAAAGATACGATTACAATGTAATATTATGGATATAGTCTGCAACACACAAATAATTACTCATAAGAAAATCATTTTCTAAACTGATCAATAACAATTCTTAAGATATAATAGAAATTTTTCTGAAGATATAACCTTCCAAATATGCAATGTTTTAAAAATATTTAAGTATTTTTGAATTAATTATGCATTCAAATTTGAAAAATCTTTATGTGTAAAGCAACAAATATTAACAGACAATTTCAACAAATGTTCAAAATAAATATATATTAAATATCTGAAATAATTTTATTGAATAAAACTGTTAGAAGAAGTAAAAAAAATAATTTTTAAAGAAATATTAGCAAATCACAGTTAAATTAGGATGCTTTTAATAATAAAAAAAAATGGGTACTTGTCTATTATACCGCCAAATTATGATTTCGGGTGTAGACGGAAAATCGCCAAGCGAGTAAGATGTATCTCCAAGTTTAGTTGAAAGTTCCTAAGGTTGCAGTCCTAAAGTAACAGCACTTTATCATTTTAGTAAAATATCACTTTCCCCGTTAAAAATATTACTGATTCTGAATTATTTTTTTAAAAAATATCTAATTTGTTTCCTTCCAAAATGTCGTTAACAATCTTCACTTCACCAAATAGGGAAATGGATGCCATCTCTTTTTTTCTCAAAAGAAAGGTCTTTTACCGAACACACTATTATGCAAAAAAAGGTCATTTCATGAAGTTATATATTAATGAAGAAAGTATTTGGAAGTGCAATATATTATAAATTGCTCGAATAAGAAGAGCCTCCGTGTTGGAAATTGGTTCAGCGGTTCCAGAATACCGTTCGTTACTGCAATACGATTTATGTATTGTTGGGCAGAGGAGTTGATGTCCATTAAATGATGTCGCAATCAATTGAAAATGTCTAAGAGTGCAACAGTGGATTGGAACCATTACATGAGAGAAGTGTGTTCTCTGCATCTTGTTCTAAAATTTAATAAGCGTATAGGTGGACCCGTTAAAATTATGGAGATCGATGAAAGTTTATTCATGCGGCGTAAAAATAACAGTGGTCGAGTTCTTTCTCAACAGTGGATTTTCGGTGGAATATGCAGGGAAGATGGCGAGTGCTTTCTTGTTCAAATATCTAACAAAGATGTTTATACACTACTTGGAAAAATTCTGGAACATGTACAAGGAGGTTCAACTATTTATTCAGATTGTTGGAAGGAGTACAAGACTGAAAAACATGAAGATGCAGGTTTTACACATTTCACGGTGAACCATAAGTACAATTTTGTAGATCCGTCAACGGGAGTTCGCACGCAAAATGTTGAAAGAATATGGGTTCTGTTAAGTGCCGTAACTAGAAACAACCCAGAAAGGCTCGACATCATCTAGAATCGTATCTGGCAGAATTTATGTGGAGGAAATATGTAGGGGGGGGGAAATACTTTCTATGAAATAGTGAAAGCAATTTCGGAAATATGGCCTTTAATGAAGAGTGATGTTCTAAAAGTTATGTAAATATTAATTTTAAACATCTGAATTTTTATATTACTCATTGGGTGATATTTATCACTAAACATATCAAAATATTATTAAATAAAATAACAAAGTTTTATATTATTTATTATTATGTTATTTGTTTCCCTACATTTCAATTTCGCGCTTCGTTTGCTTGGCGCTTTTTACTATAGCTTGGCGATATTGGCGTATTCTTAATTTGGTGAGCGCCGCTTTAATAGACAAGTACCAAAAAATAATTGCGTGCAAACCAAATAAATTTGAAGCCATTATTTTAACTTGTTTATAAGAGAATGATTTAGTACCTTTATACTACAACAATGCAAATTCAGATTCAAACAGTTATTTTGAAATAAGACAAAAAAAAAAGTAACATAATAATTTCTCATTAAATTAAAAAGTATTATATAAGTAGCAAAATATAAGATACATTAGTTGTCTTTGCAGTAACAAAATTATTAAATGCAGCACTAACACATATGACATCCTGGGGCAGTCGAGAAGTTTGATAATTATTCTGTTCAATTAACCCTTTAACAAAGGAGAAATAATCTAAATACCGTTTTGAACTTGACGTTCCAAATGGCCAGTAATCTTCAAAAGGAAAATTATTTTACAAAAATAACGTAATGCTTTTGGTTTTTCCAACTCTTTATTTACCCATGAAAAATGCAACTAAAACATTTTCCTTTTAAATGATTACTTTAATATAGTAAAAAAATTTAAGAGAAATTATATGATATTTAATTTCATATGCATAAGGTATGAGAGATACATTAAAAGATATTTAGAGCCATGTTTAAACACTTCATTTCTTTTAAATTATTCTTTCACTCAAGCACAAAGCAAAACGTTACAATAAGTTACCTCTGGAAAGCCATCGCACTTTATTGTGCAGAAGTCAAAAAACTGACCTACTATTTCTTCAAGGAAATATTTAAACTGACGATGGTAGAGTGCTTTTACCAAGATGCTGTTAATACTCTTAATTACCAAGCTCATGACCTCAACTATTTTGGCCCTTGAAATATTTGGGCACAAAGCGTTTCTTAATGAATTATGCAGTGAAATCATAATTTCGTGGTTTATTTTTTTCTGAAGAATAAATGTTACCCCTCTATGTATTCCTATCATACTTCTAGCTCCCTCTCAGTTGCCATAGAAACAATTTTATTTATATCGATTCCATTGTCTTCCACGTATTTTTGCAGAGCATTTGCTATATCTTCTCCACGAGTTTTCCCTGAGAGCGGTAGCAATCCTAACAGTTCTTCTTTTGTATCTTGGAATTACATATACTTGACGAAAAGGGTAACTTGTGCTTTGTCTTTTATGTCGCAAGACTCATCTATAGCTAGAGATAAGGCAGAAGCCAGTTAAATGTCTTCCACTTGCATTTGTGTTACATTTGAAGACATTTTAGCGGTTCTATCTTGTACTGTTTTAGCAGATAATGACAAATCTTTGATTTTTTTCTTGATTTCTGCTCTGTTTTTAAAATCACGAAACAGCTCTTCAACTGCACGTATAAAACATTCTTTGACGTACTCACCATCTGTGAATGGCTTTCCTCTTTTTGCAATTTCTTATGATACTGCAAAGCTTGCCAGATTTACATTGTTGGAATATTACACCCAGTTACTTAGCATGGAACTTGATTGTTTTTTCGGAGCCCTTCAACTACTTTTTTTCTTTAACCACAGGTTGGATATTTACCAGCTAATTTGGTATGTTTTGTAGTGAAGTGTCTCTCCAAATCTGACTTCTTATTGTGCACGAGTTTTTCGTGGCAAATGAGACAAGTCGGAAGACTATCTGTGTTACATATGAATGCAAACGACTTCGTCCAACCCTGATTGAACTCTCGGTTTTCTGTGCTTCAGTTCTTCTTCCTTTTTTTTTTTTACCAGATGCCATGCTGGTGGTGGAGCCGAAAAAATGCTTTTTTAAGAGTTTAATTAAATATCTAAAACGGCAAGCAATTCATTTACCATTATTACTTCGTTAACACGATCTTCAGATAAGTAATCCAATTTTGTTACTGATTTTATTATATTATACGCATACATACCTTTGAAGGTATAATTCGCTTCTAAATCGTATTCTTCTTGAAACAACAACGCAAAAACCACAAGTAATTAAATTAACACTCATGCAATGTAACGTCTACCGCGCTATCCGAGGATGACTGACTGATAACACACTCTGGACGGAGATTGTTTGGGTGAGACGGAAATGGAATACAATTGGCTGAAAAATAAACATGGTCACGGAGTCTCTAAGAACAAAACAATAGTTCAAATTTAACTCATTACGGTCATGTTAAGCGTAGCGATTTGCATTTAACGATTATGAAAATAGAAGCTATTGAGAAATTAGGTACTTAAAAATATTTTTTCTTATTTTTTAAGGACGTTGGTAGTAAAGTATTAATTTTTTCGTATAGAACTCGAGAGCTGCAACTTTACATCAAAAGTGCGGCTCGCGAGCTGCAGGTTGCCGACCCCTGGGATAGGCCGTTGAAACTTGTTCTTCGCGGTCTTCCATCCACAACTGAATTAAACGCAGTCAAACAAGAAATTGAAAGCAATGGCTTCAAAGTTCATAAAATCTCTCGCCTCTCTAAATTTTAGACCAAGGCTCCCATGCCACTAATTTACTTTCAAATTATAAACAATCTCCACGCCGAACAAATTTATAACTTCACAGAGATGTTCGGTCCTCAAATCTGCATTGGGGCTTATCGGGCTACTAAGCACCCCTTTCAATGCTGGAGGTGTCAGGGTTTTTTTTTCATTCTTCTGAGGTTTGTCACCTCCCCATCAAATGCGCTGGTGCTCATAGGACAAGAGACTGCCCAAATGAATTTGATACTCTTCTGCGATATGCTAACTGTGGTGGGGACACGCAGCGAATTGGCGCCAGTACCCCCGTTTCAATAAGGGCAAAAATTCTCTCCCTAATAAATCAAATTCTAATTCGAACAAAAATAAAAAAAAAATCCTGCCTAGAGGTGGTACCTAATACCAAGGATCAGCGTCCTCTCGAAAGTTATCGACAGGCCACACCCCAAGTTTCTTACTCCCAAATTGTCTCCAGACAATTCATGGAGCAATCTACAGTTCCTATTCAAAATTCTGCAGTTCCCCACAGCAATGGAAATTTCACTGAAACTTTCCGTGCTGTGGTGTCTATCGCTAGTGACGCCAATGTTGATGAGCAATTATTTGCTCGGGCATTTAGGGAGTGTCTCCCCACCCTCCGCCAAGTCACGGCGGCTGACGACAAGGCCTATATTACTTTCGAGGCCTAAGTTGCTCTTAAACAAGGGCGCGCATATCGCGCTATCCCACAACATTAAAATTCAACCGTGACGTACATGACATTTCAATTGGTTTCTGAAACACCAATGGTTTGTGTTCCAAAATTGACGAAGTCAGAGACTTCGTCACAGAGCATAATCTTGATCTGTTTTTGGTTCAGGAAACAAAGCTTCAACCGGGGCAAGAACCCCAGATCGCCAACTATCGTCTCTTCAAAGACAATAGAATAACTTTAACTCCTCGTATCGACGGAGGTACCGCTATATACTTTAAACAAAATTATGAACACTGCAGAGTCCTGTTACCGAGGGTACAATATATTGATGCCACTGCAATCGAAATCAAAATTTATAATTACCTTCCACTGCGAATAGTTTCTGCTTTTGTTCGCAGTACCTCACTTAATAGACATCGTTTTCCGAAGGAGGATTTTACTAAAATTCTTAAGTCTGGTCAAAACGCGATCATTGCAGAAGATATGAATGCCTGTCAAAAGGACTGGCGCGATTAAGATCAAACTCTTTCGACCACAAACTGAAAAATTTAATAAGCAGAACACCAAATGTTAAGGTTGTCGCAGCGTACACCCCTACACATTTGAACCCTACATCTTGGCCGAGGCCCGGGATTCTATTATTGATCTTGCAATCTTCAAAAATATTCCTTTTAATTATGACATAAGAGTCATTCATGATCTAAATTCTGATCATTTACCGGTCATTTTGACTCTTAATACAAACTCTGCTTTTATCAAAATTCCAGAGCAACTCCCTACCAATTGGGAAAATTTTAGATATATTTTAAATTCTAAGCCCCTCCCCATTCCTGAATCCTCCAGTAATGCCGATGTTGAAAATTCCATAGACAAAATTTTTGAAATTATTTCTGAGGCATTTGTGACGGCCTCAAAGCCAAAATTTAAACTACCTCCTCTTCGACTCCCTAACGAAATTAGAACTAAAATTCTTCACAAAAATTATGCACGGAGAGTTTGGCAAAGGTCTAGGGATCCGGCTCTCAAAATTGAACTCCGTGCAATCAGTAATGAGATAAAGAAATATATTCAACACTTTTCCCAGTCCAGATGAGAAAAACTCATTGAAGGCCTATCGCCTGATACAAACACCCTTTTGAGGGAGACCCCCCCCCGACTCAGAAAGCCTTTTCATACCATTCCGTCCCTAAAGGGCGCCTTAGGCAGTATTGCTGTAGCTCCCATTGAAAAGGCGGAAGTTATAGCGGGCAGCCTTCAAAAACAATTTGAACCGAATGTTGACGAGAATCCTAGATTCTCCGAATATACGAAACGAAGAGTCCAAAGATTTTTGGAATCCCCCACCTGTCTAGACCTGGAACCAGTCCAGACTAGCAAAATTTTAGACTTTATCAAACGATCAAAAATCAAAAAAGCACCGGGATTGGATCTCATTTCGAATCGCATTCTTAAAAAAAAAAAAAAAAAAAAAAAAAATCTCCCTTTAAAATTTATTTTTCTCTTCACGCTGCTCTTTAATTTTCTAATGGAGAACTGCCATTTTCCGAAGGCTTGGAAGACTGCCGTGATGGTCCCCATTCTCAAACCAAATTCTGATGATACTAAATCTCAAAATTATCGCCTCATATTGTTACTCAATTCGCTGAGCAAAGCATATGAATATGTTATTCTAAATCGCCTGGATCAGTTCTGCTTAGCTAGGAATATTATTATTCCAGAGCAGCATGGCTTCGTCCCCAAGTGTTCCAGAGTAACACAGTTACTAAGGGTCACCGAGACGGTCCAAAATGGCTTTTCCAATAACAACACCATGGGTGTGCTTTTTATCGTTATTGCCAAAGCTTTTGATAAAATTTGGCATAACGGGCTCATTTCCAAGATGATGCGACTTGGTATTTCAGATCAATTAATCAAAACTATTCACTCGTTCCTGGATTCTTGTAGTTTCAGGGTCCGAGTTGAAAACGCAGTCTCCTCCCCCAGACCAATTCATAGTGGCGTACCACAGGGGTCGATTTTAAGTCCCAAAATCTTCTCCTTGTACGTAAATGACATCTCGAAGGCATCCAACATTCATTTGGCGATGTACTCCGATGATACTACCATCATGTCCCAAGACATCTGCAATCAGAAAATTATTGCAAAATTGCAGAAATATATCTCTCGTTTACAGCTCTGGCTCATTAACTGGAAAATTAAAGTTAATGCATCTAAAAGCGCTTGCCTCCTCTTTACGAAACAATGGTATATTGGCTATTTGCCAACAGTCACCATTTTCTACCAACCCGTCCCCTGGGTCACTGAATATAAGTACCTTAGGTTAATTCTTGAAGCAAAATCGACTTTTGCCCACCATATCCGAAAAACCTATCAAAAGGCTTTCGGAATGAGCAGATTGCTCACAAGCTTGATTTCTCGCAAGAGCAAGTTGGCGATCCGGCACAAAATTTTGTTCTACAAATCCATCCTGAGACCAATCGTGTTGTACGCGTCGCCCATTTGGGCGTCTGCGGCAACCACCAACCTGAAACGACTGCACGTCTTTCAAAACATGCACCTTAGAAAATTGATAAATGCTTCTTGGTTTGTTAGGAACGAAGTCCTGCACAATGATCTGAAAATTGAACTAATTTTAGAATTTATTAAAAAACAATCCTTATTTTTTTCAACAGGATCCCTCAAATACTTAATGAATTACTTCAAAACCTCCCTGCGTATGATGCAACCATTGCATCATAGCAAAAAAGACCAAGGTCCGCACTCGGTCACTTATTATACCAATACTTCCCGATCCTAAAAAGACTGAGAGCTCATTGAAGTAATTCACTAGTGATATCCTGGTTAATTTTTAATTGTTAGGACTTCACATCAATAAGTGGCAATGTCCCATGGTTAAACTGGGCCTCGCGCATTACTGTCGACCACTTTCAAAATTTTTAGGATCTCCGCGACTTGAAATTTTAAAGGTTTTAAAGTTATATTACCATTTTTCTAAGAAAAATCAATTTTGACCACCAGGCGTCGCTAGAGGTGCTTTGGTAAAAAACGTTTAATTCTATCTTTTCACCTCATTCTCCTCGCGTTTAAAGTTTTCTTTATTTAAATTGCAAATATTTTCCCTTTAATTGGTTTCGCATTGGCATTTCTTTTTAATTTTAGTTAATTTCAATAGTTTAAACTTCCTTTTTAAGCCTCTCTTACTCCCGCGAACTGCAGTGTTCTCGAAGTCGTTTCGCCTTCGAACTGAAGGCCCACCCCCTAATCATACAGACATAAGATATTTGACGAGCGTCAACGTGTCATCGCTTTTGCTCAGTGTGACGGGATAAGTTGTAAATGAAAAGTTCAGCAGATGGTGCCACTAGGCGGTTAGTATTTAACTAGAAAGCAAAGATCGAAAAAAAAAAATCTTAGGAGTACCAGTGATACCATTCCGTATCAACACTATGTGAGATAGAGGAAATAAAAGATATAAAAGAATGATGCTATTTTCTGAACATATAAGCTTGTGCAAAACTAATAAATAGAAACGACATTAAGGCGTTTTTAATGGGAGAGACCATTTGGTGGTTTTATAAGCAAAGTTGAATTTAGAGTGTGGATCTGTGAAAATAGTTTGAGCTTTAATTATTTCGTTGTCATGGTTTAGGATGGTGGTGTAAGCGTTTCGGGAGAGTTTGGTTATGTAAGAATCAATAGATTCAATATTTAGGTCCTTGTGAATGACTGAGTTTCTGATATACCAGGGTGAGTTGGTCATGATCCTAAGTATCTTGTTCTGCATAATTTGGACTTTTTTCAAATGTTTTGTTGCAGCTGGAAACCAAAACAGGGGCGGTGTACGTGATGATTGATCGAAGAACTTGTTTGTAGAGTAGCACTTTGTTTTTTAATGAGAATGGGGAATTTTTACCAATAAGAGAGAAGCATAAATGAATTTTGTCCCAATATTTTTCTGAAATATGTTTAATATGTTGCTTATAAGTTAATTTGGAGTCTAACTGAAGTCCCAAGAAGCGAACCACAGTGACCCAGTTTATGTCTTCATCAAAAAGTTGCAAGTTTAATGTTGTTTTCAAAAAAAAAAGTCAAAAGTTTAATGTTGGTTCAATTTTTCCAAATTTTTTTGAAGATGATAGCTTGTGTTTTGTCGACATTAATTGCAATCCTCCAGTCCGTTAACCATAGTTCAAGAGTATCAAGGTAGTTTTGTAAAGCTTTGATGGTATAGTTGAGGCTGGCTCCTTGCGCTAAAACAGCAAAGTCGTCGGCGAAGAGGCAAACACTGACTGTGGCGTGGTGTGGAAAGTCTGATGTGAATAAATTGTACAAAAAGGACTTAAAATTGAGCCATGAGTGCATCCTGCAGCCATTGTGCCTTTGCTTGAGTAACTTTCTTTAATTCTGACTTTGAAGGATCTATTTTTCAAAAAACTATGAATGATTTTAATGAGATAATTTGGAAAATTTAAGTTAATCATTTTAAACATCAGACCATCGTGCCGCATTCTATCGAAAACTCTTTTAACATCTACAAACAATTCTTATTGTATAAAATTTATGAATGAAATCTTCATTTATTATGTTGGTTACTCTGATTAACTGATGAGTAGTGGAGTGACCCTCACGGAATCCACACTGTTCTGGGGGATGCAGTGGATATCTGTGTTGTGCTTTTTAATCCTATTAAGAATAATTTTTTCGAAAATCTTAGCGGCTGTACTAAGTAAGCTGATAAGTCTATCGTTATGTGTGAATTTATTACCTTGGTTAGGTTTCGGAATCATGACGATGTTCGCTTTTTTCCAATTTTGGGGGAAATAGTTTGACATGATGCATTTGTTGATGATCTTGGTAAGATGAGTGATGGCTTTGTCAGGTAGGAATTTTAGAACAATATTTGGAATTGAGTCTGGGCCCGGTGATTTTTTGTTGACTAGTTTTCTAATAATTTGTTTGATTTCATTTGGAGTAGCCAGAGGGAGGTTTGGAGTATTGTGGTTGTTTTCGAGAAAATTTGAGACAACACTCTAAACTTCTTCAATTTTGTCATCTGAATAGGGTTCAATATTTTCTTGGGAGGTGGATTCCAACGTTTCTTTAAAAGCTTCAGCTTTTTCTGAGTCCGAATATGCCTATGCCATTCTGCTCGGGCTACTGAGAGGCGGAATGTTGTAGGTCTTTCTGGTAATAATTTTATTAAGGTTGTAGAGGGAATCATTTTCAGGGCTTAAATTTTCAAACAGATTCTTCCAGTTCTTGTTTTTGTGTTCTTTGGTGAGGCTTTGTATCTGACGGATGAGAAGGTTTACTTCTCTTTTGTAGGGAGAGTAGAGAGTATTATTCCATGATTTTCTGAACCTATTTTTAGTTTTAATTAAATTTCTAATGTTTTGAGGTAGCCTGAGGTGGGGGTATTTATAATTCTGGTTAATGAGGAACAATTTATAGCATGGTGGATGATAGAGTTGAAATTCTTGATTAAGTCTTCAATTTTGTCAGTGTCAATAATAGGATTTCCAGGCATGGTTTGATGGAAGACTTCTTGGAATTTGAGCCAGTTGGTAATTTTATGTGTTCGTAGTTCTGGTGGAAGAATATTATTTAACAAATGGTCGATGATGATGGGGTTGGGGTCACTGCTGAGTTCGTTTATGGAGGAAACATCGAAGTGAGTTAGACTTTTAGCAATTGCGAAATCCAGCATGGAGTTGTGTGGACCTCTGTGAGGGAAGTGCGTTGGATGATCAGGTGCTATTATATCCAGTGCAGAGTCAGCCACCCAGTTGCATATGACGGTACCATTTCTATTAGCTCTGAAGGGGTTCCAGCAGGGGTGTGTCACATTAAAATCTCCGAATAAGATAACCTTGTGGTTTGGGACGAGGATGGCATCTAAGTCTCTAAGTCGACAGTGTTCATGGTGCCGTGTGGTGGTCTATAAATACTAGATATGGTGATGTGTGCATTATTTTGAAGGCAAATATTAATAGTAGTGTTCTCGAAGGTTTGTGTGTGAAAAATAATGGCAAAATTTTTAATGGTGTTTTTAACAAATAATTCGAAATAAAAACCAACGTTTTTATATGATGGCAAAGTTTATTAAAAAAATTATTAAAATATTAGTTAAAACTGGTAGCAAATATCTAAATATTGCATTGTTAGGCAAATAAGAACGGTTCCCAAAATTTCAGAGCTCCAGCTTGATGGGAAGTTGGTTAAATTAATGATAGAAAATTTGATGACACACACACACACACACACTCCAAGTGAAATTCAGAAAAACGTTGTAAAATAGCAGTGCCTCCTTCCCTATGGATAAGGCGGTCACTTCTATGACAGGTGTAGTTGGGAATTTTGATAGTGTCAGATGGGCGTAAGTGAGTTTCTTGAATGCCGATGATATCAGGATCATGATATGCTATTGAGTTTTTTAATTCATCCAATTTATTTTTGAAACCATTTGCGTTCCAGCTAAAAATTCGGAGTGTAGGGCTATTAAAATTTGGTGTGTTAGACATTATTTGATGTTGGTCAGCTGGCTTTGGATTATCTGTAGCATAGTGCTCATTTGATTTAATATCTGTTACATGGAGTCAACGAGAGGAGGATTAAGAAGGGTTATTGGTTTGTTGTGCAGTGATAAGAGCATTTGGGGCCATTCTGACTTGTTGTTTTTTCCGTTACTCCCACACATTAACAGTTGGAGGTTTAACGGGTTTTGCGTATATAGGGTTTTTAGGATACCCAGAGTAGTTTGCGGGGTGCGGTCCTCCGCAGAGAGCCCACTTTGCTGGTGTTTGAATGGTTTTTTTACAGTCTCTAGTTTGATGGGAGCCAGCACATTTGAGGCATTTTGGTGTTCTATTACAGAAACGACTGTGATGGTTAAAGTCCTGGCATCTATAGTATTGCGCAGGCATAGAATTCTTTTTTAAAGCTTCAATTTTGACTCTAAAATAACCAATATTGCAGATGTTATATATGTCTTGAGTTTCAGTTGTTTTCTTAAGGACAACCAGGAAAAGCGGCAAATTGGTGTTGTTACGCCTGGACTGAAACGTGATCTGGATTGAACCCTTGAAGTTGAATTTCACTGATGAGTTCCTTTATATCGTAGTCAGCAGGGAGATCTCGAATGACTACTTTTAACATTTTTTCATTCTGCATCTCAAAAGTGTAAGATTTTAACTTTTTTACGGAAATGAAATTTTGAATTATGCGATGTTCGTTTGGCGTTTCAGGGAAAAGTTTTTAGTTTACAATTCTGCCTAAGATTTTAGATTTTGTTTTTTCACTGATCTCCTTTAGCACATCAGGAGTATTCAAGCATTCATCAATGAAGATAGGAGGAACTCTTTTCTTTTTGTTTGTTACAACGGTAAAACTGTCGTTTTCTTTTCTTCACCCCTCCCCCCCGCTTTCATGGGCTTACGACTGAACGGGAGTAGAGGGGGGGGGAGAGTAACTTTCTCACTTGTTTCCTTTTCGCTTTCCGAGGGGGGAGCGGACTTCATTGATTTTGAGCCATTGTCCGATTCGGAAAAATCCTCTCGTTTGCTTTTTTTACTGGCCGTTAAGGGCGAAGCCAGGTTTCTCTTGTTTTTTTTTTGTTTTTTTTTTCATTTTTACTACTTTAGGATGGGGAAGGAAATGCCATAGTAGGCTGTTGTTTAACATTTTCCAGTATTTGCTGGAGATAAGGTTTTAGCTCATCTGAGAGGAGCTTATTCGACTTTCTAGACAGCGTATGATGATTTGCTGGATTTCGCTTATCAATTTTATGTATATTGAGTTATCATTGTTATTTCTTGGGTAATTACAAATAAGCCTTTCTAACTGATCACGATACATTTCACAAGACTTAGCATCATTTAGAAATTCAATTCTGTTGTAAGCTTCCTCTAGATTAATCTCACATAAATTGACAACGGAAAAATCACTTACCCCCTCAGAAGATGAGTTAACTGCCATATCCATAGTTAAAATTCAGAAGATAGGTAATCCAATTGAAGAAAACAATTTTTCACGTGCAAGCACGTGGGAAACACAGTCCTTTCTACAATGCGTAGAAAAATTTCAAGTCACACAGTCCAAGAAATAATTATATAGATGATGATTAGAAACACTACGGAGACCGTAGTCACCAAGACAATCACAAAATATTAAGAAATCAGATCAATGGAACTAGATTTGAATATAGAACATGCGGGCGAGCTGCCGACGAAGGGAAAAAAAGTCGCCACTGAATACAGCACGCGGTACGGGGAGAAAAGATCACGCCGTCTGCAGGATACCGGTTTCACGAGATGATTTCCGCACAATGAAAGGCCTAATAATCGTATTCCATCAAAACAGGCTTAATGGAAATGATGGACCCCCTAACCATCTCTTCGGCCATTGCTATATATGCTTCTTAGTTTAGGGCTACAGCACCAATGGCAATGCGCTCTCTCATAACTTATTTTCCAAGTTTGTTTCGGCAGTTCCTCACTCTGTCGAATACCCAGGCTTTTGTTGCCTTGATCCTAATTTTTGATAGATAATTCTAAATTATGAAATACTCACTAATTTTGATTTTTAACTTACTAATTCTGATGAGAGGATAAATTAAAACTGTTTAATAGGTACCTTGTAATTTTAGCCGTTGCCGAGAACTGAAAGTATAAACTAATAAACTTTCCTGTCTAATGATGGGTAATTTTAATGCTTCAGCCATTTCCTTTCTTAAAAAGGATCTCTGAGATGCATTGTCAAGAATCATACTTATTTCTTTCTTTCGTGAACTATTTAATATCACAGATGCACATGTTTCAAGTAAAACCTCACTACTTTCGGTATGTGTATTTACGACCTTTGAAGTAAAAACACTCAGCGTTTTTTCAGCCTGGCTGTCGCCTTTCTTTAACTCTACTGTTGGAAAGGAAACGGTAGGATTATCGCAAATTAGTTCACTGTGCTTACGCTTGCATTTTTCACAGATTACTTTTGTTTTACAAAATTTGAATATGCCCCTTTAAAAGACACGGAAAACAAATTCCGTTTTTTCTTAGGGATAATTTTCACTGTTCAATTGATAAGGGACAATAAATTGAATCATGTTCATTTACAGGATCTAAACAAAATATAAATTTTTTGACATCAGCAACAAATGCTGAAGTAGAAGGAACATTGTATTGAAATTTGTTTTTCCCACTATTTTCTATTTTGTTTGTTTTAAACGTCCCGGAATTTTGATTCGGTTTTTCGAAATATTTACATTTTGTTTCTTTTCGTGTTTCCGCGTCATTAGAGCTAAATTTCTTAATTAAATGCTCGTTCCTTTCACGACACTGTATTTCTATTTTTAAAAATTCTAATAATTCAGATTTTTCGTTTTACGAGTGAATTCTAACGATAAATCCCTGGGAATTGATTTTAACAACACAGGATACAATAAGCAACTGTAATTGTTCGGATTTATACCGTTATTCTTTAAACCTCTTATGTGCGTTTCGCATTCCGATCGAAGTTTACGCAACCCTATTATATCGTAAGACTTTCGCACTGTACTCAGAATCAGGAATCTAGACATATGCGCATCTATGATTATATCTTTTCGGCCAAATCTTTCTTTTGGTATGTAAAACGCTACCTCATAATTTTCCGATCTTAAAGCCAAACCTCGTATAACTATTTCAGCTTCATTAGTTAAATACGATTTTAGATAATTACACTTTTCTACTTCGTTAAGATTCGAGTTTTTATGCATAGCTTCTTCAAATTGAGAATAAAATTCGTTAAACTTTAATATATTTCCATCGTACTGAGGTAATCTGTAAGTGAGGAAGTTTTACTGTAATAATTTTGTTCTCGACACTTTTTTCAACATTAATTTTCTCTGTGGGGTAACTTCTGGTTTCGTTTTCTCTCTGACGCAAGATTTTGTTCTCACGTATTTTGCACGTAGTGATGTGCTCTTCATATTCCTGTTGTTTTTCGATTTCCTTTCTAACTTCTTCCGAGTTTACATGATTCAACAATCGCGCTTTCATAATTTGCTAAATTTGTTTCTTTATCTAACAGTTTCGCTAAGATTTCTTTTATGATATCAATTGACTTTTTCTCTTTATGCAATTCATTTTCTATTGATTTAATAGTTTCGGTTGCCGCCCGTCTTACAGTGGATCTAGCCTTTTTTAGAACTTCAATATTCATTTTAACAAATTAAATGTTCAGAAATCAGTTCGCTATTTATCTAAATATTGAATTTTCTGAGTTAGCAATAATTTGTTTTTTTCACTATTTATCTAAAGGTCTGGTCTCGGGTTTCGGCACCAAAAATATTTAAACTTCAATTCGCATATCAAAGAATAAATTGAAAGTTCCTACCTGTCAGACGGTGGTCAGCTTTTTCCTTCGTCAGGGATGGATGTTGAGGCTAAGAAATTGATGTCATTATAGACACAAATAAAGTCAATCGAATGACATCAATTTCTTTAATTAACTTTAAGATGTCACAACACAACAATTATTAACAATAAGTAAGTGAGTGAGTGAGTGACAGTCGATTTTAATGGCGCAAGAGCCAAAGCAGGCTATGCTGCGCCAAACACTTGTTAAAATCGATTAAAATTTAATGGCATTAAAAGAACAAGACCAACACCAGTAACACACAAAAGATAAAAAGTTAAAAATCAAATGTGGTGTAAAAGGCCAATATTACGTAAAAAGGCAAATAAATTATGGTGCGGGTTTTCCCCCACCATGTCAGATAGATTTAAAACAGATGAATGAAATAAAGTCCGGCGATGATGATCAAACACCGGACAGTCAATTAAAATGTGATGAATCGTGTAAGGGACATGGCAGGATGGACACTCGGGAGCACCCTCCCCAAATAAAAGATGTCTATGGGTAAATCGAGTATGTCCAATGCGAAGGCGAGTCAATCTGACATCAGATCTTCGCATTGGAAATACAGTACATTCTCCGATGATCGGCTTCACAGAGTGTAATTTGTTATTTATCTGTAAATTCCACGATTCCTGCCATGTCTGATGAATGAGATTTAAAATGTGACGTCGTAAGTCCTCAAATGGGACTGCAAACTGCAGAGGATTCGTTACCGAACGAGCAGCCGAGTCCGCTTGTTCATTTCCTAAAATACCTACATGACTAGGTATCCAGCAGAATTTTATGTCATAACCCCTGCTATAAAGCTGGCAAATAACGTCAGCTATTTCAACCACGATAGGATGACTTCGATCGTCAAGATGTACCAATGTTTCCAGGACGCTCCTGCTGTCAGTATATATGACGAACTTTCGAGAACTGGACTTCTCGACTAATCTAAGGGCACAGTAAATGGCGACTGCTTCGGCAGTGTAGACACTGCAGGAAGAGTCGAGCCGGTAACTGTGCCTGATGTCGTTTGAAACGACACCACAGCCGACGTATCCAGTTCCCTTCGATCCATCCGTGTAAATAGGAATAAAATCCTCATACTGACAGCGATGGAAGGCAAAGATTCTCTGGAGAACAATGGGACATGTGGTGCTCTTGCTGTAAGAAGCAAAGGGGTTATGATAAATAAACCTTGGAATATTCCAAGGTGGAAATTTAATAATATTTCGTTGCTGAACATCCAAGTCATGTAGGCCGAGTTCCTCGATGAATACCTTCACCCTCTCAGAAAAAGGCCGGATGAAGGAAGGACGAGCACTGTACAGTCTTCTTAAAGACGGGCTGGTATTAATGTTTTGTGATGGATGAGATGGCAGAGATGACATTTTGAAATGATAGTAGAGAGACAGTTTCAGGCGCCGCAAAGCCAAAGGTAGCTGGTTACAGAGGACATAGAGACTCTGCACAGGTGACGATCGGAACGCACCACAGCAGATTCTCAGAGCATTATGGTGGACTGGGTCAAGTTTCCGCAAGGTAGTTTTGCAAGCAGATCCGTAGACGATACATCCGTAGTCGATCCGAGACAGAATCACCGACTGATACACTCGGAGTAATGAAGTTCGATCCGCTCCCCAAGAGGAGTTGGACAACACCTTCAAGATGTTGAGGGATTTCTCAAACTTCTTCCGCAGATGTAAAATGTGCGGAAGGAAAGTGAGTTTGCGGTCGAAAATTACTCCGAGGAAGCGGACGTCAGGGACGACCGGAATAGCCGTATCACGGATGCGAATGTCAGGATCGGGATGGAGACCCCGTTTCCTACAAAAGTGCACGCAACTACTCTTGTTCGCAGAAATACTATGCCCATTCGCGTCACACCATGTAACCAGGTTATTGACTGCGGTCTGAAGTCGTCGCTCAATGATACGCATTGACGATCCTTCGCAGGAAATCTGCAGATCGTCAACGTATAATGAACCATGTACAGATGGTTGTAGATGAGAAAGTATAGGTGACAGATGACAAATAAATAGAGTGAGGCTCAAAATGCTCCCCTGATGAACTCCTTCAAATTGAATAAAAGATGAAGATAAAATATTACCAACCCGTACTTTAAAAGATCTAAGCGATAAAAACATTTTAATAAAAAGAGGTAAATTGCCTCTCAGACCATAATCGTAAAGAGTGCGCAGAATCCCATAGCGCCACGTACGGTCATATGCCTTTTCGATATCAAAGAAAATAGAACCCAAATGATTCCTCCGTACGAAAGCAGAACGAATCTGACTTTCGAGTAGAAGGATGTTATCTACTGTGGATCTTCCTTTACGGAAGCCACTCTGAAACGGAGGAATGCATTGATTCTTTTCCAATTGATATACGAGACGGGCATTGACCATACATTCCAGGGTCTTACAGAGGCAACTCGTCAGAGCGATAGGCCTATAGTGGAGAGGATTCTTTGAATCCTTACCAGGCTTCAGAATAGGAATAACGATTGCTTCCTGCCACTGGCTAGGAAACACATGCTCCCTCCATATTCGGTTGAATAGGTAAAGGAGACTGACAAGTGAATCCTCGCTCAAGTGGCGAAGCATGTCGTATGTTATACCATCAGAGCCTGGACTGGTATTGTGAGCCAAGGACAGAGCCTTTCTCAATTCCCACATGTCAAAGTCACAGTTGTAAGGGAGTGGTTGCCGACACCTGAAGTTGATAGGTGTCTGCTCAGAACGATTCTTAGTCGCTAAAAATGTAGCGCTGTAAGAATCGAAACTTGACACACTAGCAAAAGAGTGGCCAATGACATTGGCCACTTCAACAGGTGAAGAATGCACAGCATTTGCAGTTTCCAGTATCGGAATGGAAAATTCCCGATACAGGGAGTTTGCAGCTTTTACCTTTCTCCATAACTGTTGACTTGTGGCAGACGATGTGATGGAAGAGACATACCTGATCCAAGATTCTCTCTGACTATGTCGCCTTACTCTGCGAGCAATTGTCCTTGCCCTTTTAAAGGCTATGAGATTTTCAGTTGTGGGATATCGTCTGAAGATACCCCACAATTTCCTTTGTTCCCGGTAGGAGGATTGACATTCCTTATTCCACCATGGTTTACTCATCTTCCTCTGTGATGTTCCACTCTTCGGTATCGCTGCATCAGCAGCGTCCACGATAGAGGTAGTGACATTTCGGACAGAGCTATAAATATCCTGATCTTGAACCATTGTACCTGTAATAACTGCTAGCCGTGTGAATAAATCCCAATCTGCCCGGTTGAAGCGGTAAGTGGGGGGACGAAATCGCACCCCACTACCATGAACCTGGGAGATCAGGAGAGGGAAATGATCACTATTATAGAGATCATTTAGAACCTCTTAATTCAGCGACGGTAGCAGTGTCGGTGAACAAATGGCTAGATCAAGGGAATGAAAAGTCCTAGTGGGAGCATGGAAATACGTCTTCTCGTCGGTGTTCAGCAGACAGAGACTGTGATCAGAGATCAATCGCTCGATCTGCCGACCACGAGAATTTGTACCATCATACCCCCACTGAGGGCTGTGTCCATTAAAATCACCAAGCAGAAGGAAGGGAGCTGGTAACTGATCGACTAGTCGGTCTAAATCCATTTGTGACACTACATCGTTAGGTGGCAGGTAAATGCAGCAGACTGTGATTAATGTGCGAATGTGAATTCGCACAGCCACTGCCTGCAACGATGTGGTCAGTGTAACGACGTTATGAGGACAGTTCTGGGATGCCAGAATGCAAATACCTCCAGAAGAAGGTGATGCGACATCAGCATCTCGTCGTACACAATGATATCCACGCACGCGGGTTGTCATATTACTCTTCAGAAAAGTTTCCTGAAGAGCAACACAGACAGGTTGGTGCGTAGATAGTATGGATTTGAGATCCTCTATTCTGGGTCGTAAACCACGGCAGTTCCAGGAAACAAAAGCCATTAATTGGGCGCACTCGAAGTGGAAGGTCCCGTTTCCAGGACCCCCATGGAGTCATAATTTTCGGGCGATGGGTGTAATACCACCGCATCCCCGTCAATGAACCTCGTTTTTTTGCGAGGAACGCTGTTCTTCGCGGATAGTTTTAAATTTTGCCTCTGCAAAGCCTTTGACCTGGCCAATGGCCTAGTCTGATTAGCCTTAGCAGAGGGAGATGTTTTAAGAACATTAATTTTTTTCGTTTGCTGTGGAGCATTAACTTTTGTAGATGTAGGGGTTTTAAAAACATTTAAATTTTTCTTTTGTTGTGGTGTCTTAGTTGTAGATTGAGTGGCAGTAAGAGGTTTGGGAAATTGAGTAGATTTTGAAATCTTTATAGCTTGTGTGGCGGTGGCGTAACTCTTTCCCAGTACAGGGGTACGGGAAGTTACTATACGTCTTGCCTCAGGGTATGGAACGTTTTGCAGAGTTTTAACAGTCGCAATTTCTTTCTCTTCTGCCCATTTAGGGCAAGAGCGAGAATATGCAGGGTGGTTGCCCTGACAATTGACGCACTTCTCTGCAGCGTTACAGGAAGCACTATCGTGTCCTGTTGCTGAACAGCGAGCGCACGTCAATTGTCCCCTACATGCGTTCTTAGAATGACCAAAACGCTGGCAATGAAAACATCGTAGAGGATTGGGAATGTATGGTCGGACGGAGAGTCTTGGATATGCAGCCTGCACTGTCTGTGGCAGGGTAGGATTCGAAAAGGTCAAAATGAGGTGCTGTGTATTAAGCACCTTACCATCTCTCCTAATCGAAATCCTCCGAACGCCACAAACTTGCTGGTCCTGCATATTCTCTAAAATCTCCTGTTCTGACACATTCGCCAAGTCCAGTGATGATACAACGCCACGAGAATAGTTTAAATTGCTATGAGGTGAAGTGGACACGGGAAAAGGTCCCAAAGACTTCATCTTCATAGCAAGTTCTGCCTGTATCTCATTATTTACTTCAAGTAATAGGTCACCTGATCTCAATTTCTTTGACTGTTCCAATCATACCCTGTATGCCCTTTTGTATAAGAAAAGGAGAAACGTTATTGAAGGAATCCTCCACTCTTTTAACTATAAAAAAACGTATGGTGCTTGTGTTCGGAATATTTTTTTTTATTTGTGTCATGTAAATGTATCGCCTAACTAGAAGTAGATTCAACCGTGTTGTTCAACACGGTCTGCCCATGTTGCATTTGTAGCCAAAATCTGATTATCTTTATTTGTCACCATATTGCCTTAAAGAGAAAAAAATTCACGGAAAGACTTCTAGTTCGATGGGTCCCCGCCAGACCCATCTCCCCACCCTTTCCTAACGTGGAAACGAGTAACCTCCGGAGAGATTCGTTCCAGCCGGACAATGTGAGCTGCCCCATTACGTGCCCAGGCAGAGGCACAGGTCCAAGGAGGATTTCTCGCAATGGGAGGGAGGTCACACCATCCAGCCACACGCAACCAAGGCTCTCCCTCTGGGAACATTTTAAAGGATGACATTCCAAAACTGTAACCGACGGCGCACGCAACTCCTCTACACGCACACCCTTCTCTAACCAGGGCCTTTTCCAATCACGCCCATGCGGTCTCCCACTAGGTACCTCCGCATGAGGGGTACTGGGGCCCCGTATTGCCAGAGCAAGGCATGCAGGAAATCGGCATTGATACACCGTCGGCCTTTTAGTGTTTTAGTAGAAACACCACAAATATTTTTTTTAAAAATTTTTATGTTTTTTTTTAACACAAGTATTATCACACACACATAGTTATCATGAAACTGAGTTAGTGAAAACTGTTTTCCGCTTGATATCACAAAATATCAAGCGGAAAAACCCCCAAAGCAAAACACATGACAGGAAAAAAAGAGGGGGGGGAGAAGAAGAGGAAAACAAAGATCACTGAGGTACCTCGGGGTTGTGAAGCCCGTACTCATCTCAGGTAGATGAGCCCCCTGAGGGGTATTAACAATAAGTAAATATCCTAATTCGCGAGTATATCAAATTCACTAACATAGTTCGCTTTTCAACACCTCTCTCACAATCAGAACTAACAAAAATTCTTCCCCCCCCTTTTTTTTTCACATCTTGTGCACTCTATCGTTAGTTTCAACACCCTCTTTACTTGTTTACTCCACAGATTACAAGCAGCGAAATAAATTTAAAAAGAATTAAAATATGCATTTGAAAGAGCTTTTTTTTTTTAAAAAAAAGGAAGGATTCTGTGGAATTACTTTTTTTTTGTCCGATTATTCAAAGTATTTTTATGATCAATTTAGTACGCCGTATGAGAGTTTTTTCAGATCTGAATAAAATCAAAAAAAAAAAAAAAAAAAAAAAAAAAAAAAGCAATTCCACAAAAGCCTTCCTTTTTTAATGCTCTTTATTCCATGCAGTTAAAATATTCCATATATGAGACTTAAAGTTGGTAACTCCATAGGATTAACATTAGGCACGGAAATTCGTGGTGGCGTGTCGACGGGAGCCTTAAGAAGTCAGAATCGTCAACAGCTTAAAAAATATTCCAGAGAGCTGTCGGTGATTCCAGAAGTTTTAAAGAATTGGAAACTACAGAGTTGAAAGGCGCAGTGAAGTTGTAGAAAAATTCATCAGCAACTTTGATAAGCTTGTTGATTTTTAGGTTTCTAATCGCAAACATATCTTTGACTGTGATGAAATGGGTCTCTTCTGGAAAAATATACCAATGCAAGCTATCACCAGAGGAATTAATGCTGGTATTTTGGTCAATGAAAGTTGTGGTTTGAAAATTAAACATCTGCTTGTTTACACTTTGCATGCTTTTTTTTGTGGACTTTTTGAACGAGGAAGTGCAAAAGAAATTTTTGCTTGAGATGAATCTGCTACTTCATGTCTTGTTTGTTGTAGATTACACTTCTTTCCATTTCGCAGGTCAACAAGACAACATTCTTATTGAACTGCAAATTAAAATTCAATTTCCACCTCCTAACACCAATCCCTATATATAAGCAAGTTATTTCTCACTTATAAGAAATTCAACACCAGGGATGGTACGCGACACAATATTTTGGGCACGCCACCAATCACAAAGTTCACTATGAAGCATATTACGAACGAACGCGAATAATCCTACGCTAAGGAGTGTTCAGGCGCGGGGCTCGTTTGCTATTGTAGTTAGTTTAGTTTTTATTAACGCCGCACTAGAAGCAACACGAGGGCTATTGGCGACGGACCTCGTAATTTTGAACCACGGTTAAGTGACGAGGACGACACCTGAGCTGGTACCCCCCTCTCCTAACATCCACACCAAGCCAACGGGAGGACTTTGGGCCCCGAACAGATTTAACGTGCATCAGCCCTGGCGGCCAAGGATCGAACCCGCGACTGAACGAAAACCACCGGCCGCTAGTCCACGACCTTAACCACTAGGCTACTTGTAGTTATATCGGGGACTACAATTGCTAATGATACAGTTTGCTTACGCATAGCATAATAGTCAATTTCGTTGACACAACTCTATTTTAAAGTTTGTGTTATATTTACGATTTTTAACAGTTGTTTAATATGGTTAGTTTAGCAAAAAAACAAAAAGTGCAAGATAGTAAGTGTATCAGAGAATTTCAAACTTGGTGGACTGAGAAATATGACACGATTAGTAAAGGTGACAAAGCGGTGTGTTTTATGTTCAGGAACAGTGGTATGTAGTACATCGTCTGTAAAAAGGCATTTTGAAACAAATCACAAATTCGTTAGTCAAAAAAGGAATTAATTGCAAGAGCAACGAAAGGCAGAAATTAACAGTTGACGTCTATAATTAAATATGTTGGCAAAAATTGTCATACGAGAGCGGCAAGTTACTCGGCTGCAAATGTCATTGCTCGGCATAGTAAACCTTTTCAAGATGGAGAGTTTTTGAAGGAAGCCTGGTACTCAATTTTTGATGATTTCTATAATAAAGATAAGATAATTCAGCACATCAAAGATACCTCTCTATCTAGAAACACAATAAAAGAAAGAATCTTAAAACTGGTCAGAAATGTAGCAGATAAAAAAAAAATTGACATTAACTTCGCACCATTTATATCGCTATGTCTCGACGAAAGCACTGACGTCACTAAATCTGCATGTTTAGCTGTTATGGCTCGACATTGCGTAGGAAAAGTCAATAAGGAAGAATTAATTACGATAACATCGCTGCTAACAACTACAAAGGGCAGATATTTATACATATTCGCTTGATGAGAAATTGATTTGAAAAAAATTGTTTCAGTAACAACTGATGGTGCTCCAAGTATGGTGGGAAAAAAAAAAGGTTTCATAAGTTTATTTCAAACAGACGTAGGACATTCGATTCTTGAATTCCTCTGCATCATTCACCAACAAGCCTTATTTGCTAAAAATGGTTTAACATCTCTTGATAATGTAATGGTGGTAATCACAAAAATAGTTAATCTCATTTCGTCACAGGCTTTAAATTAGCGAAAGTTTGATGCTTGTTAAATGAAGTCACTTCAGTGTATAATAATGTTCGCTGGTTGAGCTGCGGCAATGTACTTCAAAGATTTGTTGATTGCTTGAAAGAAATCAGATTGATTTTGCAAAATGAGGGGGGAATTGAGCAATACCCACAGTCGTTGGATGTTATGTGGCTTTCAAAATTTCTATTTTTTACAGACATATGCAACGTTTCAATGAATTGAATGTGAAGCTTCAAGGCACAAATAAAACAATTATCGTCATGATAGACTTGTAGTTTCTTGTAACAATTATTGCTACAAGTATTTTCCAAAATAAATATCAATGATTCAGATATATATCGGAAACCAGACGAAGAAACAGTCACTGAAGAATTTATTTCTGTAACTGATTCTTTAATCAATGAATTTTCAGCGAGATTTTCTCAGTTCAAAGAATTATCGGAAACACTCAAGTTTATTATGTACCCTGATGTGACTTCATTTGATAAACTGAACTTGTCTCAATTCGATTTGTTGGAAATTGAAGAATTTGAAATACAGTTGATTGATTTTCAGTCTAATTCAATATGGATTCAAAAATTATTGAAATAAGGAAAGAGTTAGAATTAATTGAAACAGAAAGATTGACAAGCAATATACGTAAAAATGCCAAAAACAAAATTTTGGACACATGGAATTCGTTAAAAATGTCAGAACACATTTAACTGTATAAAGAAGCTGGCTTGAGCTATTTTAACCATATTTTCATCTACCTATGCTTGCAAGTCATTATTCTCAGATATGAATAACATTAGATTCACTTAGAAACAAATTGACAGATGACTGCAGTTTAGCATGCATTCTACTAAAAATAACATCTTACAACCCTAATATAAGTTATTTGTCATCTAATCTGCAACAACAGAAGTCACACTGTTACTTTAATTTGAATTATTCTTATAATTGAGACATTGCAATATATATATTTTTGTATTAAATAAGAGAATTTTTTTAGAAAAAATGGCATGTTGATATATAAAGGTTTGCCACCCCTGCTCTAAACTAAAAAAAAAAAATTCTTCGAGCGTATTGTTTTGAAATGACTGAAGGGACTAATATTACTCTCAGAAAGGTTTGGATACATCACTTTCACATTGTTGCCTGTTTCAAGATGAATGAAAACATTTGGGACAGGTTTACAAGAGTCCTCACTTCTGCTCAGAAAAAGCTTTGTCCAAAGAACAGTGTCAAATGGCAAGATATTCGAACTTCACAAACTTATACAATTTTAACAAGTAATTTAATTGCATTACAATAACAAACAGCATTCAAATTTTAAGCCCTGCTTACAAATGGGAAAAAAAGTTAGGATTTTAACTAGAACATTAACATGCTATGAAAGAGATTCAATATTATTTGCAGTTATCCAGTAAATATACTTGCAGCAAGTAAAAAAAAAAGTCTCACGCTAATTAAATCCTAAATATTTTTAATCATGAGAGTTCTCATTTTGAAATAAAATTACATTTATTCTTGTTTCCAGCAATGAGAGGCTCAAATATGTTTTGCAAACATATATATTTTTTTCAAACTTAATATTGACATGGGGAAGGGGAGACAATATGCATATCTTGCAAGTATTTTCCAAGGAATTAGCAATTACTTTTCCAATTGAATTTTTTAAAAATTGTATTTATGCCTCGATTAATAGGAGACATGAGAAAATAAAGGAAGGACATGTAACAAAGTAAAATTTTATAAGTTACAATTTTAAAATATATTTTCTGAACACTTGCTTATAGCAACAGCTTTTTATAATAAATTATGGTAGTTGACAAATTTGTTAAGAGTTACTTCTACAACTTTGGTGCTAGGTCAAGTCTTAAGGTTGTATGAACATTATTTTACTCAAGATTTTCTATAACTATGTGAGAACTTAAAACAATTAGCAACCCAAACAATCAAATTTCTATTTGCATGATGCACCCATTACATCAAAATTATCAAGGGGACTGATATTATTTACACAAACAAAAATAGTGTAATGGAATTTTTACCACTTTTAATACTTCCTTGACATGCTCAATAACTAAAATTAGGGAGTAAATTACTTGTAATTTTCCATGTGTTTAATGTGATTAGTAATTTTCTGTAGACATTAACAAGAGATGTCCAAAGAATATTATAAGTTATACACACACATATTTGTGTGTAATATATTATATAATTAAGAATTTAACTATTAAGCAAAACACTGGGCAAATGCATGACACCTATATAATGCAAAAAAGAAAGATTTTCGTGGAAAGTGTTACATGTCAAGTTATGCATTTCAGACACAAGGCATATACTAAAATATGGCTTCATAACATTTCCCCTTTAACTTTTCTGTGTGAAAAAATAACAAAAAATGAATTTGCATGATAATAACCACAAAAATCATAAGTTTTGTTATTGAACGGTAATAATTCCAATCTATGAAGACACTAAAGGTCCATTCTCACCAAAACATAAAATGAGCCTTCAACCTCCAAGTTTTCCCTTTCAATAATTATTGCAAACACTTATGTACAGATTAAATGAAAACTTGAAACTTTGCAAAAATGTTGATTACCTCAAGAATCAATATACATAAAATGTAGAACAGATCTAAAATTCGTTTTATTTATATTACATAAAGAAAGTTACAATTATTGAACAGCAAACAGACAGAAGCTTCTCTTGAAATATGGCTCAGCTTTGAATATACAAAGTGATTTAAACACCACCACTAAATCTAAAAACTGATGAGGCCTAAACAGTTTATGACACATGATCTTTAAAATACATCAAAATACAATAACAAAAGAAACAATAGAAAGGACCTCTAATGAGCTTTTATAATATATATACAGAATTTTATTTTCCCACTCCTCCAAGTCATAAGAAAAAAACAAAACACTTTATTATTTGGAGATGAGATCTTGCTCAAAATAACAATAGTATTCACAATTCATTTAGTAATATGCTGTCAACATTTTGTAGCATTTAGATTCTAAACCCAGCAGATATTATATATATTATTACATAATTATTTTGTTCCATGCAAGTACTAGAAACTTATATATTCATTATCAAGCTCAGCATATAAATACATTATCAGTTCAATTATGATATAAATGAAATTGTATGTCATGAGTATTGATTCAATATTACAAGTAGGAAAAATTAAAACTAAATGGTAGAATAAACTAATTGCATCCGAGTATTTAATTCTCCAATTTCTTTTTGTTATACAAATATATAAAACTCTATTTACTACCCAAAAAAATGGACAGTAAACATACATATATATATATATAACTGGGGGAAAATATAACTCTGTCAATGGGTTAATTAGCATTGTTTACCTCTATAAACAATTTGTAACAAATGCCATTCCCCCCACTTAACTTCTTTCTTAGTCGAAATTTCAATTTATGTAAATTTCTGCTAAAAAGTTAGGGGAATTTTAAAAATAAGTCTTTTAATGTTAAATGGTTGCATCAAACATTTGTTGATATAAAACCTTTCACTCATAATTTTTATAAATCAGGTTAATAGATAATCATAATATTGAGCTCAACAGTGATATTTTAACCAAACAGTTAACAATTTTAACACTGTAGAAGAAATTAGAAATATATATTTTAAAAGGCTATTAACCCAGTCAAAACTTTGAAAATACTAATATATAATTTTATACAAAGGGGGGGGGGAATCCCACAAATAAAATGATAAAAATGTTTCTTTCTCTACAGAACTTTAAAAACTATAATACTGATTACTACAAGTAACATAAGCAACATATAAAAACACTTTTAAAATTTAATTTTTCTCTAAAAATTAAGCACTAAATTATAAAGGAAGTAGATAAGTGGGATTGACATAACCAAGATTAATTACCAAATACACTATGATTTTTAACTTAATAAACAAATATAGTATCATGTTCAATTATATATATATATATTGAAAATTTTACAACAAACTTTAAAAAAGAAAAAATCTGTTTGAAAAAACTTGAACAAGAGGGGGAAAATTATGGAAATTTTTGTTACAAGATGCAAGATGATGATGGTTTACAAATGCAACAGGAATAGAAATTTACAATATGCATGATCGGTCCCATGTATGAAAAACAGAATATACAACTTTTTGCACTGTATATAAAATGTGTCTCTTGGGAAAGATTCATGATTCTTCAAACTTGACCTTCTTTGACATGGTATTGCTTTTACTGTTGAGAGAAAAACAGATGTTTTTTTTAAAAAATATTTTGCATATTTACTATTTGAAATGATTTTTATTATGATAATTTTACTGACTTTAAATATAAATAAATCACTATAAAGTTATTTGCCTTTCTTTTCTTTTTAATTCTCTAAACGCTACACGTTTTAAAGTCAATTTTTTAATGCAACATTACAGAAGGATTGATTTCAATTTATTATGGAGGGAAAAATTATACATACTCTGAAGACTGTCGTTTAGTGGGTTTACTGTTGCTTGCATTCACTGCATCTAATTAAGAAAAAAAATTATAATCTACAGAGCAATTTAAAAAAAAAAATTATTCATCACAAACACAATATAAACACAGTTATATATTACACACGAAACACAGCTCTACCCAACAATAATCTGTAGATGTAATAATGCATACATCTATCAGGAAGACAGAATGAGCCCATCAAAAGAATGGTGAAAGTTTCTAGCGATACTGGTTGTTCTGTACAAAAGAAAATCATTGCACAAAAGAGGAATTAATTTTGCTTACTTTTTCTCAATTTCCATTATTTTTCTTGATTTTAAGAGAATGCTTCTTACCTCCTTATGACGAAAGTCATATGCTAAAGGCGACATAAATACACTTCTTTAAGACAGGATTAGATTTAGATAAGGATTCTGTTTCCACCTGCATTTGGTGCTTGAGGCTTCCCCTTTTCTTCATTCATGACTAAACATAATTTAATTTAATCTCTGCAGTATCTTATTGTTTAACTTCTCACTTCCCCAGTTGGGGAAGGTGCAGGGGAGGGGATCAAATTTAATTTCTTACAACTTTTATTTTCATTTTGCTCGTTAAGTAATGCAGAATATCTAAGTGATGTACATGTTACCTGCAATGTATGAAAAGCTGACATTCAATAGAATACCTAGGTTTTGTATATAATGGCCGCCATTTTTAGGCAATGTATGAAATATAAGAATTATTTCCCCCAGGCATTGTATATAACACCTAGGCATTCTAATGAATGACAAATGCTATTTAGGCAAAGTATGAAAAAAGGCCCTGATAAGGCTGTTACATAAATGGTGTGCCTTCCTCAAAAATATGAATGTTATTCTGAAAAAATGAGTGTGCCATTAAAAAAAAATTATTCAAAATGTGTAGAGAAAAATGGAAGTTCTACAAAATAAAATTTATGCCTTTTTTTCAAGGGAAACAAAATTTACTCATAAAAATATGAAATTCAAATTAACCTACTAGCTGCAACATGGTAGGTTTGAATGACATTTTGAATTACATTAAGTTAAGTTACATTTTTTATGCAGACATTTCATATTTTGGCACTTTTGTTTTACACATACATTTGACGAATCCTCCGCCGCTTCCACTGGACAGAGCAATTGCCATGGACCAGAGAGGAATTTCATAATTAGGAATATCTTCTATTTTAAGCAAGTTCTTAGGGCATAGAGTGAATTGTGCTTAAAATTATATACTTGCTTTAAAATTTCATCAAAAGTTCCAAATCGGTAGAAACCATCTGTCACATTCATTTCAACAGCCAATATATTGCACAAATCACCTAGTCAACAACAGGAATAAGAACTCGTACAGTAGTACCGAAAGAAGCAGTGTGATCCACCTCCCCCCACCAAATTTATATTCATTTTTTTGGCTTGTATTTCCAGATTGAATTTAGAATTTATTTTACCTTCAATAGCACTTTCAGCTTCGAAACAAAGGGTGCACAAAATATCCATTTCATCATCTTCACTAGCATGGCCACAGAAGGTATGAATTTTTTGACAATTTTTGCATGCAAGTTTCTTTAAACACACAACAGAAATCTCTTCAGTGAGCATGCCTTAATTTTGGTTTAATCCTTTATCAACTATAATCTCATCCATGTTATTTATAACAGGCTCTTTTTCTTGTACATAATTGATTAGTTTCACCTTTTCCCATTGTTTGGATGCTTTCTATTACTTTTTCTAGTTGCATCTCTGTATTTTAAAATATATTTTGGTAGAAAAGAAGTTGCAAGGTTTGAAGTAAAAAAGAACTTCAAAAGGTGGTCTTTTAATCCTAGAATGATAAGCTCCAATTTTCAGAAATTAAACGAAATGCAGTCCTTCACTCCAGAGGTCAGATTTGTTGTCCTGCATCCAAGTATAGAGTATATTTTTAATACCTTGATTAGCTCTTTCGAAACAACCCTGGCTTTATGAATGGCAAGGCTTCCCATGGACGATCTTCAGTGCTGGCCAAAACTCCTTCAACCTGGTCACCACATTATTAGCAAATTCCATACCATTGTCAGACTGTAACAGGTCAATTGAAAAGTCCCCGGCCTGACACATAGATGGCGCTATTAGAATTAAATCCATGTTTTTTCGTTAGCCCTAACCATCAAAAGATGCGTGCATAAATTTGACAGCTATCGGATCATTAGTTTGGGAATTATAGCATTTTGAGTGAAGCAACTTTTGTTATTGTGAAAAAATACAGTTGAAGCAAAAACTTGGTTTGATGCCGAGTTTCTCCCTTCACAGCCAACAGTAACGTATTTGTGATGGGTGCTTGTGTGCCATCAGGCTCATGATCCCACTGGTGTGATTTCAAAATGGAACATTTTATTTGAATTTTTAACGGTCATCAGATGGCAGTTGAAGCCTGTTATATTTTCAAGTATCGTTCCAGAGTGTTGACCCTCAAAACTTTTAAGTATAATTTTGTAATTTTTTTAAAAAAATTTATTACATATTTTTTTGTATTCACTTCTCTAATATTATACCTATATTTTAAGAACTCGTAAATTAATTATTTTTGTCTTTTATATGGTTATTTAGTAGCTATATATATATTCATTTACACATATATATATATATAAATAAATATTTATTAAAATGAATATATTTTCTTTTAAATTCACAATTATTTTTTTAAAAATCACAAAAATTTACTACCAGATATTTAGACACTATCCATGATAATTATCTGTAAGTTTCTGCATAGTTAATTGCAGAGATTTTATATAAAAAGTAGGTTTAATGAAGAAAATGGCCCGGCCCGGCACATGCCTGGGGAAGCGGTTCTTTCTCCTTTCACTGATCTCGTATAGGTTAAAAGATTTTCTTTCTGCTTAGCTTTTATGAACATGTTTTTCTGTTTTGATTGAAAGTATCACCATCTTTCCCCATGTCAGAAGTATTTTCATTATGAGCAAATTTTCATAATAGTCAAAAGAATTTTTTTTAAAATTATGTGTATATATTTATCTAGTTTTAAAAATACAGCAACATGAGATTTCAAAAGCACCAACTATTGTTTAATACAATTCTGCTTTACAATCAGTAATCATGTATGAACTTAGTTTTTTATAAATAATTTCACTTATATCCAACCAAATAATTATCCAGAAATTTTAGATAAAGAAAAAGGTTATATCTGTGATTTTACTTGAAAAAAAATTGAAAATTTTTTAACAGTTGCATTAAAATTAAGATAGCTTAATATCACCTGCATGTAATATTTATAGCAAATCGTAACTAAATAGCAACTATGTATTTCTATAGGTCAAAAGATTTTATTTGATGCATAATCTTTGAAAGTTAACTGAAAGGAGAGCGATACATATTATATTGCCTTAATAATTCCCCTCTTGTTTTAAACCTTTATAAGTTTTACAGTATTTTTTCACATATATTGAAAATTACTTCATGAGTTTTCTTCTACTCGCATAGTGTGCCTGGGTTAAAACTTTAAAAGCTTTTTTCTCACATTTTAAAGCACTCAATTGAGTTGAAATTTTCTATACAAGATTGTTATGGATGACAATATAATTTGATTATAATTAATAAAAATTAATTGATTAAAACAAATTATTTAAAGATTATTAAGAAATTAAATTTTACACCATGTTCCTTACCAAGGTGAAGGGGTCATTACTTAAACTTTCTTTTGTTAACTGGCGACATCTCTGTAAATTCATCTTTTCCTTGATAAAAGAAGAATTTGCAGGGAAGCATGAACTTATGTTTGTAACATTGTTCCCCATCTTCAAGACAGGCAAATGTTACTTAAAATTTAAGGTATAAAAAAATTATTGTTACGCAAAGTGTGAAGTTTGAAAGAAAATCCAAGTTTAAAAACTAGTTTTTTCAGTGTTATTAAATACATACATAATTATCAATTATAACAAAGTAAACCACTATGGTTTTAAGGTTCAAATTACTTCTAAAGTATTTTTTAATATTTAATCTATTATAACTATTCAAATGCTTAAAAGAATATTTGAAGAGTATTTAATTTTGGGATTTGAGGAATCAGTGAATTTTTAAAATAAGGCTAAAAAAATGTCTAAAAATAGTTGAATATCAAATTCTTCAATGAGGAACAAACAAATGAATAAATATAATCTTCAAAAGAACCTATGAAGAATTCTATATTGTTAGAAACATAAACAGATATGTCAGTGCCAAAGGCATGCATGGTAGAAAGGCAATATAAATGACAATTAAAATAAAAATGATCAACTCTACAAACTCTGTACTAATCATATTTTTCGAAAGAGCATGAAATTGTTCATTCTGTAAACTGTATGAATACAATTTAATTTGGATAAATTTTTGGTTAAAACAATTAAAAAAAAAAAAAAAAATGAAACTTTCCGAGCTCTTTTTAAAATACCCCCTTCCCCCCCAAAAAAGAATAATTAATTTACACACACTTGATAGAAATATAATGCTCTTAAGAATTTTTTTAACGCAAGAATTGTTACAATATAATGCACAACAAAGATAAGAATCCAAGCGAAAAAAATCAATTTAGTAATTCTATTAATTGATTAAAATACATGAATCAACATAAATATCGAAATGGGTGGAAGGTTCTCCAAGAACTTTTCATGTTTAAATATTTTACACATGCAAGACTAATTTATTTTAAAAGAAAAAATGCCTTACCTTGCAGCCACCTAACTTGTGTGGCTGGTCCATAACCTTTTTCATTACGAGCTGCTATGCGAAAAATGATTGCAGGTTTTGTAGACATATCAATATGAGCTGATGATAAGTTTGAACTAGTAACAATACAAGATGGCTCTGAACCACAATACACACGAACAAATGCAAGTTGAGAAGTATTTGAGGTAACTGTTTGTTTGCTATCTCCCTGACCTACAGTAGTAGCAGATCTCATGGCCAAATACACAGAGTATTCTGCTATTTCTCCTGATGTTGATTGTGGGGCTTCCCAAGACAAATGAGCTCCATCTATATTCTGGAATAAAAAATATATTAAAAAGTTAAATAATAAATAATTCCATAAAATTTCAAAGACTTTCAAAGGTTTTTTTTAAAAATTATATTAATGGAAACTTTGATTAACACTCTCAACTATCTAACACAAAGAGTCTTAAAAAATAAATTAAAAATAATATATAAGACTAACTTCAAGTAAACCTGGGAAAATTTTTTTTAAAGTTCACACTTTTAAGCAAAGTTAAAAAATGCAAGTACACAAAAGTTATGCAAAGAAATGTCTAATCTCATTTAAATTATTAAATTTATAAGATTTTATCTTGCCTAGACAAAATATAAAAATATTAGAATACAATCAATAAACAGCACACTGATGCCAGATATATCTTATAACAAATAATGTTGTTCAAGTTGATAAAAATGTACTAACTTTGCTGATTTTAATGGCCGAAGGAGCCCCAGGATAACCAGGCAAACAAGTCTTAAATGCTGAAACTTCACTCCAAGGTCCTCGACCGCAAGAATTTATGCCTGCAACTCGAAACTTATAAGCAGTCCCAGGTTGTAACTCCTGCTTTTTTAAATTTGCTATATCAGGGAATGAATCTGATTCCTAAAAAAAAAAATTATATAAATCTCTATGAAATATATTTATGGTGCAATACTAATAACAGACACAAGTGAATGTAAGAAGTTGAAAAAACACTTAGTAACTTTGAATTTTGTATATATATGCAATAAGTTTATTACAAATATATATTTAAAAATTTAAATTGCAAGCAACAAAGCACAACAAAAAACAGTTTTAAAATTAATGGAAGATGTAGAATAGAGCAATTTTAATAAAGGTATAAAAAATATACAATACTTTCTGTTTTTTATATTGTTAAAATGTTAAATCTATATCTCCACAAAGACAAAACAATGTTTATCCGAAGAAATCACTTATATTAGATAACAGTTAAGATAATATGATTCTAATTATCATACATAACATTCAATGTTCATTTCATACTACAGAAGAAAATCATTTTTTGATAGTTGAAATATTAATGTAACTGTTATTCATTTTTAAGGATAAACATTTCAAAGCCTCCCCCCTCCTTTATATTGGTAAATATAAATTCTCTGCATGGAGAAATATTTTAAACAATATCAAAAGAAGCCATAAAAATTACTAGGCACATAAATGTTATGACAGTTAAATTGATTGCTTTTATTATAATAGATACTGATTTAAAATATAAGTTATCTTCACAAAACAGTCTGGAAATATAAAATAAATACAATTTAAACTTACTCCATTTTTCTTGTCACTGGATTCTGGAGAAAGGTAAAAATATGAAATCACTCCATGATTATCTTTAAATAAACCAACATCATACCACTGGTTTTCTCTTTTAAAATTTTCTTCATTTTTGACCGGCGTGGTTGCTTCCTGCAATTTTGTTAAAGTTCAATATATAAAAAGTGCTTCAGCTTAAAGATTTTAGCATTAATTGAAAAGTGACTCATAATGATAATTACTATCTATGTATGTTTTGAATTGAAGAGTTCCTTGATGTATACTGGCTCCCATAAATTAAGAATGAAATGTAAATTTTGCAATCAGTGTAGCTTAAAATTGTTGTGTATGTTGATGGTAGTAAGCAAATGTATGCTAAAGCCAATCATGTTTGAATTTTTAAATACAGGTGAATCAGAATTAGAGATCTATAAAAATGCAAGCCTTCTAAAGGACTTGAGGAGGTGCATTTTATTAATTAACTAGAGGCACATTTTTGACAAAATTTGTTCAAAAACTGAATTTTTTTATTGATGTTTTTCAATGTTCATAAAAATTCTTAATTGTTTTTAAACCTATTTATAACCAATGCCTCGTACACAAGACACGACTCCACTTTCAACCAGTTCAAGGTCTCTTCCATGTGAAGAGCTCTGATTAATATGGTGGACTCAGCATTGTGCAAGTGTAATTGGGAAACAAAACGATCTATTTGAATTTTTAAATGCTACTAGATGGGACCAAATAGCAACAGTATTCACAATGGTTGAATCTTACCGCACTTGACCTTTACATAAGGGTATTAGTTTCTGTTCTGAACTTCTGTATAAATGGTGTAAACAAACCGACAATGACCGCTACATAAAAATGCATTGTGCAATTTAAAGGGATATTGGTGATCTTCCTTTTCTTTTACCTTTTTCATTAGGAGAATATGGGGAAGGACATACAGCTGAGTACTTGCAGGGGTGGGGGTGAAATATTTATGGGTATGTTTTGTAGAGGATATGTGGTAGGGTAATATTCAGCTTCATTTCCTTAACCATGGCTATCTACATGATAGAGAAATATGTAAAATTATGAATGAGAGTGATTCTGACATTAGTGAAGATATTGATTTTGTAATAATTAATCAGAAGGTTCGTTTTTCTCAGTTATAGAAGAATATAATTATGAAAAAGAGTTACCATTGCACCAGCAGTTAGTGTTAATCTTCTGAAGATAGACTTTTCCAGTTAGAACTGGACTAAATTTAAACAGTGTGCAAACAGAGAATTAAGTGGATGTTTAATATCTTTTTTTATAACAAAATTGTAGATGTCATTGTAAATGAAACAAATGATTTTGCACTGAAAATATTTGAAAAGAGACAAAATGAAGCTGGAGCTTCAATTAGCTACCCTGTCAAGCCCTTCCAGAACGTGACAAATATTTTTCTGGCATTAGTAATTCTAATGAGTATTATTAGGAAACCATGTTTCAAAAATGCATTTTCCCACAAATTCCATGTTTGCAACACCCTTTTATTGATGTGCATTTCTAGAAATTTTACGATTTCAGCATTTTAGTTAAAATCCTGAAGAAAAAAAATTGGAGAAAATTAAGCCATTATTAATCATATTAATGAAAAATTTCAAGTCGGTACTTATGACTGAAAGAAAAATATGTATCATTGAAAGTCTTTTTATAAATTATGTGAATCACTGATGGGTTATATATGGAACTGAATTACATATATTGGAAAGGATACGGAGATTTTGGAAACCTGATGTCTATACAGTGAGCATCTAGTAAAAATGTTACTCAATGGAAATGGAATTTCAATGATATATCACATTGAAAAGAAGTCCAAGACCCATTGAAAGATTCAATGCTACAGCAGTTGGTTCCTGATTTCTGCCTTATAGATGATATATATTTAATATCAATATTAAATCTACATAGTTGACAATGACATGGATAGTGATTGGTGCATTCCCCTCATCAGAATCCTATTGAAAATCTTCAGAATAAAATAAATTTCTCATATATTACGTTTGTAGAAATAAATCAGGAAGGTACTCATAATAGAAGGAAATGTTACAGACTTGAATTTTTAAACAATCTAATAAACTATATTACATTACCCCCCCACCCACACACAAAATAGGAAATAGGTACCTGAAACAGTAATTATTTATTTTGAATAGGTGAGCAATAAGTTATTGCATCATATGATAAAATATACTTCAGTTTTTAAATGAAGTTTAAATAACTTGTTAGTATGTGCATTAAACAAGTATAAAAATATTTTTGTTCCTAACCCACTAATATAAAATTTTTACCTGTTTCACAGCAGATAAATCTAACTTCAAATTAAGCGATTCGGTACTATCTGATACAGAGCCTTGTTTACTTGAAATTGGTTCCTTTTTATCCACTGCTGGTGAAAAAGAACTACCAGATGAAATAGCAGCAGTAGCAAGAGTAGCTAATGAATCTGGATAAAACAAATATAATTTTTAACGCTAACTTTAATGTATTAAAACTATAAATTATTTAATTTATAACTATTAAAGAAATATAATCATTATGTAATGTTAAAAAAATAACATTCAATGAAGAATATCATTATTAAATATCAAAAATTAAGTATTTATATACATAAAATGCTTGTCAATAAACAACAAAGAGAAATTTACCACCAGAAAAAGAAGTAAATAGCTGAAATAACAAGAAAACTGTTAATAAGATTTCATTACAGAATGAATTAATGAAGCTAAAAAAATTTTAATTATTGGAACTTCATTTAAAAAGAGGAATCAATTCAAATAAACTAAGTCAATTGAAATTTTCAATAATTCACTTTCACCTTAGCAAATGTAATTATTCAACTGTTTACTTTTTACAAACTATAAAAATTTTTAAGAGGAAACTTTTTTGGCATCACCTACATAATATATAAATGTTCCAATTTTATACAGAACAATTATTTTAAATTCTGGTTTTTTTAAAAAAGATTTTCCTTTTACCACACAATATATGCCCTAATAGTTAGGATATTATATATATATTGACCAAGATCTGCAAGAAAGATATTTAATCCTTCCTGGTAGTTTAATTTTTTAAAACTATAAAACTGATTTTTTAAGCTTTATTTAAGTAATTTATGTGATTAATTATGAAACACTACCTAGTTATAGGATGCAATTGCTTAATAACAAAGAAATAAGAAGTTACAAGCAAATATTCATGTTACGAGTAATAATTTTTTAGGAAGCAAAATATTCAAAATTTTTCTGTTTCAATTAATTTTTTAATCACCCATCCCCCCTGCTTTATCTTTACTAAATTAATATATGCAGTTAAAAATCAATTTTGCAATTAACGAAAAACTTAATTTTTTTGACACATTTCTCTCACAATGGTACCTAATACAATTATTATATAAAACTGTCATACTTACGTCTACCAGAAGCTATTTTTGCTAAGGAATTTGCAGCAATAGCTTCAGAACTTTCTTCTGATTGAACAGGAGGATCATCAGCACACATCTGAGCTGGTGGTTCAGCACCAGGTTGTTCTAAAGTAAGGGCTGATTGACATGGAACCATATGTGAAGAAGTCTGAGAGTTTGATAAGGCAGTAGATGAATCAACTTTTGAGATAAAAATAAATCTTGATTATAGAAATTTAGATTATATGAACTTGAAAATTTCAAAAATTTATCAAATAGTGAAATAACTAAGACAATCCAATATTTATATATATATGGTCAAAACACTCAGTTTAAATGTCAATTAAAAATTTGTAATGAATCAGAAACACATTTCAAAATTACAAGAAGCTTAATGAGTTTATGTTTACCTATAAATCAAATAATTCAAACAAAATGAACACTTCAGATGATTTCTACGAAATATTAAACTAAGAATCCTACCAAAAGGGATTTTGTTAGATGCTATGCTTTTTTAACCTAGGCATATTCCTTAGCTTACTTCTATCTTATTACTGGGTTAGGAAGAAAGCTGCTTTATTTTTATAGTGTGAAATAATACTAAGTTTTCAGTATGTACAAATAAGGCATTATAATCAACTATATATTTTCCATTTCATAAAATGACCTGCCACCTTCTTCTCCAATTCATGATTCTCTATTCAAAGAGCTCAAGAGCAAGAAACTGGGTGAAAAGCAATTTCAGGTCATTAATGTTGGTGAAAGGTTTTACCCTTAAAATAGCTTAGCAAACTTGTAAATAATATCAGGAGGATAAAACACAAGGGTCGTTTAATAAATCCTTAGAAAATCCAACAGATGGTGCTCATAGCATTGTAAACGGCTCCCTTAATAGCAAAACTATTTACTCACACCAAATTTATCAAGGACTGCACGATTGCAACATCAGAAAATATGAGTCATTAAAAGGCTAATTTATTGAAAAACATCAGTTAGCCAGCAAGCTCTCAGGCTCAAAGAGTAGATGATTTTGCAGAAAATACAAAAGGTTGTTCAATAAGTCCTTATAATATCCAAGAGATAGTGCTTGTAGCATCAGAAATGGTTTGTTTTTAGTAAGCATCATGTTTCACTAGATAGCTGTCTAGTTATTTCCACCTCATAGTTTCATACTTATTGTTGATTGAAGCAAGAAATTAGTGTTTATTTAGAAAAATGGAAAAATAGTGAGCTTCGTGTGGTGATCAAACATTTATATTTTAAAGGCTTAACTATGGATGACACGTGGACACACTACTACACACCAGTAACAGTCAAAACAATGGGTTTCTGAAAGGGAACAAGATCTGGAAAAGCAAAGAAGGTGAAACTGGCCAGCAAGGTGATGGCCATAGTTTTTTGAAGAAAAGGATAACAGGAAAGTATTTGAGCAGTCATTGCTCTGGTTGAGCAAAGAAATCAAGAAAAAACCTTCTCATTCCAAAAAGATCTTCTTCACAACACAATGCACACCTGAACAATTTTGATGGCCAAAATCATAGTCAAAATTCAAATTATTACAATATCCACCGTATCCATCAGTTTTGCCTCTCAATGTGACGTTTTTAACTACCTAACTTAAAAAATTGCTCGGAGAATAATAGTTCAGGTTGAACAAAGAGGATATTGTCCAAACAGATGCTTATTTTGAGGACCCTCTAAAATCTTACTTTTTAGATGGCTTAAAAAAGTTAGAGAAACACTTGAAATGTGCATAGGGCTAAAATGAAATTGTGTTGGAAAAAAAATTACCAAAAATGTTTTTCGCTTTTTTTTTCAAGGACTCATGAATGACTCCTTACATTATATAGGTGGAACATGATTCTTCTATAATTAATCAATTTTTATAGATCATTGATACATCTTGCAGTTCCATTAATTGTCTACAGTATTCATTCAAATTTGATTTTTGTTGTGGTTAGTACTGGTTTACCACAGACAATTATCATTTTTGATTGATGTTATACAGTAAACAAATTTTTAACACTAGTGATGATTTGTATTAAAGTAAATCTCTTTCAGAGCCTCTAATATTTAACATTTCAGCATATACTCTTATAATTTTTATCACAAATATAATTATAGCATAGATTCAGTCATCCTCAAATTCAGTAGGTAGACCTTAAAGCTGGTCAACTTGAGTAAGAATTTCCAGATTAATAATAAGAAGAAACCACCCCTTTTCTAAGGTTTGCATTATGTTAAGCAAAACCTCTAAAGCATTTTTGCTTCTTTAGAAATTTTCCTTTTAAATTAAAATATATCAAAAATGGTTTATTTATTTTTTTCCCATTTCATATTAAAATTGACCCAAAACCAACAGTTGCGAGCAAAATTATGATTAGTTTTTAAAATAAATTAAAAGTGATAGTAATCAAATGTTGAAAAGAAAAAATAACATTGACAGAAGTATGCAAAGCAAACATAACTAAATAAGAAATTGGAGATGGTTTTTCAGATGGAGGGACCAAATTGTCATTAAAATGACAGAACACTGTATGCCAAAATGCAAATGTACAGATCACCAACCTGATCCATAAAAACATACATAAAAGGAAACAACTCATATTAGCACAACTAAATCATACCAAAACAAAATGAAAACAGCTTTCAAGCCTTTTTTTTTGTAAGAACTATAGAGAATCTATAGTAGTTGGCAGATAAGAGAAAGCCTAGACACTCATAACAATTTTTGCTAAGAGTTAAAAAAATTCCAATACCCTTACACACTAATTATAGACTTTTTCTAAATAATTCTTATTTCTTTTGAGTTCAGCAAGAATTGGTTAAGAAGTTACTGTCAAATATTTCTTTCAAGTTTTACCATTTAGTTTTCTAAAAAACCTCTTCAGTATCTTGTTATGTTTCAGAGAATTTTGATAGAACAATTACAACAAAATATATTTAATTTTTCTGTCTATAGAAGTCAAGATCACTGAAAAGTCATCAATATCAGGTAGTAATTCGATTTCGCTTTTAGTTCCTAGGCATGTCTTTCATAATTAGTACCATTGAGAAAATTTGACAAATAAAAACTTACGAATTTTTTTAGTTAAAAAAAAAAATTACAATGTTATTCTGTTCTTTTTTTTTAAACCTAAGCAACCATGTCAAAGTATGTTTTAGCGAAAATAGTTATGAGTTAAAGTGGGTGGAAAAGGATAGAGTGGAGGGATTTTCACAGTTTTTATAATTCTCAGCAACTTTTTTCATTACAAGGTGTCATAATTAGTGCCTTGTTCTTAACTGTAAATTACATTAAATTAAATTATTATTCATATTTATAAAAAATATATTTATTTCTTGATAACATGAATATCATGTTATTAATGAACTTGAGAAAGAAAAGTAGTGCATCTTGGAAATCTTTCAAAAAAAAAAAAAAAAAAAAAAAAAAAAAGTATTTGATTCCTACAATTCATTCATCAGATTTAATATCTTTATTTACCTTGCATAAATGCTAGAAGGTTAGTTTTTTGCCCCAAAAATGCCTATTACTCCTGTTGGAGCTTTCGGAAAATTCGAAAATAAATTGATCTAATTTTATATAAGTAAATTAATACACAAGTGAGATTTCTACATAATAAGTATCAAATTAAAGTTTTCATTACGCATGAGAAGAAATATTTTATCTTCTGTTACAATTAAGATACAGTACCCTTTCCATCAAAACCAATTTCATCAACTCATTGCAGCAATTAAAATATTCTGTGGCTCTAAAAAAATGACTATGTTAAAGTTTAAACACTCTTTGGGAACTAGTTAATTAGATAAAAATTTTTTTAACGTAAAGGTATATTTATCTCAAATTCTTTTGAATTCAAATTATATTCAATTTCCCCCCTTCTTAACTGTTGATTTAATTTAAAATATTTTCATATACAATTAAAAGAAACAAGCATTTTTCATTTCATTCATTGCAACCTCCCAATTGCACTCCCATTTTAATTCAAAACTACGTTCTGTTTAAGTGAAACTAAACACAGGCATAAATGATTTACTTCAATTCATTTACCTTTCACAATATCATCTTTGGTAGAGGATAGATTCTTATTAATACTACTTGTGTCTTCACTTTCACCATTACTTTTAGTAACAGAGCTAGATACATCTGATTTTCCTTTTGAGTTTTCTTCATCATCAGTTCCACAATGTATTCCATCATCACATACTTTATTGGATTTCTTAGTGACATCATCACTTTCATCATCAGTTCCACAGTGCATTCCATCATCACACACTTTATTGGATTTCTTAGTGATATCATCACTTTCATCATCAGTCCCACAGTGCATTCCATCATCACATACCTTGTTGGGCCTTTCAGTGACATCACTTTCATCATCAGTCCCACAATGCATTCCATCATCACACAATCTGCTAGACTTTTTTGTAACTTCATCATCTTCATCATCAGTACCACAGTGCATTCCATCATCACATACTTTAATAGAATTTTTCACCATTTCCTCTTCATCATCTGTTCCACAGTGTGTGCCATCTTCACAAACTTTCTGTATTTTTTCAGTAATTTGATCATCCTCATCATCTGTTCCACAATGAATTCCATCTTCACATACATTACTAGTCTTTGAAATCAAATCAGTTTCATCATCTGTGCCACAATGGATTCCATCATCACAAACAGATTTTTTGGACCCATCAACATTTGCATCACAAATAACACTATTAAGAGTTTTAGTTCTATGATCGTTATTTGTATTATTGATATCAACCTGGTCACTACTCTCACTTTTAGATGGCAATGGATCTATATTTTCAACTGAATGATTGTTATCAGTATCACAATGACTATCTTTGCCGTTAGATGCATTTTCAGGTGTCCTTTTGTTTTCATTGCCTTGTTCTTCTGCTTTTAAATTACTCAGACTAGAATCATTTTCAGTGGACAAAGGGGCATCTGTCACTGGCTTATCAGAGGAAGTAATGTCAGTAGAAGTAGTGACACTTTCAGAATTAGCCTATAAATATATACATCAGTTATTTAAAACAAAACAATTTAAATAGTGGTTAAAACATGATTTTTCTATAAATAGTTATGATCAATTACTATGATTAAAATAACAGACCGATTTATTTTAAAGTTAACATATGATAAAGTAATGGGATAACTGTTTCTAAATAAAATCTTTATTGTATAAGATAGATCATATAGACTCCCGTTCTAATCTCAAGAAGTTTAGTTTTAGTTGTTTTTATTAACATCGCACTACAAGCAACTTGGGGGCCATTGGCAATGGACCTCGTAATTTTGAACCACAGTCAAGTGACAAGGACGACACCCGAGCTGGCACCCCCTCTCCTAATTTCCACATCACGCCAATGGGAGGACTTTGGGCCACAACAGATTTAACGTGCATCAGCCGCGGATACACGTCTTACCTCAAGAAACAACTGCACTAGCACAGAATATTTTCCAATCATTCACTCTAAATTATTAGAATCATAAAACATTATCTTACTTTACAAGAACTAGTTAATACAACTTCGATGGCATTTTGTCCTTTCCAAATGAGGAAGTCATTAGTTGCTTTAGTCGATTTTAAAAAAGTATTATACAACAATAGCAATTCTTTCTTTGAATGATTAAATAAAGACTTAATTCTTATATTTATTTACACTATTTTTGTACCTAATAATAACATCAATTTGAAAAAATTATATGCATTTATCTTCACACGCACGAAAATATTAGACTAAAGAGTAAAATAAAAGAAACTATATGAATAAAAATTTCCCATGAAAGTTGAAAGCATTAAGCCAAAATTTGCTATATTATCATAAAATTTTCTAAGCAATATATATGTTTAAAACAAATTTTCAGAATTAATAATGTAAGAATACACTAAGAATATAAGTACCTCAGAAGTTACAGTAGTTGACACAGATGAGGGAAGGAGGGTGAGAATTTTTTGCCCTCCTATTACTGTCTGTTTAGCTTGAAGAATACCTTGTGCTGGCAGAGTTAAGATTTGTGTACCAGTAGTTTGATTGCTTGTAATCTGCAAAGGAAAGGGGCGGGGGGAAACCCACTTTTAAGTTCATTTCTATGCATTTTAATGTTTTAATTCTTAGTCACATTAAGAGAACTATTTTCAGATAAAATTAAGCTTGCCAATAAATATTGAAGAGGAATAAGTAGTAAAGATTTCTTCCAAAAATTTTTGTGAAAGGATAAAATTCAGCACTTAAATTTTTTTAAGTAATTGATTAAGTTATATAACTTCTATTTTTGAAATGAATATATATATATCCCAGATTTTCTTACAGCCATATTAAAAATTTAACATTTTTCATTAAAAGTTTCATTCTAAAATTTACAAATCAATAGTTTGAGGAAAGAGACAAAAAGTTCTTCTATATAGAGAAGTTTACTAATGAGACATTTCATCACAAATAATTAAAGACAATATTAATAACCTAAACTTTTTTAAAGTTTTATTATTAATAAAAACAATTGAAAACAAATAGATACCTGGTTAATATTTTGTGATGTCAATGACTTGGCTGGGATAGTAATACTGCTTAGTTTACTACCAAGAGCAGACGGCATAGTGAGAGTGATAGGTGATGAAGCGACTGAATGAAGAGTCTGAGTACCTAAAAACCAAAGTACAGAAAATCTCTTCAAATTCACAAATTAATCTATAATGCAAATTATGGATGATAAAATGATTATAAAAGTGCTGATTTTCCTTATGGTATTTTTAAAGCAAGGTTAATAAAAAAGAAACTTGGAATGCATGCACAAGGAAAAATATTATTAATACATTGTAAGGCAAAAATGAATTCACTCGTGTTTTCATGCCCAAATGTTGCTTCACTTACAAGTAGTTTATTATCCAGAAGAGTACTTGGCAATTAGTAGTATCCTTTGGAAGAACTATAAAGTTGTCTATAAAAGTAGCATTTTCCCCAGATGAATTGTAGTTTATTCAATGCATTCAAAATTTACTATTATTACTTAGTCACAAAATAAACTAAGACTCAAAATATTTCTTCTAGAAGTAGGTAGGGAAGGATAACTGTAGATTCCAAAGAATGCATCACAGTACCTAGCAATTCTTCTTGTATTTCTAATAGGGCTCCTTACAATAATTCACCTTTCATGTATCATGTTTTAAAAATACAGTCAGTGGCATAAAAAAAATTCCAACTAGAACATGTTGAGCACACTCATCAAAAGGAAAGCACAGGGGAAATGATATATATATGCAAAACCTGTTGTGTACGATTACATGTAGGTGATTATTATACAGTTAATCATTCTAAAAAATTAATTAAAAGCTACATAAGAGATATGTTCAAAGTTTCATCTTATTTCATTATGTATAAAGTTTATTTTATATGTCTAATTTTCACATTCAATTGCGAAATAACAGCAAATGAAACAGATAACTTCTATAAAATTGCTGGTCATCAATGTGTTAATATACTTCCCACTGATAGCTAATGAACTATAAAATATTTGTCAATGTGAAAAATAAATAAAACATAATGCAAATTCTTCCCCAAAACAAAACAGGTTAAAAAAGGGGGGCAATGTTAATTTACATAAAAAAAAAGCAACAAAATTATTCACAATATAACTATAGAAGAAAATCAGCAAAAATATTTTAAAATGTTGACATTTTCTTCCACACACAAGAAGACCTAAATTAAGTATAAGCTTTACTTACCAGGAGTAGAGGCAGTAGTAATGATGGTGATTCCTTGTTGACCAGATGTCAAGCTGGCAGATGAAACAACTATCATTTTTACACCAGAAGGTGTTGTAATTGTATTCAAATTGCCACCTGCAAGAGGCAGAACACTCACAGGAGAACCAGTTGTTTTAGCTGAAATGATCAAAATAAATTGTCATTAATGTTCCTGTTTTATTGATTATTTCATGAATGACAAATTAATCTACACATACATGTATAAATAAATTAAAGACTAATAAAATTTGAAATATTATTTAACTGTGCAAGCAACACCAAATATTTTGTACACTAACAAAACTTTTTTTTGTTTAATAAAAAGAACAAATATAACCAAATTGTTTCATACATTTCATTATGAAAAGTGGAAGGGGGATTATTAAAAAAAATTCTGTTATAAGTTAATTAAGATATATATATATATATATAAATACTACAATTTTATTTTTTCCCCAACCATTAAGACTAATAGCAATTTTCCCTAACTATGATGAGAATTGAGGAAATTATTAAGTATATATATAAGCCTCATTTCTTTCCTTTTGGTGACAATAGTGTTATGTCAGCATTAATCTGTGAGCACTAATATGTTTCTATCAGGCTTAGATATATTACGTGGTAATCACTGATTATACATTATAGATCTTCCATATGAATGCAGAAGTTGTATCCATTCCAAAATACTGTCACTAATAGTCATTATGAATCATTATTATGGAATCAAAAGGATGACTATTTAAAGAATGCAACTCTTTATCTATTCATAACATCTAAATCAACACAGTTTTCATTTGAAAATAAATGTTATTTTGGACTTTTATTTGTGGATTTCAGTCTCTGAATCAGAATGTTAACTTTTACAAGATTAGCAGTTCTTGTACCCTTGCCTATATAATTTGGGAATCTTTACCTTTGTTACTCCACATGCATAATCTTCAAAATAAACAATCATCACACAGTTTTGAATGCCATTTTGTTTATCTTCCTTTACCACACAAGCAAATTTCATTTATTCTCATTTTATGCCAATTCAAATTTGCATACACTACATTTTAAAAAGTATTTTCACATCTCCCAAAATTTGTTTATTTCCAGCCTGATGTAGAAATCATCACCTTTACTCAGATAGGTTAAATCATACTTATGATGTTATACAAGACCTTAAGGAAATGTAAGCCTTTCCTACCCCCCCCCTTTAAATACCTAGATTAAGCTGAAGCTATGAAGTATGTCTTCAGTCAATAGTACTTATCTTGATTTTACCACCATAGTTATGATGAATACAAAGTTAATTGCTAACACTAACTTCATTATTTAAGACCTTTCCTACTTAATAAGAATGTTTATCTAGATTGTCCCATTCAGAGAAATATTTTTAACACAGAAAATTGACTGATTTGCAAGGCTATAATGTCACTTTTGCAGGCAAATTTAATATACTACAAATGTGAGATTGCTTGATATTACCCGACTCATATGAATGAAATATTTTATTTTTACAGTCCACATTTCCTAGCTCTTGGATCCAATGAAGCATTTTCTAGAATACGCAGGGTAATATAAAAAGTCAAGAATAAGATGTTTATACCAATTGATATCTTTCTAATTTTGAAAATACAAAACTATTAAATAAATTATTTTAAAATACTTGAATTTCTTAAATTATAACACCCAAATTTAAAATTTCACAATTTCCAATAGGGCAGGCAGTGATAACAGATACATATAATAATTTATAATTCATTTATCATGAGGATGTTCAAAAAATGGAAATGTATCATGAAATTATATTTGATATTTTAACATTTAGTAAATACAAATAAAGACGTTTTAAACAAAATTGGGCGGAAATTAACAGTGCAGAGTAATCCAACCAACAGCCCTAAAATTTTCACGGAACTAATGATTGAAATTGAAGAAAATTTGAAATATGTTGCTATAAATAACTATATTTAACTAACTAATTATAATTAACAAAGAAACTATTGCTATCCAGCAACAATACTTCTTCAATTGTACAAACCATCATATATTTAATTTCCATTAATCTTGAGCATATGAAATTAAAATCATTATATATAGATAACAATTAAAAATACATAAATATCCTTAAAAAAATTTAACACTATGTTTAAATCAATGCTAACCATGCATAAAATAATTTTGTTTTCTCCCAGAAATACAGGATCATTTCAGAGACTCAAAATGAAACTAAATTTGACAAAAATGTATCAAATAAAAAAATGTTTATCAAATGATTAATTGTACCTTTCCCATCAGCAGATACAGTTGAAAGAATTGATTTTACACCTCCTGCAGCTGACGATACAATTAAAGAATTTGGAGAAACTGTTAATTTAGGAACTGATGAAATTAATTTTGCTGTTGTTCCTTGCTTTCCAGAAGTGGGAGCGGCAATTACAAATGCCTGCTTAGGAGAAGCTGATGCTGTGGAAACTGTATTCGTACTAGAACCTCCAGCATTAGATGGTTTTGTCACACTTATGATATTTGTTGGTAAAGTCCTCAGAATAGTTGTCATAACTTTAGGTTGTATAACATTCTGAAAACAAAATTTTTTAGTTAGTTTTATATAACAAGATTCATATCGACAAAGCTTATACATTTAGAACTCATTAAAATTCATCATGTGATTATTATATCATACATATATATGAATTGTAAATTTACATAAGCTACTTATATATTGAGAATAATAATCACATTTAATTATATTTTTCTTTCACTTTTTATCCTTAAACAGAATCTAATGACTTTATTTAACTGTCCAAGATAGTTATAGAAAGATGCAACAAGAAAGAACTCATAAAGGTAGCAAAGCTTCAAATGATGTATTTGATTTATTATGGATTCTTCTTGTTGAAGATGTTCAACATCTTTGGAATGTGAAATACAAATATTTCAAAATACAAGAATGCTAATAGTAAAAAATGTTTACCTAATAGAAATAAATAAAAATATTAGCAATTTTTCTATTATGGCTAAAACAAAGTATCTCAACATTTAATATAAATTACGCAAATCAAGATGCAAAAATGCCAAAAACCAATTACAAAAGTCTCATTTTTAAGTATAAGATATTTTTAATGTGATTTTAACAGGTTCATAACAACATATATACATAGTAAATATTTATTACACTATTATGGTTTGTACAAATTTTTAATAAATTTCATGAATGATCAAAACTTAAAATTCAAGAAACATTACTTAAAAATGTTATTCCAAATTGATTTCAAGTTTTAAATTTAGTAATTTTGAGCTTTCAATATATTGATTTTTATTGAAATGAGATTTCTGGATTAACATACAAAAGCAATATAAGCAAAACTTTAAGTATTGATTACATATATATTCACAGTCAAGTCTTTGATACTTAATATTGGCAATATCAATTCCATAGTACTTATTTTTGCTTTTAAAACTCAGGGAAATTAAAATGACAATGGATGGAAATATCTGATTAAATAGCATTTTTTTTTTTTTTCATTTTGCCCAACTTTCATTAATTATTTAGATTACAGAATATATACAGTTGCCAGAGGCTTTAAAAGATAAAATATCTTCAGAGAAAACATCTCGCATTTTTCTACAGTAAGACGACATTAAATTAAAACTATGAGTCTTTGCAAAACATTTGCAATTATGATTCATTTACTTACAGAATAACATTTTATCATGATTGCGATTCAGGGTAAAAATAAATTAAGTGTGTATTAATTGCAAAATTTTCTAATCATATTTAAGAAAAGATGTACGCAATTATTATAATTTTAAAAATATTATGTATGAATTCTTCTGAGTGAAAATCTACATACACAAACAAGAAAATAAAATGCATGTGCATTGCTGATCTTCATTGTTAGACAAATTTAAAAATACACATAATTTTTACCTGAGACTGAATTCCTAAAACTGTAGGTTGATTTGGATTTGATAAAGAAGATATAACATTTCCAGCTGGTTTAGCTCCAGCAGCATTAGCTTGAGTTGTGACCAATTTAACTATGGTTGCACCTTGAGGAAGATGACCTTTGGCCTGAATAATGAATAAATTTAAAATATAAATAAAAACTAAATGCTGAAGAGTATTTAATTTTTAAAAATTAACATTTTGGTGAATAAAACTTAAGAGACAAATTTTTTGACTACTCATTCACCCATTCTCTTTATGGATAGGCATAAGAGAAGATAAAGAAATCTTCAAAATAAGTGTAATTACCAGCTGCTTATAAAAGGAAACTACCTGTTCAGATGGGACTTTTTTACTACATAATCAAGTACATCAGTTTTCAATATAACATCAAGTATAAAGTCACTCATGTTTACCAAAGACAGTAAGTCCCATAGAAAAGAAAGAGATTACTAGGGTGCATCAGGGCCATGATGCGCATACTTCCTGAAGAAGGCAAGTCTCTGAGGTCATGATATAATCCTCAGGGGGTAGGGCGCCCGGCTATACCCCCAGATGCTGGATGCCCATTTTAATCGCCTCTTACGACATGCATGAGCTACAGTGGGACTATTCTGTCATTCCCAGTCACCACACAGGTCTAGGAAAATTGGGAGAAAAAAGGGAAAACTTTTTTTGAAAGTAAGAAGTATTGAAAATAATGAAGAATAGCTAGGGATGCATCATCCATGCTTAACAAAGACAATATATCACACTGGAAAGAAAATGATCACTGGGGTACCTTGAGGGATCAGATAGTCTATGGTAGTACAATAACAAAGAAACTTGGGTTACAAAGTACTTTGATTATAATTAATCAAAGCAAAAAATTAGACATGAAAACAAATGAGAAAAAATTATAATAATACAATCAAAATTATTTCTATTAAAACAAACGTAAGTAAAAAGCAGGTACTACATTTACATTTTTTCTAAAATAAAGGATTTAAGAAGCAAGTTTTTTAAAAAAAATATTTTTTATAACTGTGAAAGCAAAAGAAACAAACACATTTATATGAATTACATTTTTCATATCTATAACAATAAAGAATTCCTTTAACACAAGAGCTTCAGATTTTTTTTTTTTACTTCACATACTGTAATTCCTTATTAATTTGATCAATATTATGATGACATCTGATACATATCTCAGTTTCAAATAAATAAATAAATAATAATAATAAAATAAATAAATAAAGTTAACCATATATTTTTAAATATAATTTATAACACAATACAAAATGTTTGAATCTGGAAACAACCTATAGTTGAAAATAAGTAATTAAAAACATCTTTTCTTTAGGGAATACTCACAGTTGCCACTGCAACTCCTTGACTTGTTTTGACAAGAGTCACAATTTGTGGTTGATTTGCACCCCCAGGTGCTTTATGAACTATAAGTTGTTTCCCACCTTGGGTTGTCACTTGTCCAGATGTTTTCAATAAGGTAGTAGAGGAACTCATACGGACAGTCTGGGCACTCAATCCTTAAAAATATGTATCATTCAGTCAGACAAAATTTATAACTGACAAAAAGAAATACATGTATTCTTATACAGATACATTTTACAGTTAACTAAATGTTTTATTTATTCATTATAATTTTAAAAAAATCAACTGCTGGTGATTAAAAAAATTTATAATGACTTTAAAAAGAATTTTAAAAAATGTCTCATTTTAAATACTTAAAGAACAAAATTTGAAAGATATTTTATATAATTTTTTTTTATTTTTTTAAATTGCAATTTCCAGGTAATTGTATCCAAGCTGCAAACTTAAAAAAAAAAAAAAAAAAAAATCTTATAAATGTTAAAAAAATTTTTTTTTTTTTTTAAAAAAAAATAATCATATACAACATGTATTATGAATACATAAACTTTTAAAACATTTAAAGTTGTCTTTAGCAAATGTTGTAGAATAGAATTTAAACAAGGAACTCGTTTAAACCCTTTTGGGATGGCATGCCTTCACTTAGGACGTTCTCTGAGGATGGAGAAGAATCGAAAGGAACTGTCTCACAGGAAGGATGGGGGATTTACGTCATTAAGCTTAATTTTAAGGAAATAAATAAAAAATTTTTGTTCTAATGTTATAACTTTTGGTAGCATTTTAGATTATTACTTAAGATGTTATTATTATTTTATTTTTTAAAAAAAATTAGCATTTATAATAATCTTTTCCCTTTAATTTACAGATAAAAGTATGTAAAAATGTGCTTATCTTGAGGAATAATTTTCAGAAGTGCTATTGAAATTATTTCAATGTTTTATAGACAAAATACATCAATAAATTTTAAAATTAATAAAAAATATATACAAGAAAGACTATTTACAAGAAGTAATAAAACTAAGTGAAGATCGAATGTGGTAATTTTCAGTGTGGAGAGATGCATTGTCAGTCTCTAACAAAATGTCTGCATCAGAATCACTAGAAATATTACATTCAAATCTTTTAGAAAATTAATCACACTCTCATCAATAATTGGCTTGTTGACTCTGTAAGTATATTTTTCCGATAAACAGCACTTTCACGTCATTACGGACACGAGTTTAAGGCTTTCCAAAATAAAAAGAATAGTAAACAAAATACATACAAAAGCAAAATGAAACAGTACTGACAGTAAAAACTCTAAAAAGATAGAAAAAAATACATAAAAACCAATAAAAAAAGGAATTGAGAAAAAAACCAGAAACACGAATGTTTAAAGAGCCAAGTTTGATTTGATTACATAACAATTTCCTCCCCGAAACAGCTGGTAAACAAAATACTGATTTAGACAGACCATGAACAAACCGAAGGTCAAGATCTTATTCCACCTTAAAATGCTAATACGCATCAACCGCCCATGACCGGTGATCGTGAGTGATGCGTATTCGGTATTAACCCGTATCAAAAGGGTTAAAAAGTACAATAACCCAGGATTGTAATATCTACATTTAACAAACACACAGAAAACGTACCTTCAGGTGTTTTCAATAAGGTAGTAGCGGAACTCATACGAACGGTCTGGGCACTCAATCCTAAAAAAAATGTATCATTCAGTCAGAAAATATTTATAAAAGTAACTGACAAAAAGAAATACATACCATTCTTATATAACTGCCTTTTATAGTTAACTTAATGTTTTATTTATTTATTATAATTTTAAAAATCCAAATGCTGCAACCCATAGAATATTTTACTCAAGATTCAAGCTTTTAATACAATATTTGAAACAAATTATTTACCTTAATAATTGCTATTAAAAAGATTCTTATCTAATATTACATTATATTCTACATAGTCACTTCTCAAGCCCTTGAAATCTTTATTTCTCTGAACATGGATAAATTATAGCCAGACTTTAACCTAGTGGTAATTAGGGTAGATGGTACTGATCTGCAAGTTACAGTGTTAGTACAAAACTTGAGCATTTTCTTAAATTCTTACTGGAAAAAACTGCATATCATTTAAAATTTGACCCAATAATAATAATAATAATAATTAAAAAAAAAAAAAAAAAAAACTGAATTTACAGCTAATTTTACTGGATGCTAGATCTTGAAATAATTTCTTACACACATGAATAATAATAATAATAATAATAATAATAATAATAATAAAAAACGAACTTGAACATTTCACTTTACGAGAAAAGGTGATTTATATCCAATACAAATATTCAATTAAAGGCACATAATTATTAAAATTGTTGATTCAATCTAGCCTTAAACTTTCAAAGGATGCGTCTCGGAGACAATATTTTATTCATCCGTACCAAGTCAGTTTATCTTCTCTCTTTTTATGACTTAAGTCAAACACCTGCTCATAATGATTCAGGAACTTGTGGGTTTTGGCTTCGTAAAAGATTCCTACTCTGTCCCTGAGCTTCTTTGCTTGGTTTAAGATGTGCAAAAATCATTTAACTTATTTTTCTCAATCAGAGTACAAATTTGCTGTTGTAAATTAGAGCTCCATGACATGTTTATCCCATGATATATAAAATATAAAAGAAAGGAAAGGTATTAATAGCTACACTTAACAGGACACCTGATGTCACCAGAAGAAAAGATAACCTGAATCTCTTAGAAAAAGGAGTCGAAGTAAAACTGCGAATTAAAGGGGTCCAATCGTATTAACAAAAAATTAGCTCTTAAAAAATAATTACCTTTGTTATATTTATTAAATTAATATTTAAAAAGTGGAAGTAATTATCAGATTACCTGCAACTGAACTAAGTTTGATGCCTTGAGTACCAATCAAAGATGAAGGTGTAACAACACGGATACTGCTACCGCTAGAAGTGACACTTGTAGTTATTTTCTGAGTGGCAGCTGCAGCAGCAGCTAGTGCTGCCATACCACTCATTGTTGTAGCAGGTGTCGTAGACACAGTTGGTGCCTATATCACACAATAAATAATATTGCACATGTATTCAAATCATGAAAAAATGGCATGAAAATATTTCATACATTTATTTTAATGTATATCTTATATTATTAATTAACCAATCAGGCCTAACATATTAAATTTCTTTTTATCTTAAATTTTAAGGTAAATTCAGGTTTTAACAGTCAAATTTTCTTAAGTTACAGGTAGAATAAAAAAAAGTTCTTTTAACAAGGGAGGAATAAAGTTGAGTGTATATTGAAAAATAAAAAAGTTACATGAATCTTCAAATTAATTAACAAGGTCTTTTAAAGCTATTCTTAATTCAGATATATTTAAAAAAAAATAAGTCTATTTACAATAGAAAAATAACATTGTATTAATATCTTAATGACTAAGACAAATATAATAATGTAAACTTCTACCATGTTCATATAAGATGATAGATGTTTCTGTTAAATCAATCACTTTATTTAATATTTTATTCATACACTGTAAACTTTCCTAAGTTTATTTTCAGATACAAGTTATTGTAAAGGACATATTTGTTACACTCTTCCAAAAATGCTCATATATTTTCTAGGAGTACGTGTTTTAATAATCGCCAGTCATTGATCAAATATTTCAAATTTTGCAATGCAAGTTCTTAATTTCAATGTCACAAACAGCTCAAAGAGAAAAAAAAGTTTACTAACTCAATATGTAATTCAAAATTTTTGTGTATTAATATAGAAGTAATTCAAATTTAAGAAAAATATAACCATAACTAAAACAAAATTTTACTCAAACTTTCAAGAACAACAGGAGAGAAATTCAAGGAATCCACTAATAACAATTTAAAATCTTTTAAATAAACACTTGTAAGTCTATAAATATATAATAAACCATACCACATTAGTTGACAAAGGGCGGACAACATGTGTTCCTCCTCCTGTCTGAGAGACAACTCTTATTTGTGGTGAAGGCACAGTAGTCAGATTTCTTGAATTAACAACAGTAACAGCTAAAATATAAAAGAATTAACATACCTTAATAATTGGACAAACATTTTAAGAATGTTCCAGTGCAAGAAAATAAATAATATTACCTTTTCCAGATGATGCAGCAGTATTGACTGGATTCATTGATAAGCGTACCAGAGCTTGAGTCTGGGCTAAAATAATTATGAAATTGTTTTGTCATAAGCTTGATACAAACAAAATAAAGACATTTTAATAATACCTTTTTAAAATTATTATGTTTTCTTTTACATATTCTACAAATTAATAATAACAGCAAAGCATTTACCTGCTGATGGCACAACAGCTGCAGCAGGTGAAACCGCAGGAGGTGGAGAAATTAAACTTTGTGTTGAGAGAGTAGTTGGTGGTGGAACTGGTGTTTGAGGAGTTGAAACAGGAGAAACTGGCAATGAAGGTAGAGTCCCAGGTCCAACCATTTGTGGTGAGGTGGGAGGCATGTCATACTTTTGCAGTTGAAGTAGATAAGAATCAGCTTAAAATAATAATAAATTTTTTTAAAAGAGGTAGAAGAATATATATGAAGAGTTGGTCATTCCAGATTTACAAGATAGAAGAGCTTTTCAATTTCAAAAAAAATTTTGAGCTTGAAAAAGTACAGCAATTTTTTTTAGAAAATTCACTATTCAATCTTTTATAAATTTTATGTTAATACTGAAATCTCTCTCTATACATATATAACTGAACTATAATGCCACCAACATTTAATATCATTATAAGCCTAATAGCACTATTAGGATGTAACATTGAGTCCTTTATCATTAAAGAAATAAAACATTCAATAAAATTTTGAATTTTTAACACAAATAACAAGAATCCTTAACATAAATCAAAAGGATTATTTATCATCCCTAACTATTAAATTTTATTTGATTTCAGAAATTCTCATTTAATTACTAAATTCACAAATAAATTTTAAAGTATATCAATAGATTAATTCATAAAATTATTAGTTTAAGCACATTATTAAAAGCTCAAATGCAAAGATAAGGAAATGAATTATTATAATAACCTGTAGGAACGATACCCCAGTGCACTTCTAAGGAATTGGTTGATGCACGTACTAATTGTACCCTTGTAGGGGCAGAAGGTTTATCTGTTTCTAAAAACCACAGATCTTTACAACAAACCTTAAATAAAACAAAACTATGTACATGAATGCAAAAAAAAAGATAAACAATTTTAAGCAGAGTAGAAGGAACAATTTAGTCTTTATGTCTGTTACTTAAAACTAGTTTAATATTCAATTTAAAAAAAAATTGACTAAATGACCTAATATATTTGTTACATTATTTATTAAACAGATAACAAATATTTCAACCATACCGATGTGGCAAATTGAGACAAAAATATTCTAAAGGAAAATGTGCTGTAGCAAATAAATAAAAAGTAAAATCTAATAATTGCTATTATTTGATGCAAACTTAATTATGGTTTAGAATAAAATGCATGGAATTTTTTTTAAAAATTAAGGAATAAAAACAGCCTGAATCTTGTTATTTTTTAATCCCATCATTGTAAGAATGCAGATAAATACGATTTGAGAGGTCCCCCCCTCCTTGTTTCTTATATGCTGCCATCCCATATTCTTTCTATTGTTCGGGATGAGCACCCATTTCAAGGTTGATTAAACAAAATTTGAGATTCACCTTTTAAATGAAAAACCCAGCCCCTTTCCTTTCACTAATCTGATAAACATCTCAAACTGTATAAATTAAATTATACTTTCTTAAATGTTTTTCAATTATCTGGAGAGAAGAGTAAGGGTACTTTGATCAGGGACACAAGCTAGAAATTTTTCTTTGTGATCCTACAAACTAAAATCTTTATCCAGTTACTTTTTTTTGTTCTTTTTTTATGTAAAGAATACCAAGTTTCTCTAAAATAATTATCACTGTCTATGAATAAATAATAAAAAATGCTGTATGAGTGCAAGAACACAATATCCTTTTTACAATTATGTAAAACCCACATTTCCATTATTTAGCCTGAATCAACAATAAAAACATCTTTCCAAGAAGGCAAAGAGAAGAAAAATCCTAAGAAAAGAAAAAGTGGTAAGCAAGTGGGATGAAATATAGTCAAAGAAATCTTTTTAGGGTTACTTCATCAATACCAAGGACAAGATTGCAATAGAATGCAAGAATGATTTTATCATCACACTCTTCATTATTAATTGGAATATTCCAATTAAAAGTCAGCTTATATTTGCAAATTTTATATTATATACGATGGATGATAAATATATATTTAAGCTAGTTTAACAATTTAATACATATGCACGAACCTCATCTCATGGTATAGGTTACGAATTTTCAAATGAGGTTGCACCCAATTTCCTACGTGAATGTTAAAGATAAGTTCTAATTTCCCAAACAAGAACATTACAACGTATATAATATGCTTTATTCTTTTCTATGTTCTGATGCAAGATTGCAATGGAAATAAAACACACTAAAAAACAACAACAACTCACCAAGAAGCTGTCTGATGGAGACAAAAATTGGCGGATAGGAAAATTTTGCACAGAATAGAAAATGATTAAAATTTCAGAAAAATTGAATCATATATTTCAGTTGCACAGTAACGAGCTCAATATGATGTTGACCCACCTCTAGCCTGGATGCAAGCTGCCACACGACGTGGCATTGAGTGATAAAGCTCCTTGATGGTCTTCTGAGGTATTTCTTGCCAAATTTGCTCCAATTGTTGGGTAAGGTTATCAACATTGCCTGGTAGATGCAGTCGCCTTCCCATCATATCCCAGACATGCTCGATTGGTGAGAGATCTGGATATCTGGCTGGTGGGTCATGGTGGACACTTGTGTGCGGGTTGCCCGTCTGATGGTTGATAACAATGAATCAGGCACTGTGATAGCTGATCTGACAATTGCTCTGTCCTCCTGATCTGCTGCAGCCCTAGGTCGACCATTACCATCATGACATTGAAATCTGCCATTGTCCACCCATTCTTGCCAGCATCTTCTAATCGCCACATTGCTTCGACCCATGTGATGAGTGATTCTCCGATTCGCTCAACCTGCCTCTTTCAAACTCTGACAATTGCTCAAATCTTACGGGGAGGCAATTTTTCAGTTGTAGAAAGGTATCTTAAATCGCAATGCAACAGAAAATTTGACCATCAGATTAAGAATCGCTTCTTATATACACCAGCTGAGTGTGCAGTTCTGATGCGCTGTAGCTCCTGCTATTCATTCATTGGACATCAAATTTTAATCATTTGCATGTTTGGTCCAAGTGTCTTTTTGCAAACGAAATTTCATTACAATTGGGCAACTCTTTCTCGGTGTGTAGTTTTTTTTTTGTTTTTTGTTATAGAGTGTATATATATATTACAGCTTACTTCATGGAACAGTTATTAAAGGAAAGGAAATGAATAAACATTCATAAACTTATAGAAGAAAATACGAACGTAGCAAATTAGAAGGATCTGAATACAAAACAATTAAAAAAAAAAAAATGTAATCAAACTAAGAAATTAAATTTTAGTATTTGTGTAAAATTTCATTGAGCAACTATTTCCAACCAAATAGTTACTGTCTGCCAACATTTTTCTAGCTTGAGTGCTAATGGTAGTAGAGATTTTACACATGTATTAATTTTTTAAAATTTAGTATGACTACAAATAATAAATTAAGATCAAGACAATTAATACTTAAAAAATTTAATAAACAATATATAAATTGGAATCAAACATTACAAAGCCCCATTTAAAAACTATATAATATTGTTTAAGATAATATATGCCATTCTCAGATAAATTAAATTTCTCTCAAAATTTAATTTATCATCCATGGAATGTTATTTAAAACCACCTCATAATTACTTGAAACAAAACAGATGTAATCCTTTAGAATTTGAATTGTTAAATATTTTCTCTGTAATTTATATTTATATGCAATCAACTTAAAAGGATAATGAAATGCACAAATATAAAAATGCGAGATATTTTACATAACAGTTTTACTGCTTATTTGATAAGAAAAAGAAACATTTTTAATAAAAATATGACCTTTTAGAGAAATTATATTCATATCTTTTGATTCTTCAGGAAGATTCATAAAGTCAAAATCGAAATTGGTTAATTAACAAGCAATGCCATTTTAAATCAAGTGCTTGAATATATTTATCATAGCTATGTTTCCTATCAGCAGAGACAAAAATGAATTATATTAAAAATTTTCTTCAAAACAATTTAATCCCTGAAGTGACGCCTAAGACACCAATGGTAGTTTATTTAAGCATAGTGGTAAAGGATTATGGTGAATAAAAGAATTACCTGTAATCTCTTAATTACAAACAAATTCTCAAAGAGGAGGGACAAATGATTACATATAAATAAGTATGGCTATAATCACAAATATTTATATATTAAAAAAAAAAAAAAGTTCACAATGTTGAACAGTCTGGCCATTAATATTACACTTTGGCAGTCGTAAATTTGTATAATTTATAATTTAATATTCCTTTACTTGAAAAATGTCTACAATGAAAATTCTACACTTAAAACTTACCATTACCTTCATATACTTAATTGAAAGAAATTAAGATTCATGGAAATTAATAGCTCATTAAGAAAAAGGTAATCCTAAAATATAAGCTATAGTATTTAAGGAAAATAATTCTGTACATTTTAAATGGATTTTGATATTATACAGAGCAACAAATTATAATAGATATACACCACCTGGTTATTCCATGCTTTCCGGTAACCATCCCTGCCACTCCAAATGTACAACCTATTGTTGATTGCCACAGAACAATGTCCAGCACGGGCCCGAGGAACAGCATCTTCAAATCCATCCATCGCAAGGGGTTCCCACGTCATTGTTTCTATATATATTTTGAAGGAAAAAAAAAAAAAAATCTAAAGTCTTAATTAATCAATTTAAAATAAAGTACAAATCAAATTTTTCACTCAAATTCCCTTAGAGAAATTATTCTTCCTCATGACAATATACATACTCGTGCAAATTAATTGAATCAAAGTTAACAAAAAAAACCTATGCTTTTACTCATTTTATGCATTTGCAATACATTTTCTAGTATGTTCTCCCTTAGCAGAAATGACCTATTGCAGATGTTTTGGCATCAACTCCATTAGATTAGCTTACATGCTCTCGAGTTCATCATTATAAAATCACACTCGAATTCTATTGTTTATCATGCATTCTTTTGTTGCACAATCCATCTTAACTTAACATGTCTTCACAATATTCCACAAGCTCTCAATGAGATTAAGGTCTGGTGAATTTCCAGGCCAATCAAGCACTTTAATTTAGTTTTCTAGCATGAAATTTTTACCAGTTTTGAATTGTGACAAGGAGGCAAGTCATGCTGAAATGTTCCATTAAAGGTTTTCTTCAATGAAACAATCTTACCCAAAATATTTTGATGCATTTAATCAAATTCATCATGCCTTGAACAGAAACTAAGCTTCCAATGCCAATTATTGTGAAGGAAAAAAACCCCAAAACATCTGCTTCAGCAGGTGTTTTACAATCTGCTGGATATGGTCCTGTCTCAAAGGTTCACAATCTCTTCACCTCACAACATCTGAAATGAATCCCTGCACAAATAAATGAGTTTCATCACTGAAAACTATCTTTATTTAGACGCCAGCAGCCTATGATTTGTACTTTTTTGCTCCAGTTAAACGTCTTTTCTTCCTGTTGGAGTTCAAAATTGTTTTTTTGTTGGTCTAATTGTCTTATGGCCAGTGCCTACAACCTTACACTGTACAGTTGAGCAACTCACATCAAAACCAAATGCCAATAAATTCCTTTGAAGGTCTGGACTTGTTTTCTTTGAATTAATTTTGCTATTTTTTTTTATTAGAATTGTATCAGTTTGTGCAGTAGTTTTCCAACTACCCCCACGTCTTTCTTTCCTTTTTAGAGAGGAGAGGCTGATCTGCCTTCTTTGAATGAAGTTAGGATTCTTGAAACATTTGATTTGCCAACACTAAGTGCAGAAGCTATTTCTCATTCTGAACATTCTCATAACTGAAGAAAACTGGTATGTACTTCTAAACTAAAACCAGTTGGGTTGATCAGTCACATCCTTTCTAGACAGATAAATTTGGTTTGAGGTAGTTCACACTCAGTGTAAGCATATAAAATCAATTTGAAGTGGTTTCGGACATATCTCCATATCCAAAAAAAAAAAAAAAAAGTTTTCCAATTAATTTGCACAGTACAGTAATTCAAAAGAACAACTAATAGGTCGGAATATACCACTAAACTTAATTAAATTTAATGCAACATGTTTTACTCATTGAATTATTCTTATAAGAACAATTTTCCCCCACATAAGTTACACTTAAATAGATATATACTTAAAAATGAAATATTTTGAAATAATTAAAATACATCTTCAATTTGATATACTTCATAAGATAATATTCATATAAGCTGAAAGAGCAATACTACGAACAACTATATGGAAAATATAATAAAGAACTGAATAGCAAACTTATCTAATGCCTAAAATTAAATGTGGTAATGAATTATAAAATATCTATACCTAAGTTAAGTGAAGCTAATGTGTTAGTACATTTCCACTCCTTTTCATGAGTAACAGCTTTGTTGTCATCCATTACTAATGGAACCCATCCACCAAAAACCAGCATACGATGTCCAATTAATGTGGCAGAATGCAGACTCCTAGGCAAAGGTGATAATCCTTGAACAACGGGCTTGGACCAAGTCATTGTTTCTGGATTTAGGAAAATAACAACAACCACACTAATTACAATAGTTATACATATATATAATAGAAAACTTACACAATTTTAATGATACTGACCTCCTCATCAATATATATATATATATTAACAAATTTTAAACAATTCATAAATCTTTATACTTAGAAATGATTTAAAAAAAAAAAAAAAAGCTTCTTAATGCAGATATGTACAATAAAATTTAAATTGTACTAAAGAAAAATATAGAAATTACAATGCACATAGCAAAAAAAGGAAATGTAATAATTTTTGCAATTATCTCTATAGTAGAACAAAACTGATATCAATATATTTCCTATGTAACTAACTGATCATTTTTTCCCCTTCAAACAGAGTAACTCAAAGGGAATTTTTTTTTTTTTGTTAAATTTCGAAGTTAATACAAAACACATCCTCCAATCTGCCCATTTACTTCACCAATATATATTTCCATATATATTGGTGAATGGAAATCTTGTTGGAACAAGTAAAGAGCTATTTAAATTTACCTAAGCAAATTCTTTAGATGGCTTAAAATCTTCATACGAAGATTCTAGCTTATTATCTCCTAGATCAGCTTATTACTTCCTGATTTAATAATCAATAATTCCTCATTGGTATTATTTCCCAATTCAAAAATTTGAGAAATAACAGCTTTCACAAATAAAATAAGCAGGAAAGGGGAGAATTTATTACGTAAGTTGCACTAAAGGCATGCATCAACTGGTGCTAGAAAATACAGTGAAAATCACTCTATTTCATGGAATTGAGAATCACAACATTCCACAATGAAGTATTTTGCTCAAGCAACCCTAGGGATAATTGTTCCATGGTCAACTTCTCATTGTAGATGCTCTGTGTGTTTTCACAATGTATCATCTTATTTAGAGTTAACCTAATTATATAAAATTCTGCTAGAAAATTTAAATTATGAAAGCTACACAAATGGGTCTCCGTATCTTAAATGAGTGTCCAAAACATCTGAATCAAATTTTCTACTCAATATTTTTCAGAGATGTATTTACACCAATCAATAATTTTTCTTAAATGATGAATGAATAAAATATCTATACTGAGTACTATCTAAATATCCCTCTGAGTGTTCAATTTATAGCTTAAATCTCTTCAAAACATGCTTTTGAGTGTGAATAATTTAAGCTTCCCCACCCTTCTTTTTGTAGAAATGTATTTTGTAAATTGATTTAAGATCATGAGAAAATATATTCCCAGGAAAGTCAATTTCAAAAAAGTTTCATGAGTTTTATATGCTTTTCTCAATAAAATATGCTCATGAGATAACCACACATAGGGTTTTTACAGGAATATTAAATACAAACAAAAGCATAGTACCATGCAAAAAATTTTATATATAGATTTCTCATATGAAATCTTTAAATTTATTACAATTCCCACAATGAGGTCAACTTTACGATGGCAGGGGAAGGATAGGAGGGTGCACACAAATATTTAAAATTTAATATTGATAACTAATCATAAAGTATTGAAAGATTGTGAAGATAATATGACCCCATTTGCTTGAAGAAATTTAGAATATGACGACCCAATAGTTTTCTAGATCATCTCTGGAATTAACAATCAGATTCAAATGAAATTTACAGCAATGTTCAGAATAATATATCTAATTTGGAATAGAAGAAAAATAATCGAATTAAATATTGGGAAATTTCTTTTTCAGAAGCTTATAAACTTAATTATTCTATCAAAGCCATAATTTATTTCCCTTTTAACCCTTAGCATTGATACCTCAATTTTGTATAAATGTATGAAGAAATATTAAACTATCAAATGTCTACCCCTTATTTTAGGCAGCAATACTTAAATTTTACAATAAAGGGTAATTATGCATCTGCATTTCAACATTACTAAATCAAGAAATAATTGTGATCCATGGTACAAAATTAAAACCATTTATGTTATTTACAAACAAAAATATATAATAAATATATTATAGTTGAAAAATTTGTAATCAATTTTTAAAATGTCACATGAAGTTTTAAATAACACCGGTAAAAAACGAGTTTTTATGTTTTTATCTACTTCACTTGGTGTGTGTGTATCGGTGTGTCATCAAATTTTTGATCGTTAATTTAACCAACTTCCCTTCAAGGTAGAGCTCTGAAACTTTGGGAATTGTTCTTACTCGCCTAACAATGCAATATTTAGACATTTGCGACAAGTGTTAACTAATATTTCAATATTTTTTTTTAATAATGCAGTTTAGCGCAACCACCAGACTATTTCAAAAATTGCCAAACTTGGCGACTTTTTTTGGCTGAACGTTAAATCCGCAAATCGGACCAGGGTAGCCACATTTGGCAAAATACCGCCAAATAATTTCAGTCGCCAAAGGTGCTTGGGCTAAACTGCAATCCAATCATTTAATTTACCGGATGAATTAATTTTAGTTAGTTTTAACATTTTTATTTATGTATTTCACTTGGTGTGCGTCTGTGTGAGTACCAGTGAGTCAAATTTCCGATCGTTAATTTAACCAACTTCCCATCAAGCTAGGGTTCTGAAACAACCATGAATAGAAAATTTCAGCTCAATTGAACACTTTAAAATGTAAGAAAAAAGCTTTTAAAGTTTTGATCCAAACATAATTAAAATGCGAGTTGAAGAAAACCCATGAACACTAAACATACCAATACTTAATACATATTTCTACTATAGATGGTCAAATGATGGAACTTTGCCTTTCTTGATTGAATGCATAAAATAGGGATGTTAAGTTCAATGATAAGAAACATTGTAATTTTTAGGAAGGAAGGGAATAAACAAATTAAATTTATTTCATTGAATAAAATTGTATATTGTCAATTTCTATTACAAATACAAAGTGTAAGAATTTTTAATTCATTGCTCATTGCCTTTTTTACATATGCAGGATGTCTCCATTGTACATTTTCCCGTTTAGAACATATATTTTAATGGTTATATTTTTGTTATATCCCATTTGACACGTCTTACGTTGATAAGAATCTGCAGCAGATTTAGGCAATGTCAGTATTGTATTTGTTCTTTCCTTTGTGTTGTTCACGAGCTTTTTGAAAATCGGTGGCAAATTCTACTGCTAACTGGAGTAAAAGGTCTTGTCAAGATATTTTCTCCTGTCATTTGCTTGTAGAAAATCCAGGCATTCACGCCAGCTAAATCAAGAATATCGGAAAATACTATGAGTGGCCATCTGCAAGACATATATTTTGTGGAATATTTCCTTACCATTTGAATGGTCATGTCTGCACCAAATTTAATTTTATTGTAACGAATTGTATGCAATACATTGAATATGCGTGTACATCATAATTTCTGATTCAATAACTTTATCAAACAATAACTTGTTCTCCTAGTCAAATGACCGGTTATGGTAGTATATGACAAGTATTACTCAAAATAAACAAAACACAAATTAAAAAAAATAATACAATATTAACTATATAATTAATAGAAAAAGTCATGAAGTCAAATGTGCAAAAGCGATAAGATGATATGCGCATTTTCAATGCAAAAGTTCATAACTGATCATTTGACCAGTTATGGTATGCTTAGTGTTAATAAGGAAAAAATGCATTCAAAGATCATTAACATTTAAAATTAGATGTAATTTTTTTTAATTTTAAGGCATTTTTTACATTTTAGCAACATTTTTTTCACAGATTCTGCACAAAGTAAATACAATTCATTTTCTTTTTGTAAAGTATTCTTCATTGGAAAATCTTTACAAGAAGACAGATACTATTTTAAGACACCAGTTCTATGTAGTGCTTGATCAATTGTAATACACAGAACTGATGACTTAAAATACATATTATATATTCTCATTATATTGCCTCATTCATATGTTTTATTTCAGATTTTTGGCTTCTAGTCATTTTAAAACATTTCATAGGTTATTTTTAGATTCTTACTATCCAAACAAAACTCATAAGTGAAATTTATTTAGTTTCCTTGGATGAGTTTCGTTGAATATATTTAATTCTAAATTTTTTTAAAAAATATACTACGATATTCATCATGGAATCAAGACTATACAAATATTATTAATATACAACATTTCTACATTTACATGACATTAATTTAAAACAATTTATTGCGAAACAAATGAAGGGCATAATGTCAATGAAAACAATACACAAATTAAAACTAAAAATATGCAGTACATTTAAGAAAAAATAGTAACAAAGTATACCTATATCTAATTGCCACAAATCCCCAAGTCTACAGCCACTCATACCACCATAAACAATTAAGCGAGCATGTTTTTCATTTTTGCCAGTATAAGCAACTGCTGTGTGGGACTCTCTAGGAGGAGGAGGTTGTCCATTATAGTGTGGTATGTCCCACATCATTGAAGTAGCACGCAATTCTAATGTATATAAATCATTCAAATATCTAAAATAAAAAGTAAAAATTATGATTATCTGCTAATTTTTGTGTTTAAAACTAATATATATTCAAAAATCTATAAAATGTTTAATTTAAAAACACAATTAAAATTTCACCTGGGAATATTGTTCTTGGGATCATCACTATCATTAGCAAGGCCACCAAACAAGTAAACTTTATTTCCAATAAGAGTAAAACTGTGACCCAATCGAGGGCATGGAGGAGGCTGATTTTTTGGAGAACGAGGCTTAAGCCTCTTCCATTCCCATTTGCTGGCAGCAAGTTCATAAAGTTCATTGGAATATTTTCCATATTCAACCATACCACCAAATACGAGTAGTCTCGTACCATCACAGACAAATCCATATGCAGCACAACCTGGTGGTACATCACCCTTGACAGATGGTATAAACCACTGATTGCTTGCTAAAAAAAAGTGCATCATTAATTTAATAACACTTAACAGATTTAAAGGATTCATTTTTGAGAGACAATAATAAAAAGGGTGTCAATTTTATTTTACTCAATTCATTTATTCATTAAATTATGACCAACACTAGATCTATTTAATTTTTTTTTTGAAGAGACATAATTAAAAATTCAGTTATCTATTCATATTTAGCTAGCAAAAAAATAAATAGATGCAGTTATTTTTTGTATTTTTTGGAGAATTAATGCATAGATTATAATGATTACAATCGAGGAATCAACAACAATGATTACAATCAAGTTTCTTTCTTTTTTTTAAAAGTTTTTAACAGGAATAAGATGTCTTTGTAAAACTGATGATACAGAATAATTTTTATATATAATGCATATCCTACAGAATTAAATAATATGCGAGACTGAGTGAGGACTTAACAATAAGTGTTAATAGAAAGAGAAAAGCTCTTTATTATGAAAATTTTCATTTCATTAATAATAATTTATTTATCGTTGATGACAAATAATACACAATGTCAGTGACAGAAATTTTTGTTGAAATTTTAAAAAAACATTAAATTGAACATATTTTTATACACCCAATATGTATATATTTGCTCAGTGTTAAAAAAATCCTTTTACGATGCACATAACAAATTGTTTACATATCTAAAGACAGCATTGTATAAAATGTTTAATTAATGATAAGAATCTCCCAAATTTGTGCACCTAGCTTTTGTGTTATAAAGAAATCATGCTATCAATTTATAAAATTGTTTGCTGATTCAATATAAAAATAAGACAAAATTTGTAATTGATCAAATTTAATTTCTGAAAAATTTGAATATAGTCAAGCGCAAATCACAACCAGTCTAATTTTTTAAAAAAATAAAATTCAGGAAATACTATCAAATAAAAGTGAAAAATGCAATTTTACTAAGCACCAATTAAAAATAAAAACTTCCTTAAAGTTATCAATTTCACATTTTTGAAGGTATTATTATTTGAAGGTTCAAATGAACTTGTAAAAGTACATTTATTAAGAGTTTGATTTCTTAACATTGGATTTCTCTTGATTTTAATGGTTTAAAAAGTAAAGATTAAACAATACGGAAAAAAAATACTTCAAATTTCAGACAAATTAATGATTCGTTTATAAATTAGGTATCTTTGTAGACATTTGGTTCTTATGAAGAAATATATTATATAAAAGGCAAGTAATAAAGAGCCCAAAATGATACAATTGACACCAAATGGAAAATGTGTTTACTGTGTGTTGACACCAATAGTCTGCTTGGCGAGATTTGCATCCGCAAAATGGAAAAGTACCTAATCTTCTCATGCTGCTTGCCTTTGAAATCATATATTTCTTTATAAGAACCAAATGTCTACAAAGATACCTAATTTATTAATACTAATTAAATGAATAATTAATTTGTCTGAAATTTATAGTATTTCCCCCCTATTGTTGTACTTATCCATTTCGCTGACACAAATCTCGCTAAGCAGACTTTGGTGATAACACACAGTAAACACATATTCCATTTGTCATTGGTTGTATCATTTTTGGCAACTTTATCATTTGCCCTGGCGAATTGGAAAAATACTGAAGATTAAAATTTAAAGGTTATTATTATTCATTAGAAGTTTCAACCCTAAAGTAAGGAAATGATTTTTCTTCTGCATAAAAAGAAATACATGAAGAATAAGAAAAAAAAATACAAAAACTTAAATTAATCAAAATGACTCAATCACGATTGCTTCAGTTGCTAACAATCCAATCTTTTCAAGAACATTCCAATCTTTCCAAGATATTTTAAAAATGCTCTGTTTTCTAAAAGATGATTATTTGTGCACAGCATCATCTGACAAGAATGACAGTTTAGAGCCAGATAAAAGTTGCTGAGCAGTTGATCAAAAAATTTACATCCCCCACCAAACTGAGTAAGATACGAGGAGCAACAGGAATGAATTACCTCATCATCGGTTATAAATGTAAACAAAAATATTTGGTTATAAATGTAAATAAAAAATTCTGATTCAACGATGGATCAGAGGTCAGGTAGGTAACAAAATCTTCTCTTGAATAGCTTGATTCAGCCTTTCTGAATGTTTTAATCAAATTACAGTGACCATCCTCTTACCCTTTCAAAAGTGTCAAAATATAAGAAGAAAAAAATAAAAGCAAAATCAAAGAAAATAGAATTAAAAGCATAAAATGAATTTATTTTGAAATCAAGGAAATTACTTTCAGCACATGTTCTTCATCTTTTTAGAAATAAACATTTTCCACCCCCCCCAAAAAAATTTTGTCGTCTAGGTTTCTAATGGGAAACAAGCCATTTTTAATGGTTTAAATAATGATTTATAAGTGTATTATTATTTGGTAAGTAACTAACACCTAACATACATTATCTGCCAAAACTCAGGAGGCTTTTAAGTAAAGTGCCCTTTCTGATGACTCACAACCCCATTTTTTAAAAAAATTGTATCATCAAATCATACAAACAGAAAGATAATTTCATAAAAAATTCGAAGCACTAGAGTTTAATTATCTCTATTCTAACAAAAGTTATTATTAATTGACCCAAAGAAGGAAGCATAATTTGCTTAGATACATTTCAAAAATTTGAATGTAGCATATAAACAAGTGTTTATTATTCAATCAAGTGTCGTTTTCTTTAGGCAATTAACCCAACATGTCACAGCAAGATTCTGTATCAGTGTATTAGATGATTAACTATGATGCTGGTTCTCTGATCCACATGTTCTTTATATTTATTAACCAAAATGTCTAAGGCATTCATGTGAATTAAACATTTTATAATTACTATGAATGATTATTTAATAAATTTCAGGGAAAAAAAAAAATCTGTTCGAGTTTCAGAAAAAATAACAGAGAGAGAGAGCATGATTTGTAATACTACACTGAACACCATTTTCTAATTTTATCAGCAGATAGTAAAACTTAAAAATATCTTTGGTAATTTCTCAATACGAATATTTACATATTTATATATTCAAAATAAATAAATTTATGTAAATGCTGATATAGAATTTGAAATCATTTTTATTTCATTAAAGTGTATAATGAATAAAGAAAACACAATTTATATTTATATATGCATAAAATATTATATTCTTACAAAAACTCACACACATAAAAAAATACATACAAATATTTTATTTTAGTTTGCTGTACCTGTAAATATTTAACATGCACATTAACTTATTTCTTTTTTTTCAGAATTTTTTTGATAATGAGAAGATTTTTAATAAGTTACGCTAAAAATACATGAATCATTTGAATTCATATTATATTCAATCTCTTTCCTAATAGACAATATAAATCAAAATAAAGAAAAAAAATTTATAAAAAAAAATTCATTTTAAACCATTCTTAGACTTGATCATATTTAAACTGTTGGCATACAATGCATGTATAAATATTACATCAATACATATAAACCTGTTGAAAAAAAAAAACTCTCCAAGTTATTAGTTTCAACATTTAAGCTCTAAAATACATGTTGACAATCAAAAATATTTCTTGGGAGAGTTATAAACACATAATCAAAACGTTATAAAATATTATTTTGCACATTATTTAAATGATTCTATCCCTTTCTTATAAACACCTAACAAATAGGTGAGAATTTTTTAATTGATTCAAAATTTAAAAATAAAATTAGATTGAAAATAAAGATACAACAAAATGTGGGGAAAAATAATTTTTTTTTTATTTGGATTTGGAAATCGATAACAAAATCAATATGAAGAATTGATTACCAACCAAAGAGCTAGTTGCCACTCAAAGAGTATTTCTCTCTTCCAATTAGAACCTAGTTCGCCTTATTCATTCTTACATTGACTTTAATACAGTGTTTGCACAAAAAATAAGACATAGCATGATTTTTCAGGGTACAAGCTCTACCCTTAAAATAAGCCTTAGTGAAATTTATTAGGCAGACAGGAACCTCCTTTCTGAATGGCCATCAGCAGATGCAACATTCATATTTAAAACAGACATGATTGTGACAAATAAGAATCTTTAGTGCTCAATATGTTGTGTTAACACACAATTGACATTTAGTATTATATAATTTAATAATAAACTTAAAGGATAATAAATTTTGCTACTCATATAAAATAAGTGCAAGAAAGAGCAATATATTGAGCAAAATAAAGGAATTGTGGAAGACTCCAGGGGGATAAAAATCTTAAAAGCTTTCTGCAAAGAAAATAATTTGGATCTACAAATGATCTGAAAATGGTGATCAGAGTACAATAACAACAGTCAATAGGTCGATGAGGGAAATTCCAGGAAGCTTAAAGTTGGAGCAGATCAGCAGCCATTATTTCATTAATTGGAACACATCAGTGAATGGATTGCTAACAGAAGAAAAGTATTTGAATATTTGCAAGTCTGATATTCAAGCATCACAACACAGAATGGATGGCTTCTTTTAGCAATATGAACTGTCTTCAAAACAATCAATAACACAGTTCAAATTAGAAGATACTGAAATGATTAAACAAGCACTTGCATTCATATGTTTTAACAGTGGCATAGATTTTTCTAAGTGCCAACTCTTTAACAAGTTTTAAATGAATGTGATTGCATGCACACTGTGAAGCCTAAGCTGTAAGAAACTGCTACTTGGATGAAAAATGTACAGGTAAATTAACAGAAAGTTATGTTGCTAATGGCCTATAAGATGACTACAACAGAAAGAGCTTATTTGAGGAGAGCTGCTCAACATGAAAGGTCAGAACCAATGGTCTAAGAGGAAATCAGTTGTAAACAAATTCAGCGACAATTGGTGATTAGGTGTTTCAGTAAAAGAAAACATGGCAGTGAAGATTAATTTATTTTGTTCACGAAAAGTATATATAAGATATCCTTTAAAAGTAAGCCCTAGTGAGTATTTTGTAGAAAAAATTTATATCAGGCTGAGTCTTAGTTTCAGGGAAATACTGCAAGGATGGCTAAAGGTAAAACTGATCTGAATAGGTAAATTCCATCTATTTTCTATCCAGCCATTCTAAAAAAAAAAAAAAAGAGTTTGATTTAGTTCAATCCATTTCAATTTCCCCTCACTGCAGTGAGCTACTGATTAATTCAAGAGGCATGTATGGCAACTAAAGTTATTATCTCTTTTTTAAATGTATTTTCCCTCAGATTCTGTGAATATAAAAGCATTCCCTCTGTAATCAATTTGTAATGTGTTCAAGACTTTTTTCTATGGAAGGTATAATTTATGAAAGTTAACTGAATGTATTCAAGATGATTAATTCTATCACAAGTTGAACAAATAGTATTATCCTGTAAATTGAATAAATATTAAAGGTTAGGGAGTTATCATTCAGCTGAAAATCTAGACTCCTATTATCTCCAAAATAATTATACTTAAAAATAAATAACTCTTAGATGATCTATTCCTTATTATTTACTAGCTGTTAATTTTGGTGCCATAAATAAAAACTACTTTTCAATATTTTCACTATTTATTTTAAACGATAAACTTAATAAAAACAATTACAATTCTGTAGCTTATTTTCATTTAAAAAATTTGAATTACACAAGACAAATTCCTAGAAACATCTAATCTGCTGCAGACCTAGAGCTGTCGATCGCAAAAAAACACTAAAACAATGGGCTCCGGAAAAGCTAGCGTCTGTCTAGCAGTCTGAAAAACAAAAATAAATTTAACCTCTTTATATATCGGTATACCACGTGGGTTTGACAAACGAGGGCAGCTAGATCCACCCAAGAAACCCATGTGATTACCATCCATGTAGACACGGATTCTCAACAATCTCCTTTCTTCTGATTGTTATCCTACGTCTAAAAGAGATATTTCTATGATAGTTATATTCCTGAAAAATTCAAAATGTTTGCTACAGTAAAAGTTATAATAAGTTTTTCCGGTCTGTTTGAATAATTATTGACTTTCATTTCTCCTGAGGCAACCCATTCAATATTTACTTCAAATTCCATAACCACTCTAGTGATTTTATTAGTGAAGTCTGTTTGGAGATTTTCTCTCCAGTTTTTTTTTTGGAGCTTGTTGGTTAATGCCTGTATGCAGTGAACTGTTTAGAGCATATGGTGTTATGGAAGAGAGAAGGGGAAACGACTATGAATAATCCAGAAAAGTAAATAGATTTCTAGCAAACACCGATTCAGATGTTGTAGCACTCTCTTGGATGAACCAATTAAAGCGAACAGGTTTTTTTCGATCCCTAACCTGAACCGAGTCTTTCTCCACAAACAGGGTTTTGGAGGATTGTGTAAAAGAATTAGAGAGTATGTTTCATTTTTACTGTTCTGTAACACAACCCACATACTTTTCTGACAAACGTAGTTGTGAATGTCAAGGAAGGAACCATTAACTTTTTCTTACTTATGTGTATATACATATAAAAGGAGAAGAATGGATATATTTCTTCCGTGACTTCCAAGATCTAGAATAAGCAATTCCAATAACTTCAATAATCCGATAAATGAGAGTCAAACTTATAGGTTGAATGTTTGCACAGAAGAGCAAACTGATGCAGTAAATTACAAATAAGTACAGTTCGCCTACAAGTTGCAACTTCTTCAGAGGCATTAAAAGCATTTTATGATGCTTTAATTAATGAGGTTTTGACACATTAAAAAAGAAAAATACTCTATTACCATGCTACAATGTTTTAAATATCAAGCCTAATGTTAATTCTTTATAGGATTCTTTTTTAGGATAACAAACATTTTTCTTTTGTTTTGTCCTTATATTCAAACATTTAACAAGCAAGTCAATGTAAGTATATTTTACGATTCTTTCCCTCTTTTTTTGGGAGCTAGTTTAGAATTATATTTAATAAAATTTTATTGAAATATATATGTTACAACCAGAAGTTTCCAGTGAATAATTAAGTTAAATTATGATTACAGAAATCAGACAAATAATATTTGATTAAAAAAAATGTGTGGTATGCTTTGAAGGAAAAGCACACAAAAAATTCCCATAAATTAATAAAAATTACACTAATTTTATTTTCATTTCTGAAATATATAACCTTAATTACACACATAAAGTTGCTAATATCAAACTTGGCTAGTTAAATCCATTACTGTAATTTGCATAGTGATTAAATATCAATTCTTTAAGGAAAATGTTTTTCATTACAATAAATTATTAAGGCAGAAATATATAACCCATACAAATAAAAAAATATAAATTTTAAAAATACACATCAAGGATAATTTTTTCTCTCTCCAATATGTGAAAGGAAGGGTGTTAACCAAACGGGAAGAGCACTGCACCCTGCATTATGGCGAATCTTCCTTTACAGAAAAGTTGACACACAGATGTGTCAGGCTTTTGGAATAAAATGTTTACCATCAGATTCAATCACTAATTTGTTTCTTTCACAAGATAGGACCTGAACATTAGAATTTCTCTCTGAAATAAGATTGTGGTCCGTCAAGTGTCTATGAATCATAGAATTTTCATAAAAGTAAACATGGGCTAGAGAGAGTAAGAGAAACATGCTAAATAATCAAGTCTTTTTGAAGTTGTTATTTAAAATTTCGCCTCTCATTTAGGGTCCTCCATTACACATTAGTTTCAGAGGTTGAAAAATATTTTGAAAAACTAATACTTCTGGCACAAGATGGTACTCTATGTCCATCAGATTAAAGATTTATGTAGACTTGGCTTACTACTCAAATTGAGCAGCCCAAATTATAATCAAGAATTGGACCTTGCATGCATGAAACTGGAAAGTTTTAAAGGCATGTCTATGAATCAACTGATTAACGCATATTTCATTAAAAAAATATGTTGTATACCAATAATGTGCGATTCCAAACATAAATTTTCTCAAACATGAAAAACAATTTAATATAAAAAATTTAATTTAACTATATTTAACAAAATAAAATTACATATATAAATAAAAACAATTTTGTAAACTCAGACTTTATAGCGAAAAACTCTCTGGCCCAAGAAATGTTCATAAAAGATACAGTTGATCCCAGAGGTACACATTATTTGTGATAACTAATCATGAAAGGGTTAAAATGATACCCATTTAAAATAAAGCAGTAGATTTGATTTTCTGAAATATGAAAAATCAATATATTGATATTTTATATAACCTTTATATATATATATATATGAGAGATTGATAGGATAAACTCTTGAGAATCATAACATTTTTATTCAAAAACCCTAGCTTTAATACGGCATTTTCAATCATTTTCACATTTCGAAAATTTTAAATTTCCCGAAATTTGTTAATACACTAAATCTTAGACAGCTGTGAGAATTACAAAAGGAATTTTTCCTCACACAATTAGCAACAATACTAAATTACTTATTAAACATACTGAACCTTGTATGATTTGTTTTAGCTTAGAAAATAAGTAAAATACTAAGTGTTCTTAATCAAGATGGATTTTGCAATTTCAGGTCGAGATTTTATTCTCAAAATTGAACATAAGAGCTGATACTACACTTCCATTCTATCTCACGCCAAATGATAATTTTGAATGATTAAAAACATAGATGATACATCATCCAAGAAAGTCATTGCATTGACCAGAATTCTACAGTAATAATCTCAAAACAAATCAAAATTTATCAAGTAAGATTAACCAAGTACAATACAAGTTTAAAACAGTTTATCATTTCTGCAAACTGCAAGAATTCAAATACCAGTAAAAAAAAAAAACCTCTTTAGCCAATGATTAAAAAAATTTATATTTTAATTCCAAGAATAAGAGAAGCAACATCAAAACATATGTACACAATACATAAGGATATAGTTCACAACTGAAAAGTTTTTAGAACAGCTATCAAACTACACAAATTTTTCACTTAAGAAAACACACACAAAAAAATTACAGTAGTTTTATTTGCACACAAAATTTCTTACATACATTAAAAATTAAACATAATCCAAAATTAAATGCAGATATAAATCAGAACTACAATGTAGAGAAGTCAATGTCAAGGCACACTTTTTCGAATCTTTAAATTTTTTTTTTTTTTTTTAAAAAACAGAAGTAATTTGAAATCGTGCATATTTTCTTCAAAAAGTTTTTTGTCTAAATGCAATTAATTTACCCATCTAAATTAAATTCCCTACTTTTTTTTTTTTTAATCATCGAGCAATGAATTATAATTAAGCATTTTAAAAGAAAACTTGTATACTCGGCTACGTGATTAAAATTGGAAATTTCATGCAAAAACAACTGAAAGTTAACAAGTAATTTAATAAGCTCTGCTTTGAGAGTATGGCGCCCAGATGCGGCAATATATGTCACTTAAACAACGGACGCTTATCTTAACTGTTAGCTATTACATCAAATGCACAACATACAATCAAATTTATACTAAATATTGAGAGTCCGGCATCCATAATTGAAAATCCAGTAATTAATTGAGATAATTAACTTATAAATAGAACAAATGTAGCTTTGTTTATCATTTGTCACGACGTACTCACGGGCGCCGCCATCTTGAAACAACAACTTGCGGTTTATAAAGTTTAAACACAATTTCTTGTATTGTATTTAGTACTTGAAATATCAAAACTAGATACAAATGAAAGGCATTAATAGGAGTGTTAACTAATCATTTCGAAGGAAAATTTAAACAAATTTACTTTCACTCTTTTGGAAGACATTCACTAGAGAAGCATACTGAATGTAGCGGCCAAGGCAAACAAACTTGCTAACTTACTTGTGTTAAAAACGTGTAGTTCATCAACGATTCCTTCATTACCGCCTCCAAATACAATCATGAGGTCTTTAATTGCAACAGCGCGATGACCATGTCGAGGTCTGGGAGCTTGACCATTAGCATTATTTACCCGCTTCCACTTTAAGATGGGTGCCGCCATCTTGGCTGTTTCCCACAATGCACAATTCTGATGTTAAGGTTTGACGCGAAGAGGACCGTGCTAATCTCTAAACCATTTACAATAACAAAAACATAGTGAATTCTTTATTTCATTTTTAATAACTGAGAAAGCATTTTAATTCAATTTCTTAATTTTCAAGTAATAATTTACATTATTAGAACTACACAACTTATGCGTATTTTTAAATGCTGGCTCGCACAAACCCAGAGGAACAAGTTTCTGCGGAATCAATGTTTTTTTGTGACGTCACTGTTTTAAAATCAACCAGCGTCTAGAAACTGCTTCTTTACAAAATGCATAACATCTTTCATTGGTTGAAAATAAAGAGCATGAATGGTTGATATCAGCATTAATACCACATTTTTATTAAAAAGGTGGCGATATTTTTGTTCCCAAGAGTATAAATTATTTATTGGATTTTTTGAACATTGTTTTCAAATGAATCAAATCAATAGTTTTTATAAAAAATAGAATATATTTCTTTTATGTGAAAGCTTTATTTTTAGAATGTGGCGTGAATGAAATGAATAGTAAAATTATTTTATACACTCTAATAAGGTAGTATTGCTCTTTTAATTATAATAATCTGTAACAAATGTTAATAAAGCATGTTTAGAGGGAAATCAACATGTGTTACATGAACTTATTTTATATATTTAATTTCAAAATGAACAAATATTTTAAATACATATTTAAGAATGTATTTTTAAACCAAGCAACTTTAATGAATAAATTTAAAATAGTTTTAAGTTTTTATTTACAATAAAATTCGCAATTCTAACAAATTATGTTGTAAATTTAATATTCATATAGAAAGGTTAATTTTTAAATTGACAAGTTAGGTATTTTTTAAAAACAGTTATGAATTTGTGAGGGAAATAAAGATGGATCATTTAAGAAATGTGTGATCTATTGTAAAATTTATTATTTAATAAGCTTTTAAAATAATTTAGTATACATAAATAATCAATGAGATGCATCAATAAAAGATATTTTTATATTCTAAGGATTATTAATCCTGATATATTTTTAAAAAATCAATATTGAATTTAACAATATATTTACAATAATATTATTGACTGTTATTTCTGTTTTTTTAAAATTATATATGAAGGAACTAAAGGAGAGTTAAAATACCTTTACAAGTAGTAATCCTCGTAAGAGTAGGCAAATTTACGAAGTTTATATAATAATGAATAAATAGTTATATAAGGAATAATTTATCACTACAGAAAATTTTTGGTTTTAAAGAATACAGTAAAACAGACATTTTGAATTCAATAATGTACCAAATTTTATATCTATGATATAACCAAATTATCTCGAAAAATATTTCCAATATATATGTAAATAGACTAACTATTAAAGAATCATAATTTTCAGAAAATTTACAAAAAATGTATTAATCATCTTTTTGAAACTAAGGGAGAAATATGTATTTTTTACAACGTTTTTCTGAATTTCACTTGGTGTGAGTGTGTCATCAAATTTTCGATCGTTAATTTAACCAACTTCCCATCAAGCTAGAGCTTTGAAATTTTGGGAATCATTCGTACTCGCCTAACAATGCAATATTTAGACGTTTGCGACAAGTTTTGACTAATATTTCAATAATTTTAATAAGTCAAAATATTCTTTCCTCTCGGTGCTTTTAAGATTGAGGAAAAAATTTCTTTTCCCCTCTGGGAGCACCGGGCACTCCCCACGCAGCATGCGGTATCGTAAACCTTTTGTACTCACAAAGGGGAGATACTATCTCCCCTTTACTATCGCCGAGATAGTAAGGGTTGCTGACTTTTAGTCAGTAATCATTCGCAAGAAAGAAAGTTTCCAATATTTGGCGCCATGTCTTATCACAATAATTTTTTCTGAATTCTGGTTCCCATTCTTTTTTTAATAGAATGACTTACAAACTTTCAAATGCATGCTTTGATTTTATGAGTATTATGAATTTTTTAATACGCTCACAAATGTCTCTTTTTAAGTGAATTTTAAAGTTAAAAATAACTAACAGTTTTAACTAATATTTCAATAATTTTCTCTAATAAACTTTGCCACCATATAAAAACGTTGGTTTTTATATCGAATTATTAAGTGTAAGTACCCATTTATCTACTTAGAAGAATATGAAGACATAAATTTTATACTTTTAAGCATGATTTAGTATATTAGTAAGAATTTTAAAATAAAATGAATGTTTTAATTTTGAAACATAAACATACACTGGTCATTATCGTGCAGATATTTGTTGCAATACAAAAACATAAGTGATTTGTTGAAAAATATATGTAGCATGTGCCATAATTTTAAATCATGCTCTGATTATGAGAGCAAGATTCAGTTAGTATTTTTTGTCAAACTTCCCCACCATATCATGAATGAATTTGAAATCCATGCATTAGAAGTAATGTATAATCATGAATACTTTTTCTGGAAGGATTCATAAATGTTACATGTTTAAAACATTTAAAAAATTTTGTATATCAACTTTTCAATGAGCAAAAAAAAAAAAAACCTTTTAAAAAAAAAAAAAATTGTAAAAGCCACTTCATGAACCATTACATCAAGAAATAATTTAATGATTTTCTAAGACACACTGGAAAGTTTAATTCTTTTGGAGTATTAATTGATTCATTTTATACTGATTTGGAATCAAATCTTAGGAACGTTATGGCGAGTTTAGTTAATAAGTATGATTACCAGACTTACAGTATGATTTATATATTTTGAGTAGTTCCTATTTCAGCATAGTAAAAAACTTAAATAAAAATAACTTTTTCTGGAAACAGGCAGCATGAATCCAATTACAGTACATCATTAATCGTGAGCTATATAAACTCATTATAACTTTATGCTATCTTTAAAAGATGAAATATGGATATTATCTAAATAAATCCCAGTTTCAATGCTTGATAAATGTTAAAAAATAAATTAAGATGGTATCCAGGTAATCAAAATTCAGATTATGCTTGATGCTTTTAAAATCAAACATGAATAAATATATTTTAGAACATGCATCAGATTTATATCATTTTAATTTCAGATTAACAGTATGAAATAAATTACTAGTTATAGAGTACTAAATACAGAACTATAGATACATTAATATTTAATACAGAGTACTAAATATCGAAAACATGTATTGCACTGCAGCGATTATCTTCAACAATGCCAGAAGTTAAAATGCTTTAATAACTAACCTAACTGGGACATCTCTTTTGGTCTAGTAGATAAGAGTGAAACAAAAAGCTACAGTCAACTTTTCTTTAGACCCGGTGGTCAAGGGTTTGAAACACTGCCATCACCCAACTAACTGTATTCCCCCTCCATGGGATCGAAAACATCAGCAGCCAAAGCGCCTTATCTGGTAGTTCATCCTCTAAAGCTTAAAATTGATGAGGTTAACTTCTAAAACTGCAGTATGTCAAGTTACAAAACCAACTACAGTTGAAAACTTAAAAATCTACCTTTAAACTATTGCCATCCAGATTGATCTGAAATCATTCACATTGTTTTGTAATTAACATATAAATATCATTAAATTGACATAAATTGTCTTAATAACATCAACTAGAAGTATTTTAATTTTTGAAAAATTCAAAATTGCAATAAAATTTAGGTGTCTGAAGATTGTGTATAATTTAGTAATAACCCAGAAAATATGTTGGATTGAAGAACTTATAAAAGTTTATACAATATATTTCAGCACTATTTATTGATGTACCTAATATGCTAAGTCCATACTTGAAAATCCTTTTGAATATCGAATTGCACATTTTAAAAGTAAATAAATTTCTGTGAAAAAGAACATCTGCAAAATAAAATACATTTTAAAATAAATGTTTTTTTTAAAAAATTTATGTGGACAAGTGTTTATTTGGAATGAATTATTTTAATTGTTCATGACAATTTTTTTTTTTGAACGAAGAGTTCACAATTGTATTATAATAATTCATGTAATTAATTATTATAAAAAAAATCTGGACAATACAATGGGATAAATAATTTAAAAAATTAACAGAAATTGTGCTTCAAAATATAAATACAATGACAATGTATTCACATACAAAATAAAACTAAAAACTATTTTCCAATTGAATTTTATTGCGACTATTTTTGACACATAATCTACATATCTGTACGTATAAGTAAATTTTGAGACATTTATATGCAATGCAGAGAAGATATATTTTTAAAGCAATACATTTATAATTCAGATACTTTTTTATATTTTTTTTAAATAAATGCAATAAAAATCACTTTGCTTACTTTTGTATTTCAACTTGAATTCAAGAAATAACCTTATAGTATTTTATAATAACAATACACAATATTTTATAATCTTTTTTTAATGAAAAATCTTTATGAAACATACATTTTAAATATGGTCATAATTTTTTTTTTTTTTCCTCTTTATATGCTTAAAAGAATTTTTAAACTTATATTAAGAGACATTTGTAAAATAAATGTGCAATTTTATTTAAAGAAAATAATCACTTAAAATTATTCAACTCTGCATTTGTGAAAACAGTTTATAACAGGCACACAATCTGTATAAAATTGTAACAAGTTAATGAAAATGTTATTTACATAGCAGTAAAAAATAATTTTGCCTTGCATATGAATAAAAATTTTAATATATATATTTTTATGCATATAAAAGAAACATCTTGTGTTCAAAGCATTTCATTTTATTTATGCACTTGAGAAAGTTTTACAGCAGCTTACATTGCTGCCAACAATGTTATGAAAATACATTCCAAATTTTATTTTATTTTTGTACACAATATATAATGGCAATAAGCCGCAAATAAAACTAATTTACATTTGCTTTCATTCCTACTTTATGCTTTTGCTCAGTTTCAAATCATTAAGTAGAGAAATTACAAAAGTTGTTTTCTGCTACAGAATACTTTTATAGTTCAATTGACTAAAAATTAATTTGAATTGAAAATTAGATAGTTAAAACAAATAGTTATATAATTTTGCTTGAAAATTGCTACATTTCATTAAAAAAAATTGAAAGACTTATATTGCTGTAAAAAATTTCATGCCTATACAAATAATTGATAATTTATTAAAAGAAATTGCTTCTTAATTACAAGCAATTTATAATTAATAAATCAATACATTTTGAGAAAGCATACAATTGTACAATATAAAATCACAAATTTTATATAAGAAATATTTCAATATAAATGATTTGCTTCATAATGAATGAGAGAATACAGAATTTAAATACAAGATACTATTCTTAAAATATATTATGCAAGCATTAATCAGAAATGGTTGAAACATTTTATGCATTGAGTGCTTATTTTTAATAATGTATTTCTACAATTATTATAGATAATATGGTGATACTTAATAACCAACACCATTTTTAATATCAATTTTGCTAAACATTGTTTCATAGTAACAAAAAATTGATGAAATAAAGTTGATTTTCATTAGAAATTTTAAGTTAAGTTGAAATATGAGTTTAAAAAGAAAATTCAAACAATATCTATTATATATAATACAGTTACAATTACTAACTCACATTATATTTTTGATTAACAAAAAATGAAATACATTTAATTGCCATTATTTTTTAATTTTTAATTTCAAATTTGAAATAATTCTGCACAAGTTTATTAAGTGACAAAAGTTAAAAGTACATGCAACACAAAAATGTAATCCATAATGTAAAAATTTGATGATTCACTTTCACATCAAGACAATAAGTTGATGTTTTAATAATAAGGTTATTACAGAAATACTCTTCTGAACTACTATTTCTTATAACAAGATATATAAGCAAATCACTGGGTTTTCTGTAAAATGTAATATTATTAATAATTTAATATTTCATATAACTATCTTATTTAAATTTATTCACAGGCGGTTTTTTATAAGTACAAAATTTCTTTTAATGAATTCCAAAAAACAAAAGAACTGTGATAATACTGATAACAATACACAAAAATATACAATAGTGTCAACAACAATTCTGTAACATATATTCAGTTAATAAATTAGTTTATCTATAATTCAGAGACAGTGGATCATTTATTTTTGCCCCAAAATTGATCAAGCCTGCTTCTAGCTCTGTCTAAAACATTTGCGGATGTCAATTTACCAGAACTTGAAGTGTTGCTAGTTTCTTGAGATTCAGCTACAATAGGCACTAAAAAAAATCAATATTTTATCAGATATTGCAAATTAAATCATTAATCAGAGGGAAATTTGCAGCAGTATATACAAGTATATGTACAAACCTACATCAAATAAAGCCTAAAAATAACATCTACCTCTTTACTTACAATTAAATGATGATTTGATAGTTTACACTGGATAGCAGGGTGCATTTAAAGAAATCATTTTTTTCTGTATGTATTATTTAGGTCTGTGCACTATGTCTAATCTGTTAGCATTTAAATTTTCAAATACACAGTTAAACATCAAATAACAGCAAAAGGAAAATTAGCCTTTTACACTATTTTTAGGTATCCTGATTAAAAGCCCTTAACTTATATTATTTTTTAAAATATTAAAAAAACTATTTATTTTTACAAATTTTTTAAAATACTTCTGAACAATAAAATTGCTTGTATAAACGAAAGACTCAAGATAAAACACAGTGTTACTCTTCCAACATTCAAAACATCTACAAAATGTATCAATTTTTTAATAATTTTAAGATATTTTGACTCAATGTTAATTTTTAAAAAATTAATTTAAAGCTTGTTTGCATTATCCTGCAAGAGCTCAGTAAACTTTACTATACTTATCAACAAAGGAAAGAAAAATAAATGAAAATTATTGTTCTTAAATCAAAATGTTTAATAAGTGTGTTTGTTTTGATCACAATTCCTTTTTGTACAGAAATTTGGAGAGATTTTTAAGTCCTGCAACCTTGATCTGATAAAAAACATCTTGTTGCTCTTCTCCAAAAACATACATGGAGGCTTCTGCCACTTTTTTTACAACATTTTCTACTGCTTGAGAGTGAATGAATTTATGAATCCTTTCCTCATGCTTTTGTCTATCCCAACAATTTCAATTAGCTCCTTCTCAATGTTTATAATCGAAACATGTAGTAGCTGCATTACAGTGGTTGACTCCCAGTCAATATCTATATAAACTGATGAAAACAAATAATGTGGTATAAATGATCTTGCATCACTATCATAAGTAGATTTTCTACCTTTTAGGAGTATTTTTAGAGAAAGGAAACAAAAGTGTGCTTCCTTTGATAAATAACCATTCAAAAAAAAAAAAGGTTTCAGGGTGGACAGTGAAAGCATAAATTGTGAAGTGATAGTGAGTGCACAGATGGCTCTCAAGCTATGCACTAAGCTGCTGTTCAAGTTTTCTAACTTTAATTAAGCAGAAATTCCCAAACATTACTTGGGAAAATTATGCCTTTTGAGTGCAAAACTTTTCTAAATAACTCATAACAGAAGAGGGCTTCATGAAAGGGAATGAATTCAATTCTTGCTTAATTTTTGAGTTACACAAAGAAATTGTTCCAAATATGAAAGTGGTTCTATTCCGCACTCACAAGAGAAATAGCTTTTCAAAAGAAAAGTTTTGAGATTTTTCATACTACATGAAGAAATGAATTTTTTATAGACACTAAAAAAAAATTCTCTGCTACTAATTTGCTTGTATACCTGTCATTTTTGGCTGACGTGTTTGTACCTATGAATTCCATCAAACTAGCATTGCAAGAAAAAAAATCTCAATGTTACATTGTCAGGAAAAATCACAAACTTTCAAAATGAAGCTCAATACATATAAAATCAAATGAGCATAATGTTGATGAAACATGTATTAATAATTCTTAGCATAGATATTTCCTTTAATTTCTCGACATATAAGGAACTGAAAAATACTATCAATTCATCTACATCCTATTTATATTCAATAATTATTGATTTGCCTTAAGAGAACAACTTAATTCCAAACAATTTCTTGATTTGATAAGAGATGAAGGTGCAAAGTATGTTTTCTATGAAATGTGTTGCAGAGATTATTTACAACCATTTGAATTCTGAAACAGGTTAGACATAACAAATGACATTAGAGTCACTATCCAAAATGAAGTCAAATCTAGAACTAGTCCAGACAAAGCCAGTAAATTGATTCCATTGAATGTACATTTACAGATTGGAATTTGCAATTTTTAGAATAAATGTTGTGGTAACACAGTAGCCTATATTTGAATGTTAGAGGATCCAAGAGCAATCAAAATTATAAAGAGACTGCACACATGAAATTCTTAAAAAAAAAAATGAGAACCATTATTATAAATGCAACAATGTAACATTTTAGTTGGACTCAAATCTAAATAAGCTTTATAAAAATATTCCCATTAATTTTTCAGATTATACACATAATTCTAAAACGTTTGATAATAAAAAAATTTATTTCCCTCTCTATAAAAAACTCAGTACGAAGGAATACATGGTACACAAAATGATTTGAAAGAAAATACAGAAGTATTTGCAGCTTCATTAAAAAAGGCAATTTTACTTTTTATATATATAATGAAATGCCAGAAAAGATAGTACAGAGGTCATGTAAAATATATAGCAACATCACTTGTCACACACTGACAATTACATATCCTGTGTATCTGCAGTGTGTATGTTCCTATAAAATGATAGACATCCCTGTCAGGCCATCAATGAATGAATGCGAGTTTATGGTGCAAGAGTAAAATTTGTGGCTAAGTGGTGCCAAACATTTGTTGATAATACCATAACTTCTTTTTATTTAATCTTTATATATATATATATATATATATATATATATAAATGTAACATTTCACCTAAATTTTATTTCCTAATTCATCCAATACTTTTAACTATCACAATAAGAAGTTCATCTTTATTTCCTGATATCTGCTTAGCTTGGCATATTCTTACCCTCTGAAGTAATAGGGATAATCCCTCCTAGACATTAAACCTCCATATAATACCTTAAGACCCCTACATCCATTACAATGTGATCTGAATAATCCGTAAATTAACTTTCTGAATGAGGAAACTTTTCTCTCACTTCTTTCATAACTACTAAGGTGAGTGGATGTGCATTGTGTTGCACTACCACCACCTCTATGTACCTGCCTCTCCTCACATATTAATAAATTCATAATTTCAAGTACTTTAAGTGTCCTTATTGTGCCCTGGCTGGAATAAAACATGTTTTTAAAAAATCCAATAGTTATTGTCAAAATTAATTTCATCATAATGTTTATAAACTGCCAACCAGCAGAGTTGTTTACATTAAGGGTTGGCAACTTTGTAGCTGTGGTCTGCCGAACAAATCTACTAATATGATTCAGGATGCCACACAGTAAGAAATATTTCAAACAATTCGATTCCTGCAGCAGCAATTCATGAAGAGTTAGGGAATAGAGGCCAAGAATATAAATTTAGAATTCTATTATGTATTAATTATGCATTATTTAAAGATTTTATAAACATAAAAATAAAGAAATGTTTTTCATAAGAGAAAATATTTGTTCACATAGATATATGTAAAACTAAAATGCAATTTTCATCAAACAATTAAATCACTCTGGCAATGACATCCAGCATTTAAAATCATTGTCAATTTATTGTTAGAGTTATCTTCCAGATTTTTTATAATTCCATAACTTTTGCTTTCCATAATTCTAAAGATGTTAGTTCAATAAGTTCCATTTCAAAATGATCAACTTCCATCCACTTAAAAATGGCTAATCAAATGGGATTGCAATTGATTGAAGATAAGCATACAAGCCTGTAGTTTGATTAGGAAGGAAAAATAGGCATACAAGCTTCAAAGTCTCTGGATCTTTTGAAAAATTCCTTCTTAAATATTTCAACATAGGTTTGAAATTTATCTTTGTGTATGGTCAATGTATTTGCAAGCTCTTTAACATTTAGGAAGTATTTGTAGATGCTAATATTAATATCATGGTAAAATATATTTAATTTTGTAGAAAAGCCTTTCCAATATTAAAAAAGTTCAAGTATTGTTTGGCCCTTTCCTTGAAATCCAAAGTTTAGTTATATCATACAGAAATATCAATATGCACAACCATTCCATTGAAATTATGGAAATGTTGTTCCTTCTCATTATGAAAAACTTTAATGTGTTCCCCACAAGATACAAACTTATTCAAGACATTTCCTTGACTAAGCTAACAGACATGACTATATAAGGGGAGATCCACATATTCACTTTCTATATCCTCTAAAAGAGATTTAAATTGCCTGTGTACCAATAAAAAATGAGACACAATGAAAACAACTATTTTAACAGTGTTCATTACAGAAATTAAGTGCCGTGATGCAATTTTGGCAACTAGACTTTTCTGATGTATTTTCCAATGGAAGTTCAATACTTAATGTTCAATATGATTTTCAAGAAGTTTGACAAATCATCTTTCCTTGCCAATCATTGTAAGAGCCCCATCAAATTTTTTTAAAATTTATATTAATGTTTTTTCTTTCGAAATAATTTATAAGTAAAGGAAGAATATCCTATCTCTTTTAATTGTCCCAGACAGAGGAAACAAGCTGCATAATTCTTCTTAAACTCAATCTTTATCACAATATCGAACAATTACTGCAAGGTGCACAGCATCATTCACATAGTACTTTCATCAACAGCAACACAAAATGCACCAGTCTCTTTTAATCTAGAATTCTGTTTCATTATTACATTTTCTACCATTTGAGTTATTCATCTTTCAATAGTTAAAACAGAAATTGGTATTTCTTTAATTCAGGATAATATTGTTTTCAGACTTAGTAAATCCCAGGAAAATATTTCAACACTTTTTAAAAATGTGTCCTTTGTATATTTGCCTTCTGTGTGTGGTTTGCTTTTGGCAGCCACACAATTATCAATTATGAAATCACATTCTGTCTCTTTAGGATTGGTTCCAGTTGTTTGACAACAAAACAACTTATTTCTTACATCCAGTAACAGCCCTTTTTGTATCTTCACATTCTTAATTCTTAAATGTTGACTGATGTTTGGTTTAAAAATGTCTTTGTACACTTAATTTGCAACATAAGATGCTTTTGTGACATATCACACATAAAGCACTGCGCTTTTGTTGCACGAATCCATATTCATAAGTCCCAGTATTGAAAACCATCAACATCCAAGTTTTCTTTTTTAGTGGGCATTTGATTAACAATGTAGGAACGAATTGTCATAATAATTAAACAAATGTAATACAAGTTTTCACAAGAAAACTAAGAATGTGTCTTTAAATTAAAAGTAACCTATAGCACATGATGTGTATCAAACTGAATTTTACTTTCAATTGAAATCATACTCAATGCTTGTGTATCAGCATGACTAACCAAATAGAAGGAGAGAAAATGCATGAGGCACAGAGAGGAGAGACAGGACAATTCATCTTTATTTGATGACTTTGTAGAGTGGTGCTGAAAAATGTACCATGTGCCAGGTTTGGCATGCATATCATAGGTTGACAATGCCTGGTTTACATTATATTATTTACAGTTTTAGTAATTTAGCCCTTTGATGGTTAAGAATGAGTTCAGCTCACATTTGAACTTCACACCATAAAGTGCATTGACAAGTTCAGCTCATCTAAAGTTTTTTTAACCATATGGTTACTAACTACTTGCATAGCGAAAAATTTCCCCAATGGATGCTGACAAGATGGGTTCGTCTGTGTTGTCCAAACCTGTGCTGTTTGAGTCACAAATGATACCTACTGGAAAAAATTAGTTTAATATAAAACAGATGACAGTAAGAGTATCACGAATTTTTTTGCATAGCAAGAAAAATGTTGCTGATCTAGTTGTTGTTGATTTAGGTTAATTTTCTTGTGTAATTTGGCAGAAGTTTGTTACTGAAATGGCTCAAAAGTGAAAGTTAGATAATTCTGATAATGAATAAGTTTTATGATGATATACATATGTAAGATGAATAATTCCATGTTTTAAAGTGTATATCACACACATAAAGATAAAACATTACAATTAAATGCTTCACAAAGCTTAATATTGCATGTATCTACTTGAATATTTTAATTAAAAATTATACAAACAAATATTCATAACATTTACCATTTCCTGAATTGTTTTCAAATGCCAGTTGAAATTGCTGTAATTATTACAATAATATACACCAAATAAATCTTTAAAGATTATATTTTAAATGTGAGAAAGCTATCTATATCATTGCCAGAATAGGATGACATTTTCAGAAGAAACTAGGGGGGGGGGGGAGGCTGCCACTTTCAGCCACTATTTGATCATAACACTGCATATAATAAGAGAGCAAAAACAGTTGATTCTCATAACTGTTAAAAGATTAACCATAATGTCAAAATTGACATTCAGGGTTATAGCATTTTGGTGGTAGAAATTAAGTTTGAAGTCTCATTTTTTAACAATTTCAAAGGAGTAAGAACACTGGCAAAGCATTCAACTGGTTGCATTAATATATCCATAAAAGGACATTAGGGGTACATGGCAATTGTCAAGAATCAATTAAATATGATAAGCAAAAATTACTTCAGTAATTGAACATCAATATTGGATGCTAGAGCCTGAATAAAAATTAGCATCCAAGCAGTGTTATGTACTCTGTACAATATGAGCTTTAACAGCAATGGCTAACTTGAGTCCCTTTGATGTCTATGAGACACAGAGTAAGCATCTTCATTGCGGAGGAGTCATAAGGATGTCACACAATGAAGAACGGCAGGGGAAGGTGCTAATATTCCTCGTATGCATCAACTTAAGTAATGAAAAAAATATTACAGGCACTAAGAAGTTAAATATAAAAATATGTACATATTTCCCCCCCCTTCAAACGAGAATATGCATCAAACACTTGTTTACAGCAAAGGTTCATTTTATTTATATTGAAAATTGGCAACTCTTTTGGCCCTGGTATTTTTTTAAAATTTCATCAATATTTAGAAATTTGTTTATTGTATAATCATACAAACAAAATTTCAATATACTATCAGAAAGTAATTCTTTCTTATCTTTTCAGCATTTCATTAGTTTTGTGGTAAGCAACAAACTCATTCATCTCTATGTGATCAAATTCATGCAATACTTTATTTGAATTGGTTGCTTATTTTTTATTAGAGATACCTCGAAATATCTGAAAATAGAACCTTTAGTAAATCTACAATATATTTACATTTCAGCATGTAATACGAATAATAATTGCAAATGCATATAAGAAGCCTTAATTGCAAAGCCATATTTACAGTATCAAATGCTGGAAAAAGAAACAAGAAAGAAACCTATTTTTTCTTCCCTCATTAAAGTTTTATTATTTTTTTTCTCATGATGAGAAATGTTTTCCCAATGATTTTGAGACTAGATCAAGACATTTTCCTTTTTTTAGAAGCAATAACTATTCTTTTCATGTCAAAATCACTTTCTATATATAATTACTTTCACGTTCACTAACACATTTCTTATTCTGGTAACTGAAACTATTACATACTTAAAAAAAATGGAACTTTTATAACTTCCCAACTTTAGGGGGAAAAAAAACTTAAAAGTGGATTTCATTGTTTTGCAAGTCTCAAAAGTTCAGTCAAGTAGTAACTCACGAGTACATGCATGATCTAAAAATTTTTTGACCTTCTTTATTATGTAAACTTTTGAAAGTATTACAGAACTTGCCTTTTTGGCACTTTTTTAAGTAGTAGAAAATATCCACAAACATATCAAACTTAGAAATAATTAAGAAACATCCTTTAGTAATTCTAAATTTACCAAGTGGCATGAACCTATACTTTAATACCCACCCCCCTGTAAATAAGTAACAATTCCATTTTCCCCCTACATTATTGCAACATTATCTGCCATAAATGCTACTAAATGGTTATATCCCATATACTTTAAATTCATTCATAATGAGGAGGTTTTTTCTTCCAGTGGAATTTCGAATGAAATTAGAAATCACAAAAAGGGCACTCTGAATCAAAGATTCTGCAGAATCAAAGTAGGTGACCCCGATGGGATATAATTTGTAGTCCAAATAATTGCTTCCATCACATACTGCAGAAAAAGGACTTTGTTGCCAATATTAAATACTTCCTTTTAAATGAGAAACTAGTTTACCAATCACTGCAGCTGTTTTTGATCCATTCAAATTCTTACTAATTGACAATGGCAAACTATGGGAACATTTTCCGAAAAAGAAGATCAGTTGTAGTTAATAGTACATTACATTTAACAAGAAATGATTTAAATAATTCAGCCCTGGTAGTGTTTGGCAGGACATTATACAGGATAAATGATTCCAAATTGGAACAAATGTTACATACTTTTGTGACATATTTCAGTGTATTGTCATGATGGATAATATCGTTTTGGCCAGCATGGGAAATGCACATCAGTATAATGACAAATTACATTTTCATATCTATTTTGGTTGTATAGAAACAATTCAATTGTATAACAATTTTTATAAGTTTGGAAATATGTTTTGCCTAAGTTAGATTATGCCTTAAAATAAAATAAAAAAAACTATTAGAATAATAAAGATTCCTAGATTCTATGCATAAGCAAAGCAAATTAAAACGTGCATTACAAGAGATAAGATGAGTTCTAAAAAAAATGATAATGCAGCAAAAATACACCAGGAGGAAGAAAAAAAAGTTACACCAAACAAGAAGACACCTATGAATCACCAGGTACCAATTGTGAACTGAAGGGGTAAAATAATGGTGGACATCAGAAAATTTATGAAAATGCTAAAGAACCAATTATCTAGGCATAAAAGTGCAATGCAGTAATGAAAAGCATAAAATTGGCAACTAGGCAATTGGTATTTGAGAGACAAATAATGAGCTGATTGGATCTGAAGTTTATTATTAACAAATATGTACTTTTAAAAGAAAGTTTATGTTAAAAGCAAAATCTGGCAACAGTGAGTCATGCATTGGTGAAGTAATAGTCTGAAAATTGATTGTTATTTAATTTTGCAACAGAATATTAGGACTGTTGGTGATGGATCTTATAATTTTGAACAATGGTTAAGTGACGAGGATGGATCTTATAATTTTGAACAACGGTTAAGTGACGAGGATGCTTCCTATATAGAAGAGCTAGCTACTCAATCTTTTAGCTTTCATAACATGCCTATGTGATGACTCTGAGACTTGACAAATTTAATGTGCATCAACTCCTATACAATGGATCTTTAGTGGTATATGAACTTAAATACATAACTTGATGGAAATAACAGAGGCAATGAGCTTGCGGCCACTTTCAGTTGGAACATTGTTGGTCCATTTATTCTTTCCACAGTCCAGTTTTTTTTTTTTTTTTTTAGATGCATTTCTTATAAGGAAGCCAAATTTACTTAATATTCTCATCTGTATATGTTTTAACTTTTTGAAGTGGCAATGACAGCCATTATTGCTATTTATAAATAATCTAGATATTTAAGAAGTGTGCCAGAGTGCATTTATATCTCATAGAACTGGGAAGCAGGAAGCTACAGATCTTTTGATGTATTACATTTTTTTTTACTTACATGCTTATAATGGAATTAACTTAGAAGAAAAAATTTCATCTTTTATTTTTAAATCTATTTTTAATTTCAAGCTTAATATTAGGGTGATTTTGTGGATCACTGTTGAATAGGATAACAACCACAATCACACTGCTACAGCAGCCACATCCTCAGATCTAAACGAGGCAGAATACATTTGTAATGCTATGAAAAATGGTATTGAATAGAATACCCCAAGACTTAAGATATATACTTAGAAGACTTTAGATTTAGATTATTAATTGAAGAGCACTCTACAGGAAGTATGGTGTGAATTGCCTACAACAAATTTGGATAGTAGAAGCCAACAGAATAAATTGACCATCACATTTCTGCAGTTCTTTGCTTATATTTAAGACTTACCAAATATTACATTAGTGTAGTATTTTTTCTGGCATCAAAGCGTATAACAGAGAATTTAAGAAAAGAAAATAATATTTTTATCAATGTGATAAAGAATAGTTACAAAAGAATAGTAACAAAAATTTAATACAGTAATAGTTATGTGTATATTATTTGTACTAATTGTGTAAATTTTTTTAACTATACATTGCAGTAAAAGAAAAATGAATAAAATACCTGTGTCATCCGAAATATCAACTTTTGAAAACTTTTCACTAACATCTTCCGGAGTCTTTGTTTTTGAAAGTGTATCTGGAGTAAAAAAAAAAGTATTTATCCATATATCACACTCCTCTAAATAACCGAATAGTTGAAGAAATTAAATGCCACCACATTGATAAGTTGTTCAAAGACAATTATTTAAAAATAAAAATGCAAGCACTAATTACATTTCTTGCATGGCAACAGCATGTGACACCCATTTCGAAAATAAAAAAAAAATGAAATTTACCTTAAACAGAATAAAAAAATTAGATGAGATTACAGGTCCTTCCAGTGGCGTATCCAGAAAATAATTGGGGGGGGGTGTATATCATCATTATCATGACAGAAGCAATTTTTTAGTTTAGAATAACCGCTAGATAAAAAGTAAATAATACACTATACCAATCTTAAAAAAAATTAAAAAGTAAAGATCATTTAAAAAAATAATAATTCAGATATCATGAGAATAAAGTTTGCATTTTTGGGAAGTGCATAGGATGCACCCTCCTCTTCATCTACAAACACTGAACTAGAGGTATTCTTTCAGAGACAGCAGAAACTTTTCTGCTCTTTTCTCAAGAATAGGTTTAGTTGAAATCCATTTTTCTCATGACGAAAAAAAAATCTAAGCACGAGGAGAAAAAATAAATTCTCTTGCTCAAAATGTAGAAAATGATAAAAAAGAAAAAAAAATCCTGAAATATTTAAATTTAAAATAAATAAATCAATCAATAAATCTAAGCGTCTCTTTGCATCCCATTGCCCCAGGGTATGCCACTGGGTCCTTCTTTTTTGGCACTGAATTATTATAAAAAGTCCTAGAAGAATAAAAATTTGTAAAAAAAATTGAATGTTTCAGAATTTAGCAAAATTTGAATGAAATATTGATAAGAAAATATGAGAGATTAAAATTTAATGTGCTTATTCCTCAAGGCTATTAATACATACATAGTTTTGTATATTAAAATGATGATGGTTCATTGAATTATAGCATATGTTATTAAAAAATTATATTGAAGAAACTACAACAATAGGAGTTCAGAACAATGATTTTAAGCCTAATCATTCAGTTGCCTTCATTCAGCCTTCAGAGTTTTAAAAAAAAATAAACATGAAAATGAAATTATTGTTAAATATCACTCTTTTTTTTTTCTAACAATTATTACACATTTTACCTGAAGTATTTACTCCACTCCATTCTAAGCGCTCACTATTTTCAATTGGAACAGTCCAATTTTCAGGATCAGGACTTTTAACACCAGTAACTTCCTCAGGAGTTCGTACATGTGTTAAAGGAACAACATTAGAGTGTGGCACAGCTGATTTGGTCTCATCTAATGCTTGCTCATTACCTACATGAAAATTTCCAAAAAAACATTATTTTAGTTAAAAAAAATCTGAACATATTAGAATAATACATAGAAATTTTAATCTGAAATTACACTGTAATATTTCTAATCTTTAAGATTTTCTAATGTATTTACAAACATTGTAATTAGAAATAAATTTAAAATAAGTAAAACAAAATATAAATAAAATAGACTTAAATTAGAATAATAATGAATATTATTGTAAAACAAATTTTAGACTTACGATTTACCTTAAATACACAAATAAGGGAGAAAAAACATAAAAGAAAAATCAAATGACTAAATAAGCCTCAATAATGTCTCCAACGAATAACTGAAGAGCCCCCTAAATATATATAAGAGATTTTAAAGAGAATATCTGTTATTCTCTTTAAAATCTAAATTAAAACAGCAATTAAAATACAAAGTCCCTATTCAATGAAAGTACTTTAATTGACAGTAACTTTGTTTATCTTGGACTTTATTTTAAACCTAGAGATTAAATTTTAGAGATATGCTGTTCTTGGGATTTTTCTTTTTAAAAAAGTATATCATTGCTAGCAAAACTAATTCGAAATTTGTACCATAAAATTTTCTTTAAACATATACATGCAAGTTTCAAACACAGGCACACACACATTACATGACCAACCCCCCCCCCCCTCTCTCACACACACAAACAAACAAGGAATAAAACCTAATCACCTTATTCTAATAATGTTAAGATAAAATTTCAAATAATGAAATTCCTATGTGACATCAAAGAGAAACATTTTTATAACATCTATTTAAAATCCAATTTTATACCATTTCACTGAACACTGAGTCAAAACCATTGAAAATAACTAGTATGTATTGACATTCTTACATGTTTATATAACATTTAGAAAGAGAGTTACTTTCAAGTAAATTTGTAACATTTAAACATGATCCTCCATTCATTTAAAAAAAATAAAATTATTTCCCAAATCCTTATGAGATAAAAATCAAATCAGAACATTGCAATTTTATTTAAGGATGTGAATACCATCTGAATGAATAGCACAAGCATAGGAGTGTGAATAACACATATTTTGCACAATTTCAGTTAAATGTGGATCCTGACAACATCATCCTAAAATACTTTACTTTAATACTGATGAAAACATTTAATTTTTAATATGGGCAAATTTAATTTTTAAAAGCTGTAGATACTTAAATGAAAAATGCAACTTTTTAAACAATGTTATCTTTCAAAGAGTGCATCAGATTATTGCAACTGAAAGATCCAGGATGTAATACAATTCCTTTCTCACATACAATTTATTTTTACTAATATAAAGTTAATTGATATTAATCAGTAATTCAATTCTCCTTTTCTCTACAATGTTATTCAAAACAAATTGGAGTATGGTGCAAGAACCAGGTAAATACAGAATCATAAATGAAAGAGGACAGAGAAATAAAATTAAAGATGACACTAGGTCATGTTGTTGTCTGTTTCTATTATTTACCATAATGAAGAGGACTGGTCTTACATTCGCACCTGCATCTTGCACTAATCAATACAAAAATATAATCACCGGAAAAAGAAATGAAGAAAAAAAAAATCAATATGGACTTACTTTATTTCCCCCTCCTTTAATTAATCTCCCTCAATATAAATCTCAATTTCTATTTTGAAAAAAAAAAAAATTGATTTCAATTTTATAAAACTCTCAATTATTGATTAAAAATTATCTCGTTTTATTAAGGTTGATTTCTCAGAATTTTTTAAAAATAATCCTTCATCACAATTTCTCCAACATATTTCAGACCCTATTTAAACAAAATTTAACTACTTATAACCCAGTTTTCTATTAAGAAATACATATAACTTTTTATAATGAATGTTGTATTTTAATAACATCAAGTACCATTGGTTTCATTTTTTTTTTTTTACTTTGACAATTTTCTTTCATGATATAAGTCAATAATGCATTTTGTGAACTATATCCTGCTATTTTTAAGATGTCTATAAGGCTTTTACATATTATAAACATGAAAACATCTTTATTTCAACACTATCAAGAAGTTAGAAAATTCTTTAACTTCAAAAAATTTACTATTACTCTAAAAATAAGAATAAATTTTTACTTAAGATTCAAAAGTGTATTATCATAATTGCAATATATATATGTGTGAATACATAATTCTAATGCAATTACAATAACACTTTTTTCTCAGTCTAAAAATGTTTATCAGATTAATTTGCAAATCTTATTTACTCCATTTTTTTCTGTGCATTAAAATAAAGTAATAAAACAATGTAATCAATAGGAGAAAGGTTGAAGTGTTTGTTCCACACAACACTTTTTTTCCTGGAATTTTTTAATACAAATTTTAAGCCAATACCACAATATATCATCCATAAATAAAATAAATTTTAAAAATATAACACAACACAAGTAACATTTCTTTATGAATACACTGAAATATACATAAAATCTACAAAGTATTTCAAATGGCATATTGAATTGCATTATTATAAATACTACCCTATTGTCTTTTAGTGATATTACTTACGAATAGCAGCTTCAATATCATTGTACACTTTCGAAGATTCCTGCTGAGATAAAGTAGCTGATGAAATTGGTGACAAAGAGGAAGGCCTCACAGCATCCGAGTGTTCCTTTACAGGGAAATCATCTTTCTCTGTAGGTTCTGTTACAGGTCGACCGGCCTGCAGCCAGACCTTCCCCCCACTGCTAAGGGAAGGGGATTGTTGAGCTTTTTTATAAGAATTTAATGGTTTTGTAGTATCCTCCTTTTGTTTCCTTCCAGTTTTAGCTTGAAAAAGAGAAAAAAAGAATATTTAAAGTGTTTTTTAATTAATAATTCATGTTCCCCTTCAAAAAAAAACAACCCTGCTAGCATTACTTTTTAATAGAAATCCCCCGTCCACCCCCAAAAAAGACATACTTTCCCACAGTCAATTTCCCATTTTTTTTCTTCTCTTCCTTATGCATTGAATAAACAGTACTAAAAAAAAAATAGTATTTTCTGTTTTTTAATTTTCTAACAGTAATAATCATCACTAAATGAATTTGATTTTCAATATTTGTTGAATATTTGAAATCTCCTAATTTTCATCCAATTCCTTGAAATCTGTGGATGTTTGTAAAAAGGAATATATAGAAGCAGCACCATGATAACTCAGAGAGAATGAGATAGTACATATATGTATATATATACATACATGTATATATACATACATATATGTATGTATATATACATATATATGTATATATACATATATATGTATGTATATATCCATGTATATAATATATACATACATATATGTATGTATATATTCACTCTCTCTCTCTCACACACACACACACATATAAACAACTTAAACCTATTTCTTCAAGCAAATTTTTAGCATTATTTTATATTCACTAATACAAATATATATATATATATATATATATAAGATAGTTACAACTGCATTTTCATGATTGTGTTTTCCATGAAATGTGTGTAAAATCTTATAATTTTAATATATACTTTTTCCTATAATTATTCAAATGCTATTTTATAATTTTTAGACATTTTTACTGGGAAAAATTCCAGAAGTCTTGGTGTTGATATATATTTATATATCTATAATAACTGTGTAAGAAAAATAATATTACACTATAAATTATTTATAAAATGATAAAATTCTCTAATTTTACTTGTCATTCAAATGTGAAGATTCAGGCTATTTTGCAACGTTGCATGCATGAATGAAATGTATTTTGAGCATTTGAATGAGATATTACCATCTTGGTAAAACCCTTTTATTTTTGGGTTTCACAGCACAGGGATACATTACATCACAAGAATACTTATTAGAAATACATGAAAGACATTTTCACACAAAACACGTACAACAACTAGAGGAAGGAAAAAAGTATCTCCTCTTCAACATCTGCACAGGTGGTGGTAGTAGTCCTGTTAAAGTTAAAGTCAAGAGCACTGTTACAAATTTACTTATTTCATATAATTTACTTTTGTGTAGAGGACTGTTAATTTTTTAAATTTAATTCTGAAATGAAAGAATTCTCTTTTCCTTATATAAATCCATAAAATGAAAATAATATCCTTTTATTAATTACAATATATTCAAGTATTCAAGATTATCATAAAAAATGTTATTTTTATGATACAAAAAAAAAATATTTAAATAATGGTTTCCTCCAGCTTGATAAAAATTGTATAACTATCATGGGACTTACATAATGTCGATAAAACAGTACAACTCCGTTGGCACTTATAAAACAAAATACAAGGTTTACATTCTTTGAAAAAAAAATTTTTTCTTAAATTTTTTTTTTTTTAAATAATTTTTTAAACAGATAATTTTTTTAATATAATGCCAAATTTTTAAATTTACTTAAGTTGAGATGTTTTAGAAATATCTAATTTATAATAATTTTGAAATATGTGCTACAACTAAAAATTGCTGAAAATTAACTAAAAAATATTTGCAGAAAAAGTTATAAAATAGTACAATTCAATGAAAAAAGATTAATGGTGGATTTGAAAAACAATTATTATATTTAGAACATTTTAAACACAATAAAATTGTTTCTAACCCTAACAGTTACTTATCCTAATAAATTGTTACAATTTGAAATAAGCACCTTTAGGAATTTTTTCAATTTCTTCAACTTTAGGCATTCGCTTTTTGGAGGGCAGTGAGTGTGAACTAGACTTTGCAGGGGGGGTTGTTGCAGGGCGCTTGTATTTCACAATCTCTTTGGCTTTAGCAGGTTCTGCAGATTTTGGTCTTCCTAAGTGATTAAATCCCTTTTTAAAAAACAATTTTCTAGTCTAATATTCCATGTTAATACACAGAATCTGAAAAAATTACTTAATGATTGTTTTCTTGGTTCCTTGTCATGCTTTTTTTCTCCCATAGTTTCAGCCTGACTTTCTTTTTTCTTAACATCCCCTTTCTTAGAAGTGGTTTGATGACACCTTCATTTAAAAAGAAAGAAGAAAATGTAGCAATTTTTTAAAAATTTCAAGTAATTAAAATTATGATTAGAGATCCAAAATATACTTGAAAGTTGTTTGTTTTTTCTTAAATTTTACACAGTGGCAGGCAGACAAAAAAAATTTGTATAATCAGTGAAAAAAATGTAAATAATGTATTTCGTGTTTATGTAAAGATAATATTGTTACATCTTACAATTTTTGCTTACAACCGTGCAGATAACCCGGCAATTGTGATGAAATTGAATGCATTAAATCCTTCTTCTACAACTATATAAAATAAATGGCAACTGACACAGAGATATTGCACTAAAATTTTATGTGTATCGATTAAAATCACACAACTCTACAAATTCTTACACAGAGTAAGTAAAAAGAGTACTTATCTGATTTCCAGAGTTGTTTCGGGAAAGTTAACAGTTTGCATAATGCCAATTTCTAAAAAGTCTTATTCCATAACTGCATAGTTCATTAAACTTTACAGTATATTTAAAATGATAAAGCACATTGCTACTAATTTACATATACAACACTAAATGAAATTATTTACAGTTTTTAAATATTACATTGCTCATCTACTTATATAGATTGCAATAAAAATATATGTGTTACAGACTGCAACAAAAGTATGTTAGTGTTAAGAGACTTATGCATATATGTGAAATGAAGTCTCCAATCACAGGATGGGAAAACAGCACAAGACAACATCATCCCCTCTTTGAGTTCCTAAGTTCAAAACTCTAACTCTATGTTTTAGCAACCATTCATATCTGAATTGTAGTAACTTCTTAAGGCCAGGATAGATATTAGAGGAAGAGTCATGTGCACTTAGATCAACACCAGTTCTTTCGTCAGGTATATCTGGTACTTTGTCACTATTTGGATTGCAGTAACTTCACATGGCCAAGATTTACATTTGAGGAGGAGTCATCTTCACTTCAACCAACATGTCTTTTGGTCAGGAATATTCAGCTTTATGGTCAACTCCAGAGGAATATATCTATCTACTGGGCAAAGAAATTCACAATTCTTCATCTTCAATTTTGTGAGTCAATATATCCATCCTTAGAGAGGAAAAGCCCAATAACTCGAACCCAAGGCCATTACATTTTTTAAACATTTTTGCTGGAAATTTAAGCAATATCACTAACTTTAACTTGGTTCTTATGCTGTACCCATCTGAAGAATAATCTTAAATTTCTTAAGTATTCAATACAAATTTTTGTCTGTAAATCTTACTTATGCTTTGTCAATATTTATGTTTCCTGTTTAAAAAGAAATAGAATATAAAATCAAGTGTTCCGGACACTTTTATGACTCTTAAAAACATTGATGGAGTATATCAGATGTTAAACATACTTCATCTGAAACTCATATCAATGGATGATTATTCAAGTTACATTCTGCATCACAAATAATTGTATTCATTTCTTCAAAATTTCCTTAAGTATCTTTCAAAGAATTCCCTTGACCATTCAGATTAATTGTTCTCATTAGCCCCCCATCAAGGTGCAGTTACGAGATTATACTCCTAAATAATTTTATAAGTGGTGCTGAATTGAGATATGATATCCCAATTGATGGATTTCAGCAAATTTTCAGCTCACATAAAATTTGTGCCATGGTCACAGTAAATCATAGGTGGTCTACCCCTATGTTCAATAAATATTTTCAAGGTGAGTATGAAATTATCTCTTGATAAAGATGAAGTAAATCCTTGAATAAAAGTCCCGAACCAAACCTTTTGCCTTTTCTAGGACAAGCACAGTCAATACAGACTATTTTGAACTTATCTACCTCTTTGATGCATTCTTCAGGAACAGGACTTTCAGATGATATCAAGTTTAGCATCAAATATTCGCCATATTTCGCACAACTTTTAACAAATCTTCTCACAATTTTTCTGTATTTAAGGTTCCAAAAGTTTTCTCTGAAACCACACATCAGAATTTGGACTCCTACATGTTTTTAAGAGTTAGTGTCTAAAAAGTACATGCTTTTCCACATGAGCATGATTATTAGGTATTAGCGATGAAAAAAAATCCTTAGAATCTCTTCTGAACAAAATGGTTTTTACTGTAAGAAGACCCTCTATCAGCTCCTGTATCCTGGGAAGACTTTTTATCACCTTCAAAATAGCTTTATTTCGCAATTACATACCGATTCGAATGTTTTGTTTTTAATATAAACAAGTTTTAAGGAAACTTCTTTTATCACATGAATATTTCATGCATGCCTTATGATTATGTATAATTTTGTTCAATAATTTGAAATTATTAGCTTTTAAAATTCATTTTATTTCTAAAAAATAAAAAGACAAGAGCAAGTATATTGACAATTTTGACAGTGATGGAGTGCATTTTCATTTCGTTACAGAGAAATAGAAAACAGAATTTCAAAATCAGATTCGAACCTCATTGCAGATACTTGAAAAAGTCAAATAGTCTTCACGAATGTTTGTTCATGATAATAAATTAATATTTGATCTCTTTCAAAATATCTATGTCATTTTAAAAATTGCATATAAATTCATTGCACTTGAAATACTTGCTGAATCCATCATCATTGTTTTGGATGTATTTATAGATAAATTTCCAATAAACAAAAAGCAAATACACTGTTCTTTTTTTTTAAATACATTATGAAAACTGCAATACAATGTGATAAACTCAACACAAAGATGTTTGTATATTGAGAAAAAAAAAGTAAGAACCATATTCTTAACTGTACAGTTTTATTTATTAAATAAAAAAAAAAGAATTATCTACAACCTACAGTTCTATAACAAAAGAACTAGGTACATTACAACATCACTAAGTATTTTAGTGATATTGAGTTAAGCTGGCAAATTCTGGATTATATCTAGGATTTCTAAATTTAGCTTTGTATTTGAAAATGTAAAATTTTCTAGAATGCAAAAAATATCAGATACATTGTTTAATGTTTTAGCAGAAAATAATATAAATAATTATTAACAACAAATTTAAAAATATTAAAAATTATGTTCTCATAACAATATAAAGTTTACTGTTTTCTTCAAACAAACATTAAAAGAAACCCAAAAATGTTGAGCTTTAATGGCCTTTTGTTTTTTAAAATCATATAGAAGATAAACAATTTTTAAAAATAAATTTAGAAGAAAAAGCTTTTTAATTCAAAAAAATTAATGGCATAAAGAATGTTTTGTTATGAAATTCAATAGTTTTAATAGTTGGTGTAATTATTTTATGAATCACAACACCTTCACAAGTCATACTGTTTCTTTACAACAATTATTGTAACTGATTATAACAAACATAATTTTATCTAAGAATATTTTGAACATTTTTTTCCATAAAATCTTTTTGAACACAACAAAATACAATAAATATTTCCAAAGTGATCAACAGTAATAAATAGTTAGAGTTTTTGAAAGGGATATTTATCGTTTCACAAAACATATGTTATTAATTAATAAATTTCCAAATATTTCAGTTACTGGTATTTTAAAGGATCTTCTTCTATAGTAATAATAATTTTAACCTAAATTACAACAGAAGACTCAAAATTTGTTACAAAATCATACTTAGGTTTATTAAGTGGAAGATCTGTAGGTATCCTTCTAGTATGAACTGCTGGATCTAAAGGTTGTTTATAATTCTCAGACATTTCACTATACAATGGATGTCCTTGCCCTCTCCAACGATACTCACTAGCCTTTTGTAATCTTTCAGTCACTTCAACAAACCAAGGTTCTACATGATCTTCAACTTTTTCAGGTACCTAAACAGTTACATAATAATAAGATATTGATACACGTTAATTATATCTTATTTTTAGATTTCAAAAATAGCTATTTAGATTTAAAACTTTAATACCTTCAAATTAACCTACAAAATTTTTAATATATGTTCGAAAATACAGTTTTAGATATTACTTCACAAATTTTTTAAGTCTTTCATTTGAATAATGAATACAAAACCAGATTATATAGGAACAATAATCAAGTTGAACCATAAAAATATACCTCTGAATCATAAAAGTAATGACTATGCCATTCATTGATATGATTGCCAAGTTCCCATAATGCATAAATTGCATTTCTTGACCAAAACTATATTACGAAGAAATATACAAGGCAACAGGCAGAATTAATAGAGAAAATGCATGATAAAGCAAATGCATAATGCAAAGATATAATTTAACAACATTCTGATGCTATTATGTATACTTGTTATATACCTTAGTCAATATTTCTAGGATACTAAATATTTTTTGTAAGTTAATTGTACTTTAGCTTTTCTAATTAGTAATTTTTTACCAATACTCCTCATTAATAATCATAATACTTAAGGAATCAGGTTAACCTTTATGATGTTTATTATGTTCACAGAAATTTCTAAAAATTTGATTTGTTCCATGATTAGCAACTTCCAACATGACAATTAGTCACATTCTTTCAATCAAAATGAAAACTCTCCAGCTCAAATTTTAAGATGATCAGAAACAGCATTTTGTAAATGTCTTAACAACTCTAGTTCATTAAAATGCCATTAGAAAGTATGTTACACTCTACTGACATGTGACTATACTGAGATATGTAAAGAGCTATTTTTTAATATTTCAAAAAATATACAGTCCTCAAGTTTGTAAAAAATGGAAGTTAAGAAAATTTTCATGAAACAAAGTAGTTTAAATCATTTTATTTTGAAGAAACAACAATTTAAAAAAAGTATGATCAAAGTAAGAAATGATAATAAGTCACATATAAATATGAATAAAAAAAAACTGAAATCAAGCTTTTATTTAAAGATGGACTGAATGGTATAAAAAGAATTTTTTTTGAAAAAAATATTGAATAATATAATTTATAAAAGCTTAAAGCCTTAACTAAAGTACCAAGGTAATAAGCAATAAATTAAATACCATAACTCTACTCACATATGGGATTTAAAAAAATATATTAATTCCTCAGGTTTTTACTAATTGTACATTAAAAAAATTATTTTTATATCTTTTATAGTACATCTTTAACACTAGAAGGACAGGAATTTTTCTTTCATTTAAAATTATTTTAAAAAGGCAGAGGACCGTCAAAATGATGAGAAGAAATAATATTAAAAGTAAAATATAATAAAATGCATTTTTAAATACATATTATCAAAAATATAAATATTTCAAAGAAAATAGTATTTTTTTTATAGTTTATTGAATTTATTTTTGAGTATTTATATATATTGAAGTCAACAAAAACATGTATTGAAAAAGAAATTACACATAAAAAAAATCTTACTAAATTAAACTTTTTTCAAAAATCAAGCATGGTAACAAATAAAAATCACTTTGAAATGCGGAATATTATAATTGGTATAATCGAACTAATAATATAGAGGATACAATGACAATTTTGTTTATCTCTGGTAAATGGCTAAATAAGTGAGATATCACAATTACCTGCTACATTCAATACATTTCATACTTTTTACAGCAACACTACATTTCCTACACACGTATCATTACATTTGCAACATGTATGTGCAATACTGTTTCTATTACACATCCCAATTTCGCATTGTGAACGATTTTTTTGAGTTCAATATCTGATCAAAAATTTGAGAAACAGAGCAGGGGGGCTGCTTTGATTATTTCATGGTTTTGTCTAAGTTCTTCAGAAAGCTGAAGCAAAATTTCTGAATTCTCCTGGGTTTTGTACTTCCTCTAACTTCTTTGTACACAATCCATGCGTTTAATCAAGCTAAATCTAAAATATTGTAAAAAACGTGCATAGGACATCTTTGACTTTCTGCTTTTGCTGAATAGTTATGCGCCCTTTGGTCCAGAATGTCTACACCATACTTTGTAGAATTATAAAATGCCAAAGTTTAGGACACTATCATTTCATTATCTATTATGCTAACAGTTTGGTGTAGAGTGCTTAGAACCAAAACATTCTTGTTCTTCTTACATTGATACACAGTCAAGATGGAATCATTGTGTTTATAACAGGATGTAGAATAAAGTGGATACTTTAAATATTTTTCGGCGTCTGGAATTCCTTGCCTCGATTGCTTCATTGTGCTGAGAATGCTAAAATTTTTTATTTCAATTTCTCAGTAAGAATAAGGGATGCAAAGAAGTTTTTAGATTGGTAGCAAGAAATCAAGTTTTCAATGAAACGATCCTAAACAGAAGATATTAGAGCAAAATTATCGTTTTGTAATCTTTGAGATCCTGTAGATTTTCTATCAAATCACATAAACCTCAATATTTCCTTGAACCTATTCCGTGGCATAGTATTACAAAAAAAGTAGACCTCTACATTTTATTTCATAAATTACTGACAGAGATTCATTTGCTGCAATATACTCTTAGGGCTTACAAAACAGCTAACAAGGCATCTTACTCTTCCATTGACATCGATCAATTTTCATTTTGGAGTTACCTTCAAGTATGTTTCAGTATATTCCAGTATTATTTTACAGGTGTTTCACTTGAAAATTCTGCTTAGCATTTCACATGACAACAACTGTCATTTGGAATAGGGGGGAAGGAGAAAAGGTATTGGGGAGAGAGTAGGAGATAATGGTTCTTCTTTTAGTTCAAATGATAATTTTGAAATAACCAAATATTTGTTTTTATTACATATTTCATTTTATTATGGTTTTATGAATCACACTCTCCATTTCTACTAGCTTCCCATACTGCTGTCCTAATGACAGCTTTGCGTCTTTTTAGTTATACAACACATTTTCTTCTTTTTGTTGCAGAATAAATTTTTATACATGTGTGCGCGTGTTACACATAAAATTAAGTCATCATAACATTGAAGAAGCCTGGGAACAAAACTATAAATGTCGCACATATTATATATTGCGAAACCATCAAAATGAAGCAAACTATCTTTCTAGTGTTAAATAAAAGCTGGATTAAAAAAAATTTCTGACTTATATTTAATTTTTTTAATCTGAAAATTTTAGATTAAAAGCAATTGTATGAGTTATACATGTAAGCAAAATTTCAACTGAATTCAATGTTAAGTCAAGGCCCAGGTCTTCCTCCTAAGTCTGTCACTGCTTGAACCTAACATAGTAATGGATTACCATTACAGTTACATATGTGTGCAAAATTGTAGCTCCATCAGATGATAGGAAGTGGATTATTTTGAACTAGAAAAATTGATTTTTTCCCCATAAATACATAATAGATAAATAAAAGCTTGTAAAAAAAAAAGTGGAATGAAAAAATGAACATGTTAATATGAGCAGAAAAGATATTTGCTTTTTCAAGTAAGAAATTATAAAGATTGATATCAAATGAATAATTATCTCAGAGACATAAGAACAAAAGTTATTTATCTACAAAATAAGTAACAAAACATTAAATATAAATAAAGAGAAACTATATTAGAAAAATATAACTGAATTCTTACTTATTCTAACAAAATTCTAATGTGTCAAAGAGCACAGAAAAATAAAAGGCCATATAAACAACTGAATAAAATTTAAATATCTCAAGATTTTTCCAAACTCTAAAATGAAAAAAAAAAAAAAAAGTACCTTCATAAGCCTAGATGTTTTTTTCCACTCACCATCCACATACACATATGAAGTAAAAGGTTTGTATTTGGCTTTATATTCAGTTTTTATCTTCCTACAAAAAGTTGAGATACTATAAATTAATGGAGCCATTGAGATATTACAAATTAATAGCCATAAAAAAACAATACGATTGTCAAGTTTCTAAAATACCAACATTTTTGGTCAAACTAGGATAATTATAGTAATTAAAATATAAATTTAAAAAAAAGCTTCTACATCTATCAGTATTAATCCTTGATTATAAATAAGTCCAAGAAAAAAATTTAAAATATTAAAAATAAAAAAGATGAAGAGACAGACATTAAATGTCTAATGCTCATATAAACAAATCATTAATAATACCGTAAAAAAAATTGAAGACTTTACTTTTTGACATCCTGAAGTTTCTCTAAGCCAATCTCCTTTTGCTTCACACATGGTCTATGAACTGGAGCTAACTTTGATTTAGATAAAGAAGAATCAACTGCAAATTGAAAAATTGTAAAACAATAAAATATAACCTACTTTTATAACAATGAATTAGAAATACATAAGAAAGTATACCAGTATTAAAATTTCACACACACTGAAAAAAATATAAGAAAATGTGATCAAAACAAAATTAATATATTTGTTATAAAGAAATTCTATGAAAAATTATCAGTCAAAAAAGTAAAAAACCTAGTTCATTACAAAAAATTTCTTTCAAAAAGTTAACATTTGCAAAAATTTTTTAAATTTAAAACTATGTGCTTCAGAAAGATAAGATGTACAAAACAAAATCAAAGAGCTTTATATTCATGAAATTAATAACCTATTTAATGATATTTTATGTTTTAAACCTGATATATATTATAAATTGATTAAATTTATAATTGTAAATCAAATATAATGCTTTTATGTTGATCATGAGAAATAATTTGATTTAATTTATAATCAGTACAGAATAACAGTAAAAGTTTAATCAATTTATTACACTAAAATCTAAATAAAAATTTTAAAGCAGCAATAAAAAAAATATTGAAGAAAATTATATGCATGGACTAACCAACATCTTCAGAACCTTTAATTACATTCATAGAAACAGATTTCCTAGCCATACATGGAGTCTCCTCTCCTGTTTTTCGAGGCCATGCAAATTGTGCTTTATACTCAGTTGTTTCACATGGTTGCTCAGAAATTTGTGGAAATTCCTCTGTTTTAGGTAAATTAGATACTCGTCCAGATGTAATAGGAGGAAAACTTTGTACCATGATCTGAAATAATTTTTCCTTCCTAATTTAATAAAATTTGTAAAGATCCAAAAACTTTGAATTTATCTCTATAAACAACATGTGATTATCAAGAGATTCAGTATTGAATTAAGAACAACTTACAAATTTTTGCTGCTTATGACTCATGCCAGGCTCTGCAGAACGGCTTCGAGGTCCTGACTTTGAAACTAGACTAGCATCACGTTCTTCACTCTGAAAAATAAATTGAAAGAATAAAATTATTATCCTAACATGCATATGTATATTTTTATTTCTCAAAATCTGAATTTGGCATATTGGTCATACACCCATTTATTCCTAAGTTTGTCCTCTTCCGGAAATATTCAAACTTTCAGAAATTTGTATATAAATTATGAAGCATTGATATATATTTATATCATTTACAATCTTTAAACATTAAGATATATCACACATTAGATGGGTAAATTAAGGAACAATTATAGATTAAATGGAATCTCCAAGTCTTCATTGGAATAAGTTTAAAATTTGAAAGCACTGCACAGGTTTCAAATTCAGCATTTGGTAATAACCCAAAATTTTATTACTAATTGTTAAAATTCGACTGCTAAACACTTGTGTAAAAATTAAGTAATGACTTAAATACCAAATATAATTTTTCGGGATGGGAAGTTCAGCCTCTTAAATTTATCTAATGTCTGCTGTAGAAATTCTTCTAGCATTCATTTTGTTTGTCCAGCTCTAATGTTTATTTCATTATTACATAGTTAAAAGAAGTTATTTACTTAACCTAAATGTAAAGTGTATTTTAAAAATCATCTATATTAATGACATATGATGTATGGCTGTTAAATAGTGAGACTGATGCTACTACATAAGAAGTATCCATGTGCCAAATGACTGTGAATAACTGCTGTTTAGGGTAAAGCCTTTCCTTTCAAATGCAGAATGCTCCTGTAAACAAATCCATATGGCTGTTGCCTTTTTTCACATGTTATTTTTTTGGTTTGCAGAAAAAATGATAAGTGTAAAAATATAGCAATGAATTGTAGTGAAATTTCATCAAACATCCCACTCGTGTGTCTTTGCTGACCAAGCGTCATCACCAACTGCGCGTGCACTGGGCCCGGGAACATCGTGACTGGTCAATTGATCAGTGGGAGAGAGTTGCCTGGTCAGATGAATCTCAGTTTGTCATTCATCACGCCGATGGCCGTGTCAGGATACGCCGTCCTCCAGGCGAACAGTTGCTCCCTCAATATACAGTAGGTCATACACAGACCGGTGGTGGCGGTATTATGCTTTGGGGGACGTTCTCTTGGGCATCTTTGGGACCCGTGGTTATGGTAGAGCAGACCATGATTGCTACAGGGTATCTGAACATCATTTCGGACCAGTTGCATCCTTACATGGCCTCTGTTTTTCCAGCTGGAAATGGAATGTTCCAACAGGACAATGCCCTGTGTCACAAGGCTAAAATTGTGTTGGAGTGTTTCCAGGAACATGATGCTGAATTGCAGTTAAAGTCCTGGCCGCTTAACTCACCGGATCACAATCCGATAGAACACATTTGGGATGTCATGGGACAGCAGCTCAGAGTTCAAAGACCACCAATTCGCAATATCTCAGATTTGCGTGACCATTGCTTAAACATTTGGTACAATCTGTATCCGGTCATCTACCAAGGACTTGTGGCATCCATGCCAAGGCGGGTTGAAGCTGTGTTGCGCGCCAAAGGTGGGGCAACTCGTTATTGATAGGTGGTCATAATGTTTTGGCTCTTGAGTGTACACTGTTAAAACAGTCTTTAGTGCCGAATTTGATAGGGGCTGATATTTGGAAGCCCATTTCCATATTAACATTTTCAATATAGACCACTTCAACTATTATTGCTTGACAATGACACCTTAATCCTTTATTTCTGGCATGATTTGATCTTCTAAACTCATGAAAGAGTTTCCATGAGACTCAAAATCGACCAAGGAAATCAATTTAGTATTCTTCAAAACCTTTAGGATTCTTGGGGATGGTTCACTGCATATAGGATTTTTCTTATACTTTACCATCTACTCTGCTTTAAATTCCTAGTTTCTCATCCAAAACATTTTTTAGAAAAGTAAATTCTTCTCTTAATTCTTTCTTCATTTTTTTCTTGAGCTTCCTTTTTTTATTTCTTTATGTTTTTCTGTCTTTCTTTCCTCTTATTTCACCCCCTTCTGTCCTTTTTACATGACTTCAGGTTTTCTTAATTCACTTGCTTTCCAATTTTTCTTCATTAATAACATTATTTCTCTAAATTCAGCAACATTTTATTAATGATTGGCATGCATCTCACCACACACATAATTATGCTTTAAGTTCAAAGGTCCATTTCAGATGAAAATAATCACTGTTTTCTAAATAATGCAATTAAAATTTATCTACAAAACAATAGAAGTTTCTACCAGCAACTATTCAAGATACAACACAAAATGATAACAAAACTACTTTTCAGAACAACTTATATTACAACATGGTTAAAAAATACTTCAAGCCACTTGAAGTTGTAAACACATGATCACCAAATATGATGAAAAAATTGATGATATCGAGTCAATTTGGCAAATTTCTAATGGAAATTCATACTAAAATACAACATTAACACTATTTTTATTGTATGTATGTTTTTTCGCACATGCTTGGCATTTAAAAAATTATTTCAACTGTTTGCACAAATTTAAACAAAACATTTACAAACTTTGTAGCAAATTTTTTTTTTTAGAATTACCATACTCCAAGAATAGTTTCAATTGCTTACTTTTCAAGTTAATTAAACATATAAATAAAATTGGATAAAAAACAATCTTGATTCTTACATGTCATTAAGCAAATAGTTGCTAAAATACTCAAAATATACATTGTAGCTGAAATTACCTGGTTTTCAAGTTAATTAAATATATAAAGTTAATATAATAAAAAAAAAGAAAAAGAAAACAATTTTGATTCTTACATGTCATCAAACAAATATCCAAATTGATAGAAACTGAACTGAAAAAAGTATTTCACTTGATTAACCTTTTCAAAACGGGTTGTTGCATCTGTGACCAAAAGGAACAGTCTTAAATTGAGTTCATTGTGAAGTCGACCACAGAGTTCCTTCCACTCTTAACAGCTTCCAGAACGTCATGGAGCTCGTAAATGTCACTCACTTCCCCACCCCTTATGTTCAGAGGGTAGGGAGAAAGACCTCCTTTGTACACATTTATTGAAAAATCCTTTTTCCCCTTTTTGTCTCAGTCTGCATTAGCAAAACAAATCATTCCTTATATATGTAAATTTAGGAAGAATGTGTGGATTAAATATTACATTGACAAATGGAGTCATTTTACGAAATTGAGCTGCAAAATTTTGTAAAATAATAAGAAAATAATTATATCCATCATAAATAAAACTTCATAAAATATGCATTCCAAAAAGAAAAAAATGCATCATCTTCATATAAATAATTAAAAATTTAATTTTTTTCAAAATATTTTAATGGCTTAAAATTCTCACTACAATAAATGTTAGTATTTTTTAAGCGATCTTTTTCTCAATTTCTCAGGATTGTTTTTTTACAAGTTTGTGTATGGGTTTGTTTTTAATAGTGTTATTTACAGGTTTGCAAATTTTTTTTACGAGACGCTACAAAAAACACTAAAAACTGTTACATCTAATTTTGTAGATTTGAAAATTAAATAGTTATTTATCAAAATGCTCCTATTTCATGCAAAATGTTCCTATTTCGTGGATGTCCACCTTATACCTCCATGAAACTTAAGTTTTTAAATATATGTTTGGGACTTAAGATTTTTTTTTTTTTGAACAGTATGTGTTTTAGTCGCTTCTTTCGAGAGTAAGTTTTCAAAGATGATTAAAAGCTATCTTTGATGAACAATGAATCAAGTAAAACGGTTCGATCCTTCTTTTCATTAAAAATGTAGAGAATGCTAAATTGATTAATTTTAATGAAGTTTTAAAAAACTTCAGAAGTTAAAGTCTTAGCTTTTTTTAATGACTAAAAAAATATAAACATTTTTAAAACATCAAAAATGGCAGATTAATGAGCTTTTTTAAGTATATGTTTATCTGTTACACATAACTTGTTTTTTTTTCTTTAGTTTTAAATATTTTTGCTTTTTTTTTTTTTTTTTTTTTAAATTTTTTTTCTTTTTTTTTTTTTAGTTACTTAATTTTATATATTTCTGATGGCATTTTTATGGAGGTAATTTTAATAAGGGGATCTCTGGAAGATTTCCACTGATCCTCAATAGCTTAAGATTCTCCTCTAACATTATTACCCTTCCTGATAAGAGAAATGTTACTTTAAGAACTGAGTTGATAATCAAATTTTCTTTTTTTATTATTATTATTTTCTTTTATTATTCATAAAATTCTGAATATTACACTTAGCATTTAAGTAATATTTTCTATCTAATGGACCAAAAACTTGCTAATGTTATTGAAATTAAATATGAAATGCAAACAATTAAGTTCATCATTAATAGCTTTTTTTTTTTGGAAAAGATATATTTGTCAATTATTTATTTCATTTTGAGAACGAAAATGTAAGAATGTTCTTAAGAATAACATACATCTTTAGTAATTATAATTCGATAAGAAGCAATTATTAATGGATCATAATATAACTGACAAAAAGCACAGCTAATTTTTTATAAAAAATATTATATTTATTGACATATAGACATTGGATGCTTATTATATATATTTAATGTATATTTGCTCTTCAGTAACATATAATGTGTGAATCACTTCACAGATATTTATTTTGAGTTTCAAAGAATTAAACAATATTAAAACAAATCATCGTTAATTTGGTGGCTGCAGTTGCCTAGTGATCATGGTAGCGGACAGCAATTTTCATCAAGTTGCGAGTTCAAGCCTTGATGCCACTAAGACCTGCTGTGTAGCCGGGGTGGATGCCCATTAAATCTGTTGAGACTCAAAAGTCCTCCCATTGACATAGTGAGGAAGTAAGAAGGGGTAAGTCCCAGCTCATGTGTAATCCTCATCACTCGATCAAAGTTCAAAATTATTAGGTCTGTTGCCAATAGACGTTGCATTGCTTCTAGTGTTATGTTAATAAGACCAATCAATCACCGTTGATATGAGCAAATCGGAATTTTATTGAATATCTGAAACATTGCTATATACTCAGTATTTTTTTTTCCTGTAGAATTTATCTCATTTTTATAAAGAATAATATTTATCTGAATTTTTGAAAGGGTTACATTATATGTTTCTCGAAGAACTTCAACCTTAATTTCAAAGTAAACATATCAACATGTCTCTATACATGGATGAATTTGATACATATAAACTAAATTTATAACATTTTCAAATTTTTAATATGTTTACTAAAGATTATGAAAATGAAAGACATAATCATATGAGGACGATACATACATTTAAACATGTTTTAGAATAATTGATCTTTGACTAAAACGAAATATTTATTTTGTTAATGCAGTGTTTTATAATATGTTCAGAGTACAAGTTCCAAGCAACACCTTAAAATATTGCAAAAGATATATTTCTGGAATAGCTAAAATTTCCCCGCATAATTACACCTATAAATATTCATGCAATAAACATATTTTTTTGGCATATCATAGTTTATCACAGTTTTCATATACACAAATTATTAATCTCAATAAAAATTAAAACAATACAAGACTTATTTTTCCCTTACTAATTTATTTTTGTTATTAATTCAAAATTCATTTACTATATATATGGAAATATTAAACATAATTTTAATGATTTGAACATTTTCTCTCATTATTCAAATTCTCTGTTCATTGTTCAGTAATTTATTCAGATTTTTAGATGCTAAAAACTTATTTACACTTACAAAATAATCAGTGAAGTGTTTTTGAGCATATAAATAGATAATTCAGAATATCAATTATTAAATAATGAAATGGTATATAATATAATTTGATAATTAAATCATGTATCGGTACTGTGGCCACTGCCTACCATAAATATTCCTAAATAAAATAACTATAATAGTTTTCTCCCGATTATATTGCATATGAATAGAATAATTTACTGCGTGAAAATTCTAATTATAGTATTAAGAATGATACAAGGAAATTGTAGGATAGAAAATGCTTCTATTTTTTGAACATATTTCTGAAAGTTTCTTGAATTAAAAACCGACAAAGAAAATCAGCTTTCAGAAAGAGCTTGCCCTAAAAATGGGAGAATCATTAGTAGCTAGGAATTTCCTGATTCGTATATAAACATTTTCACTGCCTAGTGGGTGACCAACACTCTGCATAGTTCTCTTGTCAGACAACACTTATAACTGCCAATCATTGACAGAAATGGGGATAAGCAATGCAGTAAAATCTCTTGTCTTCACCAGAGTTTTCTTCTCAAAAGTGCCTGTCCTCAAAAGGTTAACACTTGACAGTAATATAGAAAATATCTGTTAAATACTATTTAAAGTAAGAAAAAAAAATTCTTTGTAATTTCTTTAAAATTTAAAGAATATCTCCAAGTACTTTTATACTCATTAATAAAATCAATTATATATATATATATATATATATATATATATGCTCTACAAAATAGTCTACAGCATTAATAAAATCAATTATATATATATATACTCTACAAAATAGTCTACAGCAAATCTGGAACTAATATTGCAAACAAGTTCTTAAAAATTCATAAACTTTTTATTTGCCTAAACAGTTCCACAACTTTAAGCAAACTTCAGGTTTCAAAATTTCTACAAATTAAATTTTACCCTAGCTCTGGAATCAATATCTTTTAAATGTTGACCCAAATCATGACGAATCACTTCATGACTTCTATAAGCAAGTTCAGGATACTGTTTTCTTCTCTGTAATCCAATCTCTTTAACAACTGTAAAACAAAGAGAAAAAACATATTGAAGTATTTGAATAAAATATTAAAGGAAAAACTCAATTATTTTAAAATTCTAACTATGTATTAATTTATTATCATTTTTATTTATTTATTATAAGAATAATTAAAGAAAAACAAATTAAGAATAAGCAAAGAAAAAATTAAAGCAACATATATCAAAATTTTAACTCCTTTTTTTTTTTTTATTTTTTTATTTCAGTCTATTTTTTTAAAAAAAATACTATTTTGGTCTTTCATTATATTCTCAGGATTATCATATTAAAATTAAAAATTACCTGACTGTGGTGCACAGCTAATAACATCTTGAGCCAAAGGTTTATATTGAGGATGCCACACATAATTTCTCTTATATTCAGAGTTCAGCTGAAAATAATCAACAGCCAAAAAGTTGTTAAAGCTTTGATTATCATAGAAATTGTTCAAATTACAGAAATAAAATCTGAAGCTTGTCTTTTTTTTAACTTTAAGCAATCATAGTTAAAAAGATTTCCTTTTTGCATTATAAGAACCAAAAAGTTGTTATAACTTTACAAATATACAATACTAAGAAAAATATTACATCACAGCAACTAAGCTATATGTTTAATTTAAAATTCAACTCATTTACCCAATTGTAAACAGTTGCAAACACTGGAGAAGAAGTGCCATAAATTTCACCCAACTCAGCTTAAACCTCTTTCGATGTTAAGCCTATTGAATATGAGTATTTAAACACAGATCGAAATTCGCTTTTTTCCACTTTTTCTAAATAAACACAAGTTTCCTGCTTCAAACGACAATAAATATGAAACCAAGTGATGGTAATAACTGAGACAGCTGTAGAGTGAAACATGATGCTTACTAAAAAAAAACAATTCTCATGTCATAAAACAAAAAGATTGATTTAATAATTTTCTAGAAATTGCTCGCAAGATAGAATGGGGGAACTTTAAATATGTAGAATAGTTTTTGTTACATGCTTAAGATCTTGCATTCCATGATGCTGATTAAAAACAGAATTACATACTTGGTATAGATGACAATATATCTCTGAATCACAATATGTTATGCATTTATGCATCATAATACATAATAATGGTTGCATTTATGTATCATAATGCATAATTGTATTTTTGAGTTAAATAACAATTTTACTATGGATTATTTATTTTTTAGTATTCCTGATGCATTTTCTTGAAGATCACTAAGTCATGTGTTCTATGTTCTTAATTGCTATCCATTGGTTTACAGCAGCAGATGTTATTTTAAAAATGTCATTTTATTCTTTAATTACAATTTAATGAAAACCAGTTTCATGTTTTCAGTGATTGTTTAACGATAATGGAATATTCCTTCTTATAACAATTCTGAAACTTGCATCTGAAAAGCATGACTCACATTTTTTTCCTAACTGGAGCCAAAGAATAAAATGCAGGAGCATGGATTAAAATTTGCATTTGAAACAGATCGAGCATTAAATTTGTGAGGTAGCATTTACATTTGGTTGAAAATTTAGATCCTGAAAATGGTTTTATTTGGGAATTTTGCTTGAGTAATATGGATATTAATAAGAATGGCTGGTTTGAAAAAGAAAGTTAAGTGTGCAAAAGATTTTAAACATGAAAAACGGGTACGGAAGTCATTCCATGAAAATTTCCCATATTCCCAGATATGTCTTGCCAATAGCCTCTTTCTCGATGCTTTAAAAAAAGTTCATATTTTTTCAGAAGAACTGAAATCCTTAATAATATAAGTCTCCCTTCCCCAGCATTTATCTAATTAAATAATTCTATATCAATTATCTTATATTTTTACACAATATGCCTATTTTTTTTATTACAATTCAAAATTTATATTATTTTTCATATTTAATTAATTTCTTCTTCCCTGATCCCTGACTGATTGTCTTGCTACATTAAAGGAATTAGTCCGACTGCCTTGTGCTCTCTTGAATTAATATGGAAAGACAATGACTCAACCTAAGGAAACCTCTACTATACCAAACTAAGCTAGGGACTGCCTACATATCCATGTTGTAATACATAGCCTTTGTAGATTCCATATAATTTGAAAATTCTGAAGCCACCTGTTTCCTTCTCACTGAAAAAATAGATGAAATCAGAATCTGATGGTAATCCTGCCCACTTAGACACCAAAATCAGAAATTTTCTTAAACTTGACAATATCAGGTCACAGGAAACTCATGAATTTACAAGCCAAACAAATTTTTAATGCTAGTAAAATACTTATCCCGCCCCCCCCCCCCAATCCGAAGATAAAGATGACTTCAAAAAACATTTTCCACCCAAAAAAAGAAAAAAAATATTGGTAATAGCAAAATAGGAAAAATACCCACAAAGACCCCCAACCAAAACCTTGTAACATCTAACCAAATGTTGTAATTGCAGAGGTTTTTGCTCTGCCCATAAATCCCTTTATTTTAAATATTCCACCATCTTAAACTTTTAATGTTTGGAAATAAAGTATTAAAAAAGCTTGCCTTCCTTCCTTTTAAACTTCTCTCAACCCTTGACAATGATTCTCAAATTATCACCCTAGATAATAATTCTATCAAAGATGAAAATACTAATTCATTTTTCTTTAATGGATTCAGTGAACTTTTTCCAAATTTTCAATGTTGGCAAAATTAAGCAATCTAAAGCAGTTATTAAAAACCTCAGTACCTCCACTTTTAAATCAAACTCAGACATTTTCCAAAAATTTTTATAAACCTTTGATTCCTACTCTGAAATTTGCAACATTTGGGCCCAAATACTTAACATAATGCAATTTCATCTGCATCTTTGTCTGCTCCGAGTTCAGTTTCATTACCTGGATCCTTACCTGCAATTTTCTCTTTTGCTGCCTTTCATTCCACAGCCTGAGGTTTTATACATAAGAGAAATTTTTTTCTCCTCTCCCTTACTTTTCCCTTCATGAATTGCATTGTTATCAATGCAATGAAATAAATTAATTATAATTATTAAAAATATTATTTTCAAAATTCCTCTGAACTAACCTTTGTTTTTTACTTTCTTCCTTTCCTCTTTTTTATTCACATTATGACACACCGTAAAAAGTTTCTTTTCCTTACTGCTCAAAATCAAATAAGAATACAAAACACCTACCCATGCTGGCACTCAAAAAATATCATTGTCATAGTAAATGTTTTTTCAATGTCCTGTTATTATTTCTAAACAAATAATATTTCTGATAAAAGCTTATTTCTACATGGTGGTTAGCACAATAGATTCATATCACTAAGTCCAGGGTTCGATTCCCAATAAGTTTTTTTTCTCATAGTAGTTCTTTAGTTGCATTCTCTAAAAAAATTTCAGCAATATTTTATCTTGTAGATGCTCCATAATACTCTAATTTTCATATTTCCCCACATTATATTATATGCCAATTAGGCCTACATGGCAGTTGTCATGTGCAAAATTTGGTGAGAAACATGTCATAAAAAATAAGTCACAATTTAGGGCATATATTGCATCTGCTCCAAAATTTTAAATATGTAAATTATTAATATACTAACATCTCATTACTATTCATCAGAAATTATTTGCAGCAGAAGAAAAATTGGTACTTGTCTATTATAGCAGGGCCCATCAAATTATGATTACGCCAAGTCATTGCCAAACTCGTGAAGCCTAGCTTTTGATATAAACTACTTGGCAATATTTCTTAGTCGCTTGGCAATTAATCATCAAGCGCCGCTATAATAGACAAGTACTGAAAAATTAATATATGCAATTAATAAATAACTGTTACAATATATAAAAATATATTTAATAAAAACAATTACAGATTTTTAGAATACATAAAACTATACTCAAATAATATAAATTTAGCTAGAAAACACACAAATACTTCATAAAACAATATACTGCATTCAGAGTGATTATGGATTCCATTAGTTGAAATGCTAACAAAAATATAATTACAGCTCTTTACCAATCATATAATTTTAAAATACTTTTGTACGAGTTTACAAAGTGGAATACAAAACATTCTTACACTGAACAAATGCAAATCCTCTTGTTTTCTACAGAACAGAAAAACTAAAAGCACTGAAAAACATACAAAGAGAAAATAAGTGCATGCATAATTTAAATCATGCAAATTCAATGTCATAAAAATGTTTTGAAAAATATATGAAAAGTAACATATATAAAAGTAAAATAAATAAACATAAAAAAGCAAACAGTTTTAAACAAAACAAAAATAGCAAAATTATTCGATTCCCTTATTTTTTCAATTTTTACAATAATAATTGAAAAACAGGAGGAAAAAACAATACAGTTAATATAACAAATATGAAAAATGGAGTTGGCATAGGAAACTACATGGCAACCAAATATATTTCAGTAAACAGAATAATTAAGACATCGACTTTTCTTTTAAAAACATTTGACTAGTAACTTTGAAAAAAATCGGATGGAAACTTAAATACAAATGAAAAAATAAACAGAGCAGTTTCTTAAAAAATGCAAATTATTTTAATTGGACTTAGGGCGATTAAAATTCAATTGAGAAGCTTTAATTAACATTTGATCCAGATCAATTAGATTTATATTATACATATATAACAGAGGAAAAACAAAACTAACCTTCTCCTCTTTGGGCATCGGACAAGTGCTACAAATGTTCCAAAACGAATTAATCATGTGCTATGCTGTTTATAACCACTCCTGAAGAAGAATTATCTAACAGTATAAATAAAAATAATAATACTTATCAAACATATGGTTTTAAAACTGAATTCAAACGCCAGTTATTAAAAAGTTGCTTAGAAAGGAGAAGAAGAAGCGATACAGCAGAAGAAACTGAAATTACTTCACTTCACTTACTTAAATGATTACTTTAAAAACAGTATAAATCTTTTTAAAAAAAACTGTGTTTGATGTTAGGATACTAAAAGTCAAGGAAAATTTATTTCTGTACATTTACCTTGATAATTTTTAATTCTTGCCACTTAATTTTAAAAGACATAAAAAATATCGAATGGAAAACAAATATTTTTAATCGATAAGTTGTCATGGAAACAGTCAGCATGGTAAATTCAAACTTGAATAAATTTGATAAAATGTTGAACTTCTTCATGAATTATAACATTTTCAGATCAGAATATGCTTGAAGGTAAAGATACTTTATTTGTTGTTGTCATATATCAACGGGTATTCAAGGATAACATGTTTGAACTTTTTATTACGTGTTTTGACTGTGTGATGCTGGAAAACTAAAAAGGTTAAAGTCGGGAATAGGATGTCCCTTAGGTGATTGGCGACTTTTGGAAGCGTAGCGACTTAGGTTATGATAACCCTAAGCATATTCAAGTCCCGCACGTTTGGTGACATATCTAGGAAGTTGCTAAGTTTCGTCGCTAATCGCTTAGGGGACACCATATTCCCGACTTTAACCACTAAGAAATATTCTCTTTTCTGACAGCATGATCACGATTTGAAAAGATCTATATTTCTTTGTAAGAGAAAAAGAATAGTTATAGATATATTTTTTATATAGCTTTTTTGCATGTATTTGGTTGTTTAATTAATTCAATAAGTATACACTGGTAAAATTCATACAATTCACAATAGTATGATTGTTTGAAGTTCTTTACCTCACTAATAATTTCTTATCATTTGTTACAGTGTTTATGAAAATGAACTAGTTTCCAATTCTAATTTTATGAATGTTTTTTCAACCCATTGGATTACTAATATTTTTTTTTTCATACTCAATCCAATATATTTATTGTTTAATATGAAGAAAAGTAAGTTAAGGAAAGTCTAATTAATAATTAACTTATTAAGAAGGATACTCCAAGCAGAAGCTACATCTGCTCAGTCCATCTCGAATCCGGCATTGTAATAAGGAACTTGAAAGGTACAGTCGTTTGGTAAGCTAGTGAGTTAATATTGATTAAAACCACAACTTAAATTAATGTTTAAAATGCATAACCAAATGAAATTTGTGGGATAAAAATACATTTTATCGTTTGTTAATAATATATTAATTGATTCTAAATAAGGAATTTGTTTAAAATATTCTTTGAAATATGTATTAAAACTCTAATAATTTTAAAATAAAAAGCTTACAAATTACCGTTTCATACTAAAAAGTTTCACTTCTTAAATATATGCATATATAAACAGTATGACAAATCCAGTGGGTGAGCCCAAGGGTATGTGGCCTCTTTGTCATAATTTCAAGAACAGACAATTTAACATATCTGAAAACAAAATCCCAGCCAAATTTAAAAGTATTAATTTGTTGTTTTTCAAAGTATTTTCTTGTATTCAAGCACAGGACCAAGATATCCTCTGTACTGTAAGTTTTTGATTCTCAATCTGAATTTGAATCTTGAGTCAATATTTAGTTTATTTTTAGATTAAGGATTATGTAAGCATGAATAATAAATAAAATAAACATATTTATGAATGTTTTAAAGAAAAAAATAATTGTCTTCCCTCTTATCAATTTTGTGCCTTCCATTGTCCATTTTTTTCAGATCCATATGTATAGTTTTCTTATGAAATGTTTTGCAGGCACATTGTACAATTTTACTATAAAAAATTTATCTAAACATACGTCAAATTTTAAAAATATATACCTATATTTGATTTGTATTGCTTTTATGCATATTTTTTCATAAAATAGGAGAATGATCAATTATTATTTTAAGCATTATATGTATTTTATGTTTTAGAAAAAAATAATCAAGAGTCTGATGTAAAAAGCATTTCAGATTTCATTCATGTAAAAAATGAAGAAAATAAACTTTTTCAAAGTACTGAATTCAATGAAGAAGATAAAGTTCTGAACATTACAAAGAATAAACGCTTCTTAGGAGGCTATAGGCATAAGTTGACTGGAAAAATCTATCATCATGCTGTTATACAGACAGTTCCATCTCCTTGGAAATATGAGTTAATCTCAAGATATAACCGGTAATTCTTATTTATTCTTCTATTATGGAATAATTTAAAAAACTGTGATATCTTTGATAACTTCCTCAATTCTTGTTGCAACTAGAGAAACATATCATTCTTCATGGTTCAAAGGGAATGAAATTATGATATAAATGTTATTATAACATTATTTATTAAATTCTAAAAAGGGATGTTCTCATTCTAGAATCTGAGTTTTAACAGTATTAAGTTGAGAATTATATAAAAATCCATCTTTCAAATTCTGATCATTGGTTTCTAGAAATTGGTACTTTTCCATTTCATCGGTGCAAGTGATAAAATCGCCAAAAATGATGCAACCCACACCAACATAATATGTGTATAATGTGTGTTGTCGCCAAAAAAGCTTGCTTGGTGGGATTTGTGCTGGCAAAATGGAAAAGTACCTAGAAAAATTGTTTTGAAAAAAGAAATAGCTGATGCAACAAATTCCCAGATCGGAACAATTTTGAATATTTTTTGGCTTTTCAGGCCCAATTTTGTGCATGCCAGTTGCGATATTAGGCTAAATGCTACTAATAATAAGCTAAAAAAGAAGGAAAAGGCCTGATGCTTTGGTATACTACCAACAAAACTATTAGGGTACTGTATACCAGATTATTTCACTGAAACAATCCATAGCATTTTTCCATTTTCAAATACTGCATGATAAACAGATCAACAATTAAAAATTATAAACTAGTATGGGAAATTTCGTATAGTAAATTTTTAATTTAGTAGTTTCAAGACATGATTATTCCAAGTATTAAAAAAAATTATTGTGTTTTTGATTCACTTTTTTTCTCTTCGTTGCATTTATAAAGTTGCATTGTTCATAATATTACTTTAAAATTTGAAAATAGTTATTAATTGGTGTAAACATCTTTGAAAGTGTATAGAAGAAATTTTTCTTTCATTAATTATCTAAAATACTTAATTAACTTTAGGGACCCATTTTTAGCCCCCCCCCCAAAAAAAAAAAAGCCCCTCAGAAATTTTAAGGCAGAATTTTCAAAATGTAAAATTTCAGCTTATTTTATGATGAGAAATCAATTTGGGGGGAAATAAAGGGAGGGGATAGGACATGTCTAGTATAAAAATTCTTGATACTTTTCCATTTTGCTGGCCAAATCTCGCCAAGCAGACTTTGTTTGCAAAAACACACAGTATACACATATTCCATTTGGTGTCGGTTGCATCATTTTTGGCAACTTTATCACTTGCTCTGGCGAAATGGAAAAGTATCCAATTCTTTTTTAGAATGTAATTATACATGTTAATTCAATAAATTGCTTAACACATCTACTTGAAAATTAAGTTCTCTTAAGCCGTTAACATTGCTGCAAATATTGTTCAATTGCAAAGAGAATTGCGAAAAAAATATTTAGATTATCCTGTTTATTTTATGCTGTACATTTCAATAAAAACTGAGATTGTAAAAAGCAAAATAAATACATGAAAATATGTCATATTTAATATATTGAACTTTTTTATTATTTATTTAAATTTTCAGTAAGTATATTCTTTTAAAATCTAAAAATATAAATTTGATGCAGATGTAAATATTTAAATTTTAAAATTTCATTTTTAAACATGTGTACATATGTGTAATATACAATTAAGTTTTATTATATAATTATTACTATTCTCTTATTTCAGTTATATTGCATGTATTATCAAATAGCAAGATTTTATTTACATTCACAGTATATTATTATTTTCCAAAGAGATGAAAGAATCATTATATAGCAATTAGTTTTATTTTCCTCAATTCATGTGCATGCAAAAAAAGATAACATATATGCAATAAACTATTGAATATTTCTCAGAATATATGGGAGAAATGTGAAGCTTATGAGTTTTAAATGAGATTTTTAGTAATATAAACCAAGGAAATTTGCCATTGTTTTTTAATTCTTCCGAGAACAAAAATTTACAATTTTTGACCTGGTTTTAAAACTAATTGTCTGAGTACAAGAATATTTTGTCTGAAGAATTTTAGCTCTTTTGTATTTGATGATAAATAAAATGTTATTAAAGTAATATAAAGTAGATACAATTTCTGAACTTGTGAAAGTATTAACAATAACATACTAACTAAAATGTGTGTTTCAGCCCCTCATAATCATTTGGTTTTTCTAAATAAATTTTTCCTGAGCATTTTTAACAAAGTTCTGTTCTATAAGATGGATTTTAAAACCTTTGAATGCCTATTTTATGAAAGCTATATTAAAAATAATATGATTTAAATCTGAGTAATGCCATTCAAGAACATATCAAATTTGGGCAGGCTCATTTGCATTCACATTATTTTTTAAAAATATAATTTCAAGACTTTGTAATCCATCTCTAAAAATATTAAGTTATCAATCTTGTGAACAAAATTGGCAAATAATAGTTTCTCATTTCTTTTAGAATAAGTTTGCGGCTTAACTTATGTCCCATTATGTACTGATCATAACAAAATAGAATAAATTAGAAGAGTAGATTCTCGCCATTATTTATAGTAATAAGCTGTAAGCATTTGTTAGTTTCAAAGGAGAATTTTTAAATAATGAAGGAGAATTTTGCAACATAATTGTATGTACTGTGTTTGTATACAGTTCACTAATTTTTCTCAAAATGTGAATGAGTTTCAGCAATTTTTTTAGAAAAGAAAAAGCTTTGAAAATGATATTTATTACTTGTTTCCAATATAATAGTGTTTTTTGAAGATAGTGAAAAATTATTTCCTTCTATGGTTCATTGTATTTTCAAAAGTTATCAAAGGTTTGAATATTAATTCAATTTGTTTCATAACTGGTTTTCAAAAAGATATTGTTCTGAAAATGACTGTTGTATGTGTTTCTCTGTTTATTTTGCATTTTACACTGGGGGGGGGGGGGGGCAAAATTAACTTATCCATTTTTTAAGAAAGCTATTTTTAATACTAACCTAATTTGGTACTTCCCTGTTATAATGACCTCTGTCAAATTATGGTTATGCCTAGGTCATTGCCTAACTGGTGAAGCCTACCTTGCAATATTTCTAAGTCATATGGTGATTCAACATTGAGTGCTATTATAACAGAGAAGTACCTCTAATTTTATTTCATATATTAGTTTTTGTTACTTTTTTTATTTTTAAAACTTTATCTTTTTTGTTAGAACATTAAACATCTTTAGTTATCTTTAATAAGTATGATTTCATAAAAACATCAAGATGAAATGGAATTCCAGTAGATGTTCCCTTTCAATATTTTTTAAATCTTAAAAAATATGATTCATTAAAATTACACCAATGAGCAGTACTGTCTTAATAATTACTGTTATTTATGTGAAATATACAATTGGCATATACATTACCATAAACATGTTTAGAATGACTTATTTTTCCCCATAAATTTTCCTTAATAGTCAAAATAATATAATCATTTCTGATAGTTATTCCAATAATAGTTTTCTTAATCATGAAATATATATTGAAACAAGATTGCTCGATTTTCACAAAATATATTGATTTTACCATGTTTAAAGCTAATCATAAATATGTAATTCAATTCTTTTTTAGTTAGTGTTTTTCTAAATTTGCTCAAGTGATCATTGAATAACAAATGAAGCTTACTCTTATAGAGAGAACTGATACTACACAAAATAGAATCACCAATAATAGTTTCTTAACATTTCTTATTTTAATTGTATCCAAAGAATACAAAAGTAAAAAATTTGCATAGTTGTTTATTCCTACTTCAGTATAAGTTTTAAATACCAAGTTTCTTTCCATATTTTATGGGAAAACAAAGGATTACTTATGATAAAAATATAGAATTTTAATGTATTGAATCAATTAATCACACACTTCTTTATTTATATTAATTATGTACAAGATATTAAGATCTAAAAGTTAGAGAAAAGTATTTATTTTCTTCAATTTTCTCATTTTATTATTACTATTCTCAAAATAAAGCAGTGAATAGTTGAAATTGAAAAATTTAATTTTGAAATATTAAATTAAAAAGAATTTGGAATTTATAGAACTATTAGAAATTATTTACTATTATTACTTTATATATATATATATATATATATTAGGAAAATGCTATAAAAAATGACAAATATATAGTTTTCAGGGTTTTTTATGTTTTAAATTGCTTAAACTAGAGCATCTCATGGAATTGAAGAAAAAAAAAATTATTTAGATGTAATTTAAAAATTTCGATATTATGCATCTCTCAGGAAATTGTAATTTTTTCAGAAGTGGTAAAATGTAGACTCATCTGCATGTCATTTTAGAGTTTTGTGCAGATATTTATTGTCATGATTGTATGGATATGTCTGAAATTTTTAAGATGAATCTATAAATTATCTAGCATTTTCCTAATATTGTCTTTGGGAAACTAAAGATAAATAGCTGAAATAAATATTTTTAGGCATAAGTTATAATTTTAAATGAGCTTTGTGTGTGTGTTTTGTAAAATAATATTCAAATATATTTTTTCATTTTTATACTGAAAATAAGTAGAAAAAGTACCTCTTAAATTTTAGAGTTTTTGTTAATATTATGCAAGTTATGTATAATTTGTATTATACACCAATTAGTTACATAGCTCTGAATTCAATAATATATAGCATAATTTTTAAATTAAAACGTAATTTTATAAATGACAAACTCTTCTTTTTTGGCTCATTTTAGTCATAACTTTTTTTTCATTGTAATTATTTAATAAAAAAAAATTGTTACACATAAATGTTATATGATGCAATTTTTATGTAAAATTTTTAAATTCTTTTTTTTTATGTAAAATTTCATTGATGTTCAATTATTAAAAAAAATTACATGTGTATGTCTAATAAATATTTCATTTCAGTGATGCACAAACTGTACAATTGCAAGATAAAGCTCAACAAACACCAAAAGATGCAAGCACTCAAGTTCAAGCTCGAAATATTTATCTCAATACAATGAAAGATAAAATTTTACCTGCTACTGATAATTACATTTATGCCGATGATATTAAAAAAGAATACTCAAAAAAAGTAAGTTTTTATTCTCAAACCAGTACATATGTTGATATATAGAAAATAAAATATTATTTCATATTGAATTACATCAATATAAATTCACAGATATAAATATATTTATTATCCTTTCATGAAAATTATGAATTTGATCCAAAACAGTATCTATATTAAGAAATATGAAGACTTTTGTTCTTTGAGGTTTCTTTTACTTCTATACTTCATTATAAGGGTTCATATAAAGATCCTATTTACAATCCAAAATAATTGCCTTGTTTTATTATATTGCCAATCAATAAAAATTATTTCAAGTAATTCATAACTTCTCTCTGTTTTCATAGGTATTAATAGCACTTTGTTAAAAATATTAAATGATATTTAAGTTCAGTATGAAACAGTCATATAATTGACTATTTTTTTAGCAAATATGATAAGGATATGAAAAGTTAATTATGTAACTATGTTAGATGATGTTAAAATTATATACAAACGGCCTGCTGCATTTCTTATATAGAAGATTTTTTTCAAAAAATTCATGCATTGAATCCTTTATAACAATGAATGAAATCAATTGGGTGGGTAAAAAAGAATCTCATTCATTAGAAAGAATTGGAACATCGTGTTCTTGGGTTCAAATAAATTTTCTCTTTTTAAAGGAACAGAAATGAACTTTTCACCTAAAATAGCAGTTTTTTTTTTTTTTTTTTTTGCTATCTTTAATTATCATTTCTAGGGCATGGAATAAGTATTTTGAAAATTGAAATGTGAACTGAAAAAATAGGATAAAGCAGTAGAACCAATATTTAACACTAATAACTTGAAGAAACTTCAGCATGAATGTTTCTTTACTGCAACATTATCAGAAAGCTTCTGGGACCAGAGTTTGGATTGAAATTGTTCAAAACTAACCCATCATGTTAGATTGTAGGTTCATAGACCTATGTTGTTGTTGTTTTTCATTCATTGTGGACAGTTGTATTTTCCACAGGAGATTAATATGTAACTACTATTCATCACCACATTAATTAAAACACAATGTTATTAAGAAACTGTGCATTTAGATGGAATCAATTTTGCTCATAATTAAGACATTTTTGTTGATGACGTTCTTTGCAACTTTTTTAGCTTCATCAAATGCAGTTAATTTAAAATAAATAAGATTTTTGTGACTACTTGTTCACTATTCTCCTCTTAGGTGCAACACCAACAGGAGCAATTACTATTATTCGAGGATTTTTTTTTTATGTTCCATATTTTTTTTAAACATTCATTTAAATCAGGTACTTCAATTTCAATCAGATATTACGGTGTTTTTATACCCTAAAGTATGCTTTTGATTTTAAGTGAATGAACTTTCTCACATCTTCAGATGTTAGATGTAAAATTGCTCCGAAACTACTGTGTAAACTATGAGTATAACAATTTATTTTAGGATCTAGTGAATATTGACAAACATTTCTTGAAAAATTATATTTAACACTTTTCCTTAATAACATAGTTAAGTTATTTAAAATATATTGTTTAACCTACAGTGTTACACAACAATAAGCATGTATTTTTAAAACGTTTTTCTGAATTTCACTTGGTGTGTGTGTGTGTGAGTGTGTGTCATCAAATTTTCGATCGTTAATTTAACCAACTTCCCATCAAGCTAGAGCTTTGAAATTTTGGGAATCATTCGTACTCGCCTAACAATGCAATATTTAGACGTTTGCGACAAGTTTTAACTAATATTTCAATAATTTTAATAAGTCAAAATATTCTTTCCTCTCAGCGCTTTTAGGATTGAGGAAAAAATTTCTTTCCCCCTCTGGGAACACCGGGCACTCCCCACGCCGCATGAGGTATCGTAAAACTTTTGTGCTCACAAAGGGGAGATACTATCTCCCTTTTACTATCTCCGAGATAGTAAGGGTTGCTGACTTTTAGTCAGTAATCATTTGCAAGAAAGAAAGTTTCCAATATTTGGCGCCATATCTTATCACAATAATTTTTTCTGAATTCTGGTTCCCATTTTTTTTTTAATAGAATGACTTACAAACTTTCAAATGCATGTTCTGATTCTATGAGTATTATGAATTTTTAATACGCTCACAAATGTCTCTTTTTAAGTAAATTTTAAAGTTAAAAATAACTAGCAGTTTTAACTAATATTTCAATAATTTTCTCTAATAAACTTTGCCACCATATAAAAACGTTGTTTTTAAAACGGTTTTTATTGTTGTTGATCTACTCTGCAACTTTTTTGGTCAGGTCACAAGCAATTAATTTAACAATAAATAAGCTTTTTGTGACTTATGGCTCAGATACAAAAAGAGATTAATGTTGCAACTTTATTCTCTCAGATGAGTGTTTCAACTTTATTCTCTTTTGTATACAACCTGACTATAAACTCCTTAGAACCGAGTAATAATATATCATTTACAATAATTCTGCGTTTGTGCAGTATTCCATTTGGATTCAGTGTAAAAAAAGTGTGGGCTGATATCTCTAATAATTATATCATCGAGAATATATCACTGACCACTCAACAATATAGATATGAAATCCTTTCATAATGTTTATTTACTAAACACAGAGTAATCACTTGATTATAATAATACTTCGAAACTTTTTCTCGAAATTTTAGATTTTTATTCATTTTATAATCATTGTGGGTGTGTTCAGAAAGCCACTTAAAGAACTGAAAGTAAATTTATTTACCCAGCATTTTGTATAGTTTTATATACTTCTCTTTTTATTAAAAATATGCTAACTTATGAGAAGTTTTGCATCATTATGTTTTACAGGGGCAAAATTTATCTGTCAGTTTTATACTGGTAAATGAATAGTTTTGTAAGCCTTCATTTTATTGATTTCATTTATTCATTTTGAATAGATAATAACACTGCAAAGTTACATAAGAGGATGGCTAGCTTTCAAAGAATTGCTAAGAAGGAAAGAAAAAGCTTTATTGCAAATTTTATGGGATGATGAGCAAATTAGACATAAATTCAAAGAAGATACTAAATGGTTAAATGACTTGGAGAAAAGACGATCAAGTCCTAATTCAGATGATGACTTCAGATTAATTTTTAGTGACCTACAAAGTAAGTAGAATATCATTTCATTACATTGAATAATTTGCTTTTCTCATTTATTGAAAAAAAATCATTTTAAAATCCTTTACACAAAAAGAACAAAAATACAATATAGGCACAGAAATTAAAATGAGACAAAATATTGTAAAGCACTGCCATGCATATAAAATTGTCAGTTAGAAACAACTTGAAGTGATTTAAATAATAAACCAGTTTATAATTAAATTATGCTTATCTATATTAAAGTGCAGTATTTTAAAATTTAAAGTAAAATTATGAAGTATGGAATACAATTTTGTAATATAGAAGTTGTAATAATTATTTATCATTTGTCCATTTATGACTTAACATATTGATGGAAATATGTTTATGTTCTTAAATTTACATTTTTCATTATATATATAACGTATTTTATATACACAATGAAAATAAAATTTTAGTGATGTTAGAAGTATATACCAAGCCTAATACTGTTTTAGAGAATAATTACTTAAATATGTGCAATATTAAAAATAGTTTTCATTATTTCAGTTAGCAATTTGCAATACTGAAAATTATCATAAAAATTATAGTTTTATATATTATTTAAATTATATGAATAACAATTAAAAACATTTTAAAAAGATTTAATTTCTAATATAGATACATTACAATCATTAGAAAACATGAATTCCTGAAATCAAACTTGAAATCATGCAGGAAATTACCATTTGAAAAGATAATTTCTTAGAATACTTTTAAATTGAAAATGTTATTAAGTGAATTCAATTCTTTAAAATTTTGGAAATGCTTTTTTCAGTATTTTTATTTAAAATAATTATTATTTAACATCGATATATTTTAATTTCTTTAAAAAAGTGAAATTAAATTTTTGGATAAAAAATATGTTTCGAGTTTTAATTTCTTGAGAAACATAAGAAATATCTTAAAAGTCTATTAAAAAATTAATGAAATTGAAATTATCTGACCTGAAATGTAATGTAAATTATTTTTTTGACCCATAAGGCTACTTTAAAATTATTGCCTGTAGGTAGTTTTGCAAACCTGATTTAAAAAACTAGCATTCTTCTAGAAACAAAAGATAGTGGAAAAAATATTGCCTCCAAATTTTTTATGCATTTCAAGAAATTTATGTGAGGAAGAAGAAACTATACATTTGCTGAAACTTTTGTAGAGGAGATTTTAAAGTATTTATGCAATACAAGATATAATAATTGCTTTGAATTGAAAAATATTATTGATAGTAAATAAAAGTTGGTTCTTTATTTTTACAAATTGCCATTATCTATTTCCTCACAAAAAAAACTTATGTGAATGCTATGCCATATTTGAAAATATATCACGTAAATTTAAAATTTTAGATTAGGATACTCATTAATAATTATGCAATAAAATTAATATGTAGACTACTCAAAAGTTGGCTTAATTATTTTTGTTAATAATTTGTTTATTTAAATGAACAAAATAGATATAAATACTAATTAGCACGATCACTACAAAATCAATAAATAAAAAGAAAAATGCATAAGTTTCTAAAATGCTCTTGTAACTAGAAACCTCTACATGGAAAAATACATTTCATAACAGAAGAAATTTTGAAATTCCCTAATTAACTGAAATAGTTAATTCTATAATTAATTTATTGTTCATGTAAATTGATATATTATTGTTTCCAATGAGAGCTTTTTTATTTTTACTATATGTCAATTTGAACAGATAGGCAATTTTTTAAAAAGTTGTGGACAAAATGTAAAAAAAAAAAAAAAAAAACTGTAAATGTATAAAAAAATATTTTCATACCAACTAATTTTTTTAAAATTATATTTTTAACTTTGGAATAACTTTTTAAATTTATATGAATTTAATTTCCAAATTTAACATATCAGTTCAAATTTCAATTAAAATAAACTATTAGTAAAGCAATTCTGATGTGCAGAATTGAACTTATTCTTTTCACCTCAAAGATTTAATACATCTACTGATCCTCACATTACTATTTTCTATTATATACTTAATATTTATATATCTCAAATAATTTTATTTTTCTTAGATGTTATATGCTTCATATTTTAAAATTCAAGGGGGAAAAAATGTTAATTATTTAATCAAATGTTAAAGAGAGAAATCTATATAAGTGATATACTTCTCAGATATGAAATTCTATTTAATAATATTCATGAGATGTAATATGCAAATCTAAATTGTATTGACAAATTAAAAATATAACCTGGAAATAATATAACTTCAAATATTTTGGTCAAGACAGGTGTTTAATAATAAACTATTAAATTTTTAATGCTGTTGTAGGAAAAAATTTCATTATTCAAAAAATTATGGAAAACCAGAAAAAAATTCTTTGAGGTAGAAGATTTAAAACTATATTTCTATATTATAATTTCTATGTTTTATTTTTAAGTTCAACAAAATGCATTCACTTTTATTTTTAAAGGATCATGTTTATATCTAGCTCTTATTTATCGTGTTTATACATAATTATTTTCTATCTTGTGCTCTTGTATATTTGTCTGTGATTTGATCAAAATTATTGTATGAATTCAACATACACAGTCATGAAACTGCTTCCAGCTATATGTTCAAAACTATTGTTGTTACTGTGTATTTACTTTTTAAAATTTATTTGAAATATCTTACGATTTCTCACTAAAATAAAATTTATGCATTTACTTGCATTTTATTACTTAATAAATTCTCTATACAACTATCTTAAGACTGTTTTATTATATATTCAGCTGACAAATTTGCACTGAATGAAAATTTTATTTTATGTACATAAATTTCAAACATTATTTGTACTATATTATTACCCAAGAATTTTTGTAATGGAATGGTCTAAAAAGAAAATTACCAGCCAAAAAGTAGAGAAAAGGGATTATTTAATTAAACAAAAAGAATTTTGGGTATGATTTCAATTTATAACACTTTTGATTTAAAAACCAAGTGTCTTAACAAAAAATAGATAGTAACTTCACATGATTACTAACACTACATCTAATTTTATTTTTACACAATTCATTCTCGAAGAATACAAAAAAAAAAAAAAAAAACATTTAAAAAATGCATTGTATCAATGGAGAAAAAGGATTGTTTCCAGTCGTAAGAAATCAGCAAAAATAATACAATACCTTTTCGCTTTTGTTATAAGTGTTATGTGAACATTATAATATTATATGTGACATTATGTTAGGGCTACCAAAAAATATTTCAGTTACAATAGAAAAAAGTTTTAAAACTATAACTTACCATTTGACTTTTACACAAACTTAACAAATATACAAGTTGCACCTTTCATTGGGCATGTGATCAAAATGTAGATAAGATAAATAACAAAAATTTAATCATTGGCTCTCTCATTCTTTGGGTTGAAGGGCAACCATTTACTAAATAGTTTTTTCTGAGATTTGTTTGGATACGTTAAACATTTCAGTCAAATCCAAACAAGTGCTTCAGATGTTTTCTCTATGAATACCAAACTCAAAATGCATAAAAAATTCCATATTGAAGTTTTAAAATTTTGAAAATTCTCACAAATGAAAATCGCATTACATTCCTTCTCCAATGTCACAGTTATAAAAATATAATTAAAGCAAAATTTCTTCTTAGAATGAGGATCGATTGTGTTAAATCAAAATAAGTCATGTAAAAAGAGAATAAATTCTTTTTCTAATTTGGTGTAAAAAAATCAAAATCGTGTAAACACAAAATTGGATGTATTTACAGTTTTAGAGTTGTCTGTTATTTGTAAAATTACTCAGATAGCATTGTACTTGTTTAATAATTGCAAAAATAATTTCATAATCAAATGTTATTTTATGTATCATTTTTATTTTATGGTCAATGTAGACAACATTACTATTATAAATTTGGATTAAATAATTGTTACTAGAATCAAATAATTATAATTTATATATATATGTAGAACAGGGGTGATGAGATTATACATTCTGAATCTACACCGGTTTGCTCTTACGCGAAGGGCTGGTTTGTCTAGGGGAGTAATTCTGTTACCGGATTCAATGATGACTTTGTAGGAATTCAATGATGATGCTTCAAGTAGTTTTACTTTAATTTATTAGAAGAGATGATGAAGGGAAAATCTATACACATTAATTCTATATACAGGTTATCTCTATTAGGAGTAAACAGTTCTTCTGTGACAGATAGACGATGGCATAATTAATCTTATCCCATATTGGCGATGGAACATGCTCTGGTGTTCTGGGCTTACTTCTGACATGGATAATGGGAAGGAGAAGATAAGCGGAAAGTGGAGGAAAGAGAGAGCGAGAACAAAATGTCGCTCATTTTTGTTTAGGAATAGAAGGCGCTGCACGAGTTATCACATAATGCTGATTCGTTGTGCCATCTATTGAGTAATTGAGGAACTGGCTTTATAGTACATTGGAAAATAAAATTGATTCTTTGATAATTAGCTGGAAAATCCTATTTATATATATATATAATGTTATGTCAATGATTTAATGCAAATAGACAGGTTTTTTACTTTAAAATTTTCATTATTACTATTGATTTTTTTTCATCATTTTAATTCATTAGTTTATCAATATGAATCACTATCTTAGAATCATTAAAATATTTGAATAAATCACTATTTTAGCTATGTTAAGTTTAACTTTAAGAAAGGCTTGACTCAGTGAGATCAATTTTTAGCCTGAGTGGCTGAATATCTTTACATAATTTGACTTAAAGCCAATACAAATTATTGTGCATTATTAAAAAAAACAGCTGATTATCAATAATGAATTTTAAGTATAATTTTTTAAAAAAAATCTACACTAGAAATCTTTTACAATATACAAGCACAGTTAATGAGAAAAAAAAAAATTTTAGAACAGGAATAATACAATTAACTTATGTGTATAAAATAGATCTGTCATAAACTGACTGTAACTTTTCAATAACCGGAATTGGGAAATTTATATTTTTATTGAAAGTTCTATGTTAAATATCAGATAAGATTCTTCTTTAAATTAGAAAATTTGAACTTACAGGATGAAAAATATTACCATAATTATATCATAAAAAAGATATAATAACCTTGAAATTTAAAAAAAAAAAAGGTTCTTGTCTAAAATCTGTTGTATTGGGATACATATGCAGTTTAAATAGGATTTAATTATAGGTCTAGAAGGGCGGTTAAGATTTTTAAAGGCTACCTTTCAATATAGATTTAATATTTCATAATTAAATTATTTCAAAATTTTATTGGGATACATATGCAGTTTAAGTTGAATTTAGTTGTAACAAGCCTAGAAGGGAGATTGAAGTTTTTACAGGTTACTATTAAATACAGATTTAATATTTCACGTTTTTTTTTTTTTAAAAAAAAAAAATTAAAATTTTCATAATATTTTAACATCAAGAAAATTATCGAAATATTTCAAATTCTCTTTTGCTTAACTGACAAAGATCAATTAATATTTTTTTGAAATTTAAAATAAATATTCTAAATTGAAACCAGACTATATACACATCTTTAACTATAACAAAATTCGTAACTTAAATGGCTAAAAATCGATATTAAAATCTTTTTATAATTTATGACCAAAAATAACTAACAAGTGACAAAGAACTTCAAGTTTTTGTTTGAAAAATTTAGTAAAATGACTTTGAAGTTTCTCAAGAATTTTAAATTGGAAATGTAGGGAATACGAAAAATATTCAAGATTTATCTCTAAATTTGTAGAAGCTGTAAAACGAAATTTTTAAAATTTTATTACAATCAAACAAAGCACATTTAAAGGTTTTCTGTAATAGGAATTTTTTATATACAGTAAAAACATGCTTTAAATTCATTTTCATAAAGCAATAAGATGGAAAGAATTATTAACCAGATTTCTCTAGAAAATTCTGAAATCTAGATAGAAGTGCCTTATTTATTTAACATGTTTTAATCTAAAGAAAGCATGCTCTATCTTTGCTATTAATTAAAGTCTAAACAAAGGATATCAATTTAAAGTAATATGGAGCTCTCCTTTAATTTATTTCAAGTTTCAATTTCTGAATTTTAAGATATGAATTTAACCATTTTAATATATTCATATTTCAGAATGGTGGAATTCTGAAAGTAAAAGTATTTCGGAAGTGCGAGCAGGTGCTGATTTTAAAGCTGCTACATGGTTATTGATAAATGCAGAGATTGCTAAAATTGAAGAAGTTAATAAAAGGAAAAATCTATTTGAGCAGGAGAAGTACTTTCAAAGCAGAGAGAAATCTCTCAAAATTGTATGTTCCAATTTTTGCATTTCTTAATTTTTTTTTTTTTTTAAATTAACATGCTTTCAGTTTATACAGTTTATTAAATTGTATTAAACATTCATTGCTTTGTTTTGTTTAAAGGCTGCTGAACCAAAAATGTGGAAAACTCATAGTGATGCAGTTCGAGTAGAAACAAGCACTACATTAAGAGCAAAATATGTTCATGAGCTATATCAAACTTTATCAATGAAATACATATCACCTCAAGATCGAGTGCAAGCTTTAATAAATTTGAAAGAATTTCTTAAAGTAATATTCATCCATTTAGTTCCATTATTGTTTTAATCATATAAATTTGAATATAGTAGTTGAACTAAAATTAATATAAATTTGAGGATGCACACTTTTAATTTAAATATGAAGAAATCTAAGTAAATATTGGTACTTTCAACTTGTATTTAAAACGAAATATGCTATGATTGGATATTTTTATTACATTTGTTTTAAACCATGTCAACTCAGAGATGTCAAATGCTTTACATATCAACTTGAATAAATGTAAGTAAACAAAAATAGGTTAATAAATTTGAATACAGTTAACATAAGATTAAATGAATCGAATATGGAAACATAAGATTTAAATTTTGTAATCAAGTAATAGCATCTCTTTGTGAATTACTAGACTAAAAAACAGAATCCTAGAATCACTATACTAGTCTTAAAATAAGAAAAACGTTTATTAGTATCCATTTTAGAAATAAATTCATCTTTAATCTCTGTTTCACCACTCACATTCATAAATCAGAATATGTATGTGAACATAATATTATGAGTATATATTTCATTTTTAAGAACCAATTATTTAGACTGTGATAAAAATCCAATCATAATGTTGAAACTTGTCATTTTTTTTATTAAAGAATAAATAATAGTTAATATTTTATATGAAAAATCGCAATTCCAACTTTATCATAGTGACTGCCAAAAACCTAGCATTACACAAATAAACTTGAAATTAAATCTGCTAAGCTTAATAAATTAGATATTATAATTTTTTTTCTTAATGTCCAAAATTCAGTCAATTTCATGCATTTAAATTTCACTTTCAAACTACAGTCACAAGACAATTCAATAAGATTATCTTCTTCCATAGAAATAAATTCAGATGGAGCACTGGTGTTGATTGGATCTTGTTTCCATACAAATTTATCAATATTTTCATTTTGAAAGCATTTCCTAAACAAGGTAATAAGTGTACTTCATAAATGAATTTTATACCTTGTGAGAAATCAACATCATCAGAGGTACAAAAAAAAAATCTGCTGCAATATGCAGAAACTACCCTTGTCCACACTTGTTCATTTTTTTCCTTGCATGCTTTTTTTTTATGTAATAAAAAATGAACTTTTTCCATTGATTTCAAAAGGCACATTTTTTCCTGCAAAAAGAGAATTAAGATATTGAGTTTTTCAAAATTCCTCAAAAGTATGCTAGCTTTACAAAATACCTATCCTTCTTCAAGGAAAATATAAATTTCCTGCCGTCGTTCAAATGAACAAGATACATCTTTCCATGAGAACCATTATACACTGCTGCATTGCAAGTGCTTCCTCATGAATAATGCAAATGATCGACAGTGCACTAGGGCTAACAGGGATATTATATTTGTGGCTTTGCTTTGAACAAATGTTTTCAGTCTTGAAGAACAGATAGGCTTGCAACAAGCACAATCAGTACAGGCACCAATGCACGTAGTACAACCTAAATAACTTTCCTTTCTAACAAAAATATTCATCTCAGACCATAAATGAGAACTAATGCAACAATGCATGAAATTAGCACTTATATATGTACAGATACAAATTGCAGAGAAAATTTAAGAAGTTAAGAAAGAAATATGAAATTTTTGTAAAATTCCACATAGTGAATTGAATATAGTGAGTATTCCACATAGTGATCTTCTCTTTGAATTTAGTTACTTCAAAAAGTAAACTCAAAATTCATGAAGCAAAAAAAAAGGGGGGGTTCAATTACATTTTATTATTAAAAGGCTGTAAATAATTGATACAAGTAGGAAAGTGCAATTAAACTGTATTATTGATTTATATAACTAAGAAAAAAGCTTTTTTTGAATTTCACATACGTCATTATTTATTTGAATTTTCTTTACCCCGTTTTAAATCAAAGCAATTGATTATAAGAATAAATCAAAATCTAACTTTATTACTACCATGATTTCTGTATTAGAATAGAATTAACGTTTCCTTTCACTCTAATATATGCATTTAATTACTTTAATATGCTAACATAAACATTTTACAGCCATATCATAGTAAACTGACTGACAACTTGGAGCAGTTGGCAAACAGAGAAATAGATTTACACCTTAGGAAAGTAAAAGGTATCAAATTAGAAGGATTACAAACCAGAATAAGAAACTTATTTTGGCAATTGGCCAAGAGGCCTACATTTAATCCAGAAATGCAGCTAGTAACTAAAGTAAGGACCTCAATTTATTTATAGATCATTATAAATATTCTTTTGTCAAATTGAGTTATGTAATTTATCCACACAAAAGATATACTTATTAGACAAATAGAATTATACAAATCTTTTCTATTAATATCATGCACAGAAAATTAATAAATTAGATAATAATTATATCTGCATTCAAGATGCATTGAACTTAATTTTTAAAACAAAAAAAAATCTTTTTTTTTAAATATGTAATTGATCAAACCTTATGAGTGAATTTCAAGAAAACAATCACAATTTATTAATTATGAAAAGTAAAACTTCATTTGTTTGAAATATGAATCACAATTCTGAAGCCACTCTAATGGTTGCTATCAATATTAAAATAATATCATGGATTAAATATTTCATAATTTTCATGTGACCATCAAGTTTGGAAAATTAAATTAGATTTTATTTACATTCAAATTCCATTTCTAATATTTCATTGCAAAAAATTGTTTAAAATTTTACTGAAATTAATTTAATTAATCTACTGCACTGCAAAAATATTAAATTTTTTTCCCTAAGAAATATGCAAGTTAAGTTTTCATGTCTTTCCAAATATAAGTGTTCTCAAAAATCATATCTCATTATCATATAGTATATTAATTCTTAATTTTATTCATAAAAGTTCATTGGATTAAGCAGTTAATCTGCAAATAATGTTTCTAAATTTTTAAAATATCCTGTATTTATTTATTTCCTCAAATTTTATAAAAATACATTTCATACCATACTAATAAAATCAAAACTATACCCAATTGAGTTTTTTTTTCTTTTGTACAAAACAATCAAATTAATTTTTAAAAAGGAAAATATGAACTACCCATAAAAAACTTAAACTAAGCAAAGCCTGTAACACAATTTGGAAAGGTATAAAAAAATATGAATAAATTTTTTTAATAAAAATTCATCATCAAAATGACCAATAAATTTCTATCTCTCTCTTGGTTGTAGAATCTATGCACTTCCAAATTTATGAAAATAATTTACAAAAAAAAAGTCTTGGGTACTAACCACTTTTTCTACAAGTGGAAAACTTTTCAAAATTAGAAAAAGACTCATGACAGAGATTAACACAATTTAAATTTGTTAAGAAATTTATGGTTCTGAAGTTGAAGAATTTTTTAAAATTCAAACAAGGTTTTAAAATTGATATTAAAATCATATTTATCTCTGGAAACCTAAATCTGTCAAGGCTATATTTTTTGTTTATATTAGAGAATAGGATTTGAATGTTAATACTTCCTCAATCTTGTAAAAGAGCTCCAATATTAATATATTTTTAAAATAATACATAGAGAATTATTTTGGGATATTAATAAAATCTGTATAAATTGATCGGTATTTTTCTCTCTAGATATACATAACACTTCATATTTTATTAATATATTAAACTTAATTTTTTACTTTATAAATTAGAAGTAAAAATAAAAAAAACCTGTGTATTCATTGAATGATTTTAGTCTTAAAAGATGTACTATGATGAATACATATATCTATAACATATTACAATAAACTTAAATGAATACTGAAGCTCATTGAAATTCTGAAGATTTCTTTCATAAATGAGATTTATCATTTTTTTTAAAAAATTTTAAGTAAAATCCAGAACTTAATTGAAAGATTTTTAAAAAATTAGGGGAAAAAATCCATTTTATTATTTTAACACGCAATTTTCACAATAATGCATTTTGTAACTATCAAATATTTCATATAAAATGCATATTGTAAAATAGGTAACTGAATTTAACTTTTTTAATCCATGTATAAAATTAATATTTTTTTTTATTATTTCTTGATTTAGATAAAGAAAAATGGTATATCTCCACTTCATATTATGAGTTGTGCATCTTGTAAATGTTTTTATATTTTACCAACTGATTCAACAGATAATGTTCTAGGAAAAAGTGTCATACAAAACTATTCCACAAAATGCAAGAAGTGTCTCAATATTGAAAATGAAGCTTGGATTAGAAAAGATTTAGAACTTTACAAAAGGATATTAAAATTGTTGATATCTGAAGAAGAGAAAATGCCAACAAAATCGGGCATAATATATATTTTACAGGTAAATATAATATTAAAATGGAATGTAATATATATTTTTGTATGTAAAACTGAATAGCTTTTCAATAGAATTTAAACAAAAGTATGTATTCATTTGGGGCAATTCAAGATGATTTCTTATCACTGATATGCTGAATATATTTAATAATGAAATTTCCTTCACATGCAAAGTTCACTTGTGCATGTGATATATAATCTTTTAACCTAAATTTAAAAATATTTCTATTCATGAATTAATATTTATTAAAAGTACTGTTACTGAAATGAGCCCATACATAAGGGAAGTCCCTTCTACTTATTTTTTTTTTTTTTTTAAATTCATTTCTAATTAAGTATGAAGACATTTTAATATATATATATATAAACTGGATTGAATGTTTTTCATGGAAATAATACAACTTAACCAATAATTTATTTAATCATATGAGCATAAAAAAGTTAAGACAAAAATCATTAAAATGATTGTTAAATATCAACCATTAACAATGCAAGATATTAAAATTTAATGGAAGATAAATATTTAACAGTGTATTTTTTTTGTTGTGGCAAAATTTACAACTAATTACTCATTGCAAATAAAATAGTTTTATGTGTTTAAATTTTTACATTAAGCTTTTTGATATAATTATTTTTAAAGCAAGTTTTAGGTCTTTTATGAGAAATTAAGGTACTAGTTTTAAAATTTCATTTAGTTTTAAAGAGTGTTTTCTTACAAATATATTTATTTAGCCTAGTGATATTGAGCATCTTGTAGATAAGATTTGGAAACATCAAAGTTGTATAGGTGGTTCAAAAAATGATCTGGGATTGGAATTAACAAGGTTTGACATGGATAAAAATTGGACACCTTGGAATTGTTTATTGGTTACAAGACAAGAAACAGCAGTTCTATCGAAAATTCCAAATTCAGAAACAGTAAGTAAATTATACTATATATTATGACAAATGATAGACTTTTCCAACAATGTTTTTTAAAAAATTCTAAATGCTATACAATTCTTATTTTTCTGTTCAAATTTTTTTATTGTAATTTCACATCTGTTTGAAAATTCATTTTTTAACTAACTAAATAGTTAAATTAGAAGAAAAAAAATATTTATATACAAATTTTGTGTCAAAAAAAATAGCTGCAATACTTCTTTAAGAAATGTATCACAATTAATATAACTATCATAACCAAAATATCAGATACATTAAGAGCAAAATATTTGCTTTCCATGATTTTTTTTTTTCTAATCTTTTAATATTACACTTAATTTTTCAATATCTAACTAAAGTGGGAAAAAATAAAACTAGGCAAAAATGCTAATATTAAAAGTAATATAATTTATAGTATGCATTAAAAACTTACTTTAAAATCTATAGTTGCCCTAGGAACTAATTTTAACTCTTTTTTTTCCTGGCGAAGAAAATTTTTGGTAATTTCCTACTAAATCTGCTGTGCTGGATCCACAGATGATTATAAAAAATGTGCAACACCTACCACTGTCTTCTAAAAGTGATCAATCAACAATATCAGCTTTTTTCCTAAAAAGTGGCATTAAAGAAATAAAACGAAAGGTTTTTAGGGAAATTTTAACCTAAAATGCAGTAAGATTTCACCCAAATTCAAAAATGATTAACAAAATGTAATGACATTTAACAAATATTATCTGTATTTTGAATTTCATCGTAAGGAAAAGTATTTGTAATTTATAGTCATGCACTTTTAGAATTCAACAAAGTTGTATGTTAAATTTGATAGTATAACATTGAAAATACCAATAAAACTATTTATCTGGGAATAAAGTACAACGAGGAACATTTGAATAAATTTCTACATACAGCACCTTTACTTTACTCTTATGTAGAGTTTCCTTTCTCTTAAAAGAAACTAAAAATTCTTCCATCATATTGAGATCCTATCTGCCTTGGTATCATTGCATGAATATCCAGGTGGAATCCATCTCCTTGTTAATCATTCACAACCGATAGGTTTTCAAAGGGAAAAAACTGAATGTAAAACCAGGAAGCATACTTTGAGTGACATCCAACATCTTGTAACAATATAAGAGAATTATACTCTTTATAGTTTTCCATTATGATATTATCTAGAAAATAATAAACCATTGAAGCGAATGCCTTCCAGTAAGCCTTCACAAAAGTAGTTAAAATTTTCCTTGAAATTTTCATCTTTTAAAATTTCTTTTAATCTGTTGGGCAACGAATATTCCCTCTTTCAGTTCAGCATCAATCATATTTGGAAAATGACTGAATATATATGCAAAACGTTCTCCATTTTTTCCACAACTTTCATGAAGTATTTAAATAAACCCAACTTTATTTGTAAAGGAGGAAGGTCAAGTACACCTATTTTTGTCCGCCAGAGAGGTATATTTAACATTATGTTGCCCTGACATGCAATTCTCTCTCAGAGGCTAATCTTTAACAATATTGTGTTTGTAAGTGCCATTATTGTCCTACAGAGGTAGAAAGCAACATTTTGTGAACTTATTCTGCAGTATTAATACCAAGCCTATGATTTTTTAAACCTCCATATGATTGCCAATTGTACCAAGTGTATTGTATTTTCTTTACAAAGACTTACTCTAGTTTGTTTCTTTCATTTCCACTGAATGTGATACCTGTATTAACGGTTTATATTGCCATTATGTAGCAACACTGCCTTAAAACTTATCTGAGAAGAGTCTATAAACAGTCACCATTTCACTCCTTAGGGATATATTCAAAACCAAGTTCATCCATTAAACTCCATACACACATGAAATTTTGCATTAAAAATTACTAAGAAAATTGCTTGCATCTCTTTTGGTAAAATGAAATTCTAGTGATTGGAACCAGAGCATTCTACTGCTCTGGAATCTAGTCCCTAACATTTTTATTGATGTTTGGTAAGATTCAGGTCTCTGAATAAGTAATTTAATTATCTTAGCTGAATTAAGTGCAGTGTTGTCTTACATTTAGCTCCAAAAGATTAATCAATTGATGTTCATGCTTCAGACTCTTCTCATATTTCTTTTTTAATGATAACAGCTCTAATGGAAAAGTTAAATCAATATAACAATTAAGAAAAATATCAATCATCTGCTCTTGCACGATAATAGGAACTGCAAATGTCATGCACAGATCTTTGTCACTTTTCATTCAATGAAGCAAACCAGAACATTTCAAGTACCATCTACAGGGTCTTTGTTTTATCTTTTTCTCCTATATGAGACCTAAAATAAAAATAGTAAACTTGGTTGTTATTTTCTGTTGCTGTCTTTATGTAGTATAATGTCCACAGACATAGCAAAAACTATCAGGTCAAGAGTGAATACCAATAAATGTGAGCAGCAGGTCTATCCATGAAAACAGGAAAAAAATGAATACCAATAACAAAAAAAAAAAAAAATCAAATAATTGAACAGAACATGGTTAACACACAAGAAAAGCTTTCAATCATCAGTTGCTTTGATAAATTTAATAAAAAAATATGTGTCTGTAATTAATCTCCAATCTATATGTGTGCACTACTTGAAACAGTGAATCATTACTCTAAGGCTCATCATAAGTAATGATAATAAATTGGAAAGCAATGAGATGCACTTAACACAGTTTTTTAAAAACCTATTTGTAAAGATCAAATATTTTCTTCTTTTAATTTACATATCTATCAAATTAAAAAAATGAAGGATTGTGCATTTTCAAAGTTATATTCATTATCAGCATAAGAAAATGTGCAAAAGATGCACATTTTTATCTGTGTGCCAAAAACCTTGTTATATAGTATTATGAATGCTTCTACCCTATGCACATTTTTAAAAATTTAGTTCTATTTTACAAGAATTGAAATGTTTAAAATTTATTTTTGCATCAAATTAGAGGGAATATTAAAAAAAAAAAAATTAATACATCATTAATTAAGCATTTGGTTTATATTTAGAGAAAAAAAAATGTTTGGTAAAAACATTTTTCATTATTTTTCTTTCCAGACCATTTCTGTTTAATTTATGAAAGAGAAAAACATTCAAAATATTTTAAATCAACATGCAATTTGCAAAATGAAACAAAAAAAGACTGATATAATAACCAATAACAACGATCTTGTGGCTGTAAAAAGATATTAGTTTTTTTAAAGTAAAAATGTTTTTAAATTTAAATAATTTCAATAATATAGAGAATTTAATCATACATACTTTGAATTAAAGTCACTTTGTGAAAAAAAAAACATTTGCTTCTTACCATCTGTGTAAACTTCAAAGATACTTCAATGAGTGTTAAATATTTTATACTTAAATATTACTGTTTACTTTTTCTGCTTAGTGAGTCAATTTCTGACAAATTTTTTTCTATTTTAAAAATATAGAAATATGATAAGAGATTCAAGAAGAATGTGTTTCAAAAGCATGCAGAAGCAAGAAGATATTTTTCTACAATACCAAGATTTTTGCCATACATTACAAACTTTTTTTGTACAAAAGAAAATATTGTGTCATTGAAAGGTGAACATGTTAAATAATCAAGCATTTTTTTATAAAATTATAAAATTTATTTTTTTTTATGAGCTTTGTTCCTTTCACTAGCTTTGCCTTTGGTTATAGATTTTCTTTTGAAGTTTTTTCTTTTTTTCCTGAATATTTCCTAAAAAAAAAAATAATAATATAAATGTACTTCTAAACATAATAATGTACATAAATGTAAACATACTTCTTTCAATGAAGAAATGCAATTAAAAAAAAAAAATTTTTTTTTTTTTTGTTTCAGAAAGACACTAAAAAGTATATGTTTTTCTGGTACTTGTGTAAATTCTTGTAGACAATGAAAAGAAGTGCAATTTTCCATCAACCAAGAAAGTTAAATCAATTCAGGCTGAGTTTATGCCAAACACTTCAGTTGCCTCAAACCACTAATTTCATTAAGATCGCAATGAATGGGTCATCTACATTGCTAATTCATTTATATATAAATTAAGTGATGACATAATGGCTCTTTGATGGTTTTCTTACATCATTTAGCCCAGCCATGCAGTCTCAATTTTATGTGCATGTACATCACTCATCAGATCCACAAAGTTGTAATGGTAGTTGACTTCAAAATATTTGAATTTTGCAGTTCTGAATTCTTCACTTATATAAGCTTTCTATTAGTCCCAAAAAAATGGTTAATCTTTCTTTAATAGCTTTGAAAAGAATACTTACCATACTTTAAGAAATTCTTATGGATGCAACACTCACATTGTTCTCCTAACAAATTCCTCCAAACATACATTGCTTAAAGAATATTCATCCTGTTTGGTTGCTTTATTTTGTAAATAGACTGTGATTTCTACAATGTAATCAAGTCCTCCAGATTTTTTTTTTTTTTTTTTAGCCAATTCAGGGGCCCTATTGTTTTAATCAACGACAAAATGGTCATTCAAGCATTTAAAAAAGTCTGCTTTCACAGGTAATGAATTTAATATTTAAAAAATGTCATAAAATATTTATTGTGCAAGTTTTTGTTTATATATTTAATGCCCGTTTTTACCAGAAATAAATTTAATTTTCAAAAATGTTGTAGTAAATTTTCCTAAACTTTTTAATTGAGTTGAAATAAAAGATAAAAATTCTTTTTATGGCAGCAATAATTACAATTAGCGAACAATATATTCAATTTAATAATTTATTGTCTGTTTAAAGTTTAATATTTGAAAAAAAAAATATTATTGTCCGCTTCAATATTTTAGCTATCCAAGGGAGTATCATTTTAGTAAACAAAATAGTTGTCTGAGCACTTTTCAAAACTAAGTTATTTCTGATTATCTTTTCTGGGCCAATCCCTAATTAGTTAATCAATGAGTGAACATGTGACTGAATAAATCAGTGAATGAGTACATGAATCAATCCAATTTCTATTCATTATTTCTTTGGTGGCAAAATCTGTTTCTTAGCAATGCATTGCATAGTTTTTTTTGCCCCTGTTTAGTTTAGTTTTTATTAACATCATACTAGAAGCAACACAAGGGCTATTGGAGATGGACCTCGTAATTTTGAGCTACGGTCAAGTGACGAGGATGACACCAGAGCTGGCATCCCCTATCCTAACATCCACACCACACCAATAGGATCCTTTGCCCCTGATAAAAGACTGTGTATATATGCCTCCCCCTTTTTTTTATGCTAAGATTCCACAGTTTTGAAAATATACAACTGCATTCAATTCTGGAAAAGGAAGTCCTCAAGAAAATTTCAATTATTTTCTCAAAAATGTGAAATGAAAGAACAGAGAAATAACTGATAAAAATAGCTAACAGAAGTCTAATTCAAATAAGTACTAAACAAAGTTACATAAAACTATGTGGACAATAGCAAAATAGACCATATCAAATTGTTATGGTTAATAGCAAAATAGGGAAAACCATGCTTGATTTTACACTTTATATTATTGGTGGAAAATTGAATCAATTAACAACACTTTCCATTTTTGGAAAAATATTGCATCATTTACTGACACTTTACATTTTTATAAAATATCATTATATAATATATGTCCATTTTTGGAATAATATCACACCAATTGGCAAAAACCGTTGATGGAATTTTATGCAAGAATCATTTTCTAAATATATATTGAATCTTATTATGAACCATTTGACTTAAATTTTGTATATCTATATATAATCATTCACAAGTGTGCATGGTCCAAAATTGTTCAGGCTTAACAAGCCTTAAAATCATAACATTAGACAATGTAAAAAACTTTAAGAAAAATAGGTGACATATATTTTTTGAGAAATCTCAACTAAAGGGAATTTATTAAATATTAAAATATTGTAATGATATGACTTAATGTGTATAATTTTAAAACAACTTTCATGGATATGTTAATTTCAGACAACTTTAATTTCAGTGCAGTGCAATATATAGGTAAAAGTTTACTTTTCTTCACCAAGTAAAATTTCATTTTCATTTGTAACATTATCTAAAATGCAAATATAAAGGAAATCTATATAATTATGCAAATGTAATAAAATCATTTATTGTTTATATATATATAGTAAAGTTGTTACAGGTTTAACGTACAATTTTCATTTGCAACCATCCATTATAAATTTAAGAGTTAATTTAATTTTAAAGTGACTGCTTTTCATGTTTTGTGCACCATTTTGAAAAATAAAATAAATTGATTGGTTCAAAATGAAACTATCATTTGCCCACTCTCACTTTTCTTTGAAAATTTAACTTTTTCTATAAATAAAAATATAATTTAATACTTGATAAAACCTAAATTAAACCATTTAATTACCTGCCATGTTGGAAACTATCTAAAAACCAAAATTCATATGAAAATTTGCTAAAATGTTTTCCATTGACATAGACCAACAGAAATATAATAATTGATATTTAACAATTTATTAATATTAATTCATTAAACAATATATATTACTTTACAGATAGACTAACAGACTAGCTGAATTACAGTTTAAGATTTGTATAATAATCTCAAAAATAACTAGATATTTTCTAACCATACAGGTTTTTAAGGTAATATTTTAAGTTTTCACTTTTTTTTAACGCACTCTAAATTTAACACAGATAACTGTAAATTTCCTTTATATATCACCTGAAATATTCTTTACTTTAAAAATAATCATAAAAATGACACAGGTTTTTTTTAATTTAATTTGAAACTAAATGTAATAGATAAAAGAAAAAAATTTAATGTGGATAAGTATTATCTAGTAACTACAAATTTCAAATTTATGAATTTTTACTGAAATAAACAAACATTACATAAGAACAACTCATGTTTCAAAGAAATGAAATAAAATATTTAAATATTTTAATTATTATTGTTTATAAAATATTACCATAATGTAGGCTTTTCTCTCATTCCAGCCTTCATAAATTTCTTCCAATGTACTTTTTCTTCGAAAAAAATCCACTCCTTCTGTTTGCATTAAAAAAATTTCAAATTTATGTGTGTGTGTGTATAAATCATAGAAAAATGTTTATTTCATTATTTTTAGAATTACCATAAATAACTGCAAGATAAAACCTTATGAACCTAAATTACATTTTTCTTCTTCATAAATATTTAATTATATTTTTCAATAACTTGATAAATAACCTGTACTTATGAGAAACATAATTATAAAACATTTAATACTTAACTATTAAGTTTAGTTTAAAAATTAAATTTCTAGATACAAAAGAAATAAGCTTCTTGTGGATACTATTAATTATTTACAGAAATTAGCATACTTCTAATCTGAATTTTTTTTTGAGTGCAAATACTTATTAAAATATTTACATATGTATACAGTATGCCAACAATGGAATCATACAGAAATTAAAAGTATGCATTAGGATTTACATTTGTATTTTAACTGCAAACAAATTCACAAATCATCAAGTTTCTGGATTTCATTAATTCCTTAAAAACTTATTCGTATTAAACACTTTCATCCATAATTGTTTTTTCAATAACTTAAAATATTTGATATAATGTCATTTTCAGGATGTGAAAAAACATATTTACATAAATTGAATGAGATGAATCATTATGTAAGAGGTAATGTCACACATGAAAATAAAACAATCTCCAATTTTGAGAAGGAACTGCCTTTGATTATACAGTAGCTCAGATAAATTTGATTACTCCTAAAAAACTGCATGTATATTTTTTATAAACTGGGTCATAATTCACAATACAAAGTAGCATAATTATTTCTTTATAAATTATATAAATTTTTAAGTAAAAGTATTTATTCACAAATTATGTTTAATATTGATCATATATTGAATACACTTTATAATTTAAAATAATAATACTCGATACTCTCATTCATAATTAACTTCCATTGGTAAGAAAAATAAAGTATGCTTTTAACAGATCTGATTAACTCATCGGCTATTTTCTGAATATTTGATCAGAAGCTTTTAAAGGTTGGACCAAGGGCAAGGAATTTGTAATCTTAACCCCTTAACTGTGACATATATTTCAGAAAAATGGACCAAAAATTGAAATTTTTTTTAACTGTTTAATTTTGTTCTTTATATTATAAAAGTTAGGTAACAGTTTTTTATTACAAAAATAAAATTTTAAATATACCCATTAATTAAAAATTATTAATTGATTAAATAAAATTAATACATAATTAATTAAAAATACCTTAACTGTACTCCACATCGGTGTCTGAATCAAACATTGCAAAAAGAGAAAATTATTTGCAAAAAAACTTGCTGAAAAACAACCGAAACTAAACAAGGAAGCAAAGCTCTACCTTTGTTTATCAATCCAAGTGTGTTTATCTGACAGCACCCACATTTTTCCTCCCTCAATTGAAGTCCTAATCGGTTAAAAACTAGGACCACTAATGCCATCTATTACGAAAATAGTGAATTAAGTATCCTAAAGTAGAAACGAACTCAGCTCGGGCTTCACAAAATAGAAACGTTAATTTTTCTCCTGCCCGAACTGACTTCAGGCATCACAAATTCTACACGTAGTAGTTGCCTGAACTGGATTCAGGCGACACTGGCAGGGGTTAATGTTACATCTGACCTTTTGTTTCATTAAGTATGGTCTTTTGAAATAAGCACACTTTGTAAAAGAAATTCTGTTATTTCAAATGACATATTTTTCTTAATTTTTAACTCAATTACAAAATGTTATGTAACATTGACTATAATTGAAAGCAAAAGTAACAGACTTAACATATATATACACAGTATAAACTGATATTAAGCTATTTTTGTTGTCCATTATGTAAGGCCTATTTAAACATTCTGTGCTCCAGCTGAACTTAATGAGCAATAATTTTCCCAAATGGTAGCTGACGAACTTTGAAATTAAAACTGGAGCTACTTAGACCTTTGAAAAATAGCGTTCTAAATCAATCTAATTTAAGATCCTCAATTGCTGTCTTCCTTTTCATTATGAAAATTTTTCCCAATCCTGAACTAGAAGTATATGAATGAGGTTGCATAGTCTTAAGAAATTTAGGGAAATGGTAAATTGCAGTTTTTTTTAAATCTTAAATAAAATACATCATTTTTAAGCTTTGTAATGTATAAAAAAAGATATTTTTGATGAATAGTTTAGCTAATTCAATAATTCTCAATTTTTTTTTAATCTGTTAAAGACAAATAAATGTAAAGATATAATTTGTAATATACTACAAAGTTTTCTAAAGTATCAAGGAAATCAGATCTACCCACTTAAAATGGACATGATCGTTAGTAATTTATACATATTCTGATTCCTTATCTGATGGAAATATATTAAAAAATACGTATATTTTATTTATCCCCTATATATCTTGTAAATATTATAAACATTAATTAAAGCTCATATAAAATTATAATTTACTATATTTTTTTCATCAAAAGAAAAGAGGGGATCTAAAAGCTATAAGTATCTACATAAGCTTCTGTAACTATAATTAAATTTGGTACAAGAAAATTCAATCCTTAAATCAACACTAGATTTAAAAAATGAACTGATCCAAGCTCAAAAGTTGTATGCAATAATATAAAAAATGAATAGAAGGTCTGTAAAAATTCTTAACCGTTTAGCAGTTAGAGAAATTTTTTAAAAAATGGTCCCAAAAAATATTTTTTTCTATTACTGAAATTGCATTAGTGGACAAAATATGTACAAAAAAAATCTTTATTGAACCATAAATAATTATATATATATATATAATTACAAGAATTATTGTTATCCCTTTAATGATGGCTTTTTTCACACAAGTTGGAATGATTTGTATATTTATTTTCCATAACTTGACATTTTATATTTTTTAAACATCTTGAAATGTTTAGATACAAGTCAGTATTTCAACTCAGTACAGTAAATTTTAAACAAGGTAGAATACAAAATCTCATATAACAGTCCTGGCAATAATTATCAAATCATCATCCGAGCTTGCTTCATCATTGTCAGAAGATATGTAAAAATATGAAGAGGTTCAAAATTTGCTGAGCAAATATCCCTATAGTCATAGTAGCTGTGGTCAGAATTTCCACAGTCATTGCTATTATTGTCAGAAGCATTCGTAATCAGTTCACTTAAAAATTTAAGAACGTAAACTACATAAAATAAAACTTGAAAGTTCAATTAGTAATGTTTGATAAAAAAAAAAAAAGCATAATCATTTTCTTCAAAGCTTACCTAAACGAAATTTTCATGATCTGTTATATACAATACCCAAACAAAAGCGCGTGTTTCACAACAAATCAAAGCAAAAAAAAAAAGATTAAATTTGTTTGATGGATCAGTAAAACAATCTACAAATCAAAAAGTAAACTAGAGTAAATTATACATGATAATCTGAAATGTAAGCTTTGAAAATGTGGTACCTGCACCACACATGGGCAAATCAGGCTGAGATATGTGCAGAACACATAAGTGGCTACAGCATAAATTTTTTAATTTTAAAGATAGTTTATAAAAAATATGTATGCATTTTAAGAGTATAGCAGTTAGTTTTCATAAAATATTTTAAAATAATACTTTATGGAAACTTTTGTACTTTTTAAGCATTTGTGTATATATCCAATTCCAACATGTTTTATAAATACTTTTTCCAGCTAATTTTAAGGTCATAATTCATAAAACTACTTAATCTGTCATAGAATTATAAAATAAAAATGTTGATAGATTATAAAATTACCTTTTAAAACATCAGCGTCTTTTGATATAAAAAACAGAAATTTCTTTCTATTTTGAAATATGTTCCTGAAAGAGAAAAAAAGAATTTCACATTCAAGTAGTATAGTTTTAGCACATAAACAACCAGGAAAACATTTTCAGGAATAGATATCAAATTTTTCGAAATTATCGTTAAATATTTCAATTAAATGTAGGAGTTAATTAATTAATTTGCAAAATCAGAAATGTTTTAAGTTAAATGAATTGCAACTAGACTAATTAAAAGCAATGAAAAAAAAAAAACAAATAAAATGAAAATACATGAACTTATGTGAAATTCTCCGAAAAGATACATTTATTTTTGGTGATTTTATCTCCTCTATTTATCATTAATTTCATTAATAATTTTTAAAAACCAATTTCCTTAAAAATACTGTTTTAATTTCCCTCCCTTCTAGTATTATTTCATCAATTGCGAAATTATTAAAAGGGCATTTAAGTAATTTATTGAATTTTCTTAATATTGAATTTTAATAACAAAATTTTGGCCCGAACATGAATGACACAAGTCAATACAGAAATGAAAATTGGACCAAACATAAACATCATGAGTCAGGCTTGTGGAATGACTCTTTGCCAGTTACAATTATGATTTAGTTTTTACTAGTATGTCTACAAGAGTTGGTAACTATTCTTATAATTTATTTTACAAAGCAAACATGAAAGTGGTTTGGTACATAAATTTTTGAAGTCAAATTTTAAAAGCCCTTACAAAATTCAATGTTTACAATTGTTTCTATGAAACATTTACATGAAGCAATGATAACAAATCCAGTAACAGTAATGCATTTGTACCAATCAATATGCATATAATAAAGTACTTAATTATAGGCAAAAGCAGCGAAGAGGATAATACGATATGTCAATCAGGTATATCATCGATTTGGCACATACAACAAAAAAAAAGGAAACAAAACACTAATAATTAAGAAATATTCTAAAACTCATGGTATAAAAGCACCTGTTTCAAATAATTTAAGCAAACACTCAGGATTATTAGAACTATTTCCTATTATATTTGATAGCAAATTTTGAGAAAAATTTATTAATTGAAACAAATTGCTTTGCACACCAGGCAATGCCCAATGAGCAGAAAAGACAGGAAATGGACAACATTTGGTAACCTATTAAACCTTAGATCAAATGAAGGCTTTACTATGCACTGTGCATTTTGATGCTCAAGTAAAAAAAAAAAGTATCCAAAAGAACTCTGGTTTGTTTACCATGCATCATATCCTACCATAGGCCTGGTTTTCATTCAGCTAAATAGCACAGAAAGGGTTAACAAGAAATTTAAATTTCTCATAAGATAGAGAACAATTAATTTTTTAAAAGTAACCAGAAAAGAATATTAATTAAATCATCTATATCTACTGAATTAAATAAATCTTCAAAGTCATAATTATAAATGGAGTAAATTTCCTTTTTATTCACAAAATTAATACTTTCAGCACTATTTTTAATTATAGCAGGCTTATGAAAACCATCCATAGATTTTAGTAAAATATTCTGTAAGATTTTACAAACTTTCATAATGTAAGTATTGTATGAAATCATTCTTCACAGTTCAAAATTTAATAGGTACTTTATGAAATTTAAGGAGTTAAAAAGATGTGAGAAAATTTAACAATATTCATAGTATAATCTATTTTCTTACATAAAGCTTTAATTCTATTAGTAATTTCTCTATCACTATCAGTAACTTTAATAAAATAATTATTATTAACAGGATTTAATTGGTCATAGTAGTATAAAACTTTTTGAAAACAATAGTATTGGTACCAAAACAAAAATATAAAAGAACTGTACATAATATTAACATTTTTCTATAGCAATTTTTTTTATCAATGCAGTAATCTTTATTGTCATATCACAAATAAACATTTCTTATGATCAAATTTAAAATTTAGTTCTTATCATAAAGAATATCTAGCTTTTAATAGTGAAAAAAAAGAAATTAAAAAATTTCAGTTAATAACACTAGTTTTGAGCTAATAATGTTCAATTTAATAACATTTTGTTTCTTACAAATAATTAAATAATTACAGACAAAAAACTAAAATATTTTTCTAATATATGCCAGATAAACTTAAGGTCTATTTAATTGATAATGCACAAACACATATATTTTATGAGTTTAAAAAATAAAAAAAAAAGATTTTCAGAATGGAAAAAGCTTTAAGCTTATGTTATAAATCAAAACATTACTTTATTTCTTGACATGAATTTGAAGCTTTAATATCTTCCTTTTGATTCACTTCATTTGACAACAAGTCTTCTTTTGTTGAGAATGAAAAATTGAATCCTTAATGGGAGAAAAATCATAAGAGAACATTATAATTTTATAATTATTTGTTCTTAAAAAAAAGGAAAATTTAATGAAGTGTTAAAAAATTTTACCTGAGTTACTTTCAATATCTACTTCAGTAGAAAACTTTTCTGATAGAGAAAATGAAGTTGCAGATGAATTTATTAAATCTTTCAAATTTGAACTAACTTCAATGTATCTTTCAGTTGAAATAGGAATTGGTTTTTCTGTAGCTTCTTCTTCTACTACTTGTTTTTTCCTACAAATAAATGCATAATTAATTTTCTGAATTTGTAGGGGAAAAGAGCAATTTTTTTTTCAACTTGTTATATTCAATATTTTTAAATCTACCAAAAATTTTATTCTGCTTTTACATAAAAACAATGAATACATATTTGCAATATTTAGTATTAAATTCTTGAACAAAATAAAATTTCCATAAAATCAAGATAGTATTTACTAGAACAGCAGAATCCATCGAAAATGAGACAATACAATAAGAGCATTATTTGTTTTTAAAAAATAATATATATACTAATTATTTTTATTAGATAAAGCAACAAACAAACCTTCTTGAAACATAACTTAAGGGGGGGGGGGATCTTTCTTTTTCCATAATCTTACTAAAAAAATTGATTTAAAGCAAAATCACAGATAGAAAAATTTTTGCTTCAAACTATTTTTTTTTTTTTTTTTGTCTGTTTTTAATAAAATAATTTCATAGAGAAAAGAAAAATTGCTCTCATTATGCAAAGACACTTTGATCCTTTCTGAATTTGAAATAAATTATCTATAAGCACTGTCAATAAGCAATGCATTAATTAGAAATATTTAGAAAAATTAAAGTATTATCACTAATTTTAAATTTTTTTTAATTCTGAATGTTTTATCAGTCTTCTAAAATTTCAACTATGTAAAAATTATTCTATGATTCAATAGCAAAAACATTTTTTTCCTTATTGTACCTTTTCTTATTACACCTCAATTGTTTTAATATATAGATAATCAAATAAAATGTTCCCCATTCTAACAACCTCTATTTTTACATTTACACCCCAAACTGCATTTTCATAGATTATCAGAAATATATCAATTTTTTAAAAAAAATGTTTAACATCAAGTTGTATGGAAATATTACACAATTTATGTTTTATTGACATCAAAAATCTTTAGTTAAAAAAAAAAAAAAATCATATACCGAACTTTCTTTGGTGGTTCTTTAACAGAAATTTCTCTAGTCTTTAAATATTCTGATGCATTTTCATCTTCTGGATCAAATCTTACCATCTGTTGTCGCCTGGATAAATAAATAAATTTAAAGTTCTGATAGAGAAAAAGAAATAAATTCTAATATATAAAATTCCTTAAATTTATTTTTAAAATAATCTTTAGAATTCTTAATGAATAAAAGCTTAGAGAATTATTCAAAAGTTTCATTTTGATTCACAACTTTAATTAACATTTATGAGTGACTATAAGGATAATATAGGTTACTATTTAATTAATAACTCTAAAATTAAAAATTAATTCTTAAGCCACACGAATACTTCTTTAAAAAAAAGCATTAAATAAAAATTTAAATACACACACACAGATATATATATATATACAAACAAAAAAAAAAGCGATTTTTGTTCAGAAACATTTAAAACAACTTTCAAAAACACAACACATACTTCGTTGGCTTTCGCCCATCCGGATATTTTTCAATGACTTCATAACCCAACACAGATTCAAGAATTTTCATATTCTTAATTTTTTCTTCTTTTTCTTGAGTGGCTATAGAGGAGATTTATGTATGAGTGTCAACATATTTTTTTTAAACTTTAATATTAGTTTTAAAAAACTTTTCAGAAAAAAAAAGCAGTTTAGTTGTGCATATCATAGAGACAGGCAATTAACTTTTTATTCAACAAATGAAATTTAAAAAAATTTAACATTTGTTTTCAGAAAATTCAACTAAAAGATTCAAAATAGAATAATCACTGCAAAAACTTTAGAGATTTGTAGTAAAAAAAAAGAAAAAGAAAAGATTATACGTACTACAAAAACTATTTCACATGATTATCCAAATGCATTTAAAAAGCAATCAACTTCAATGCTTAAATATCTTTGGACAATGTTAAATATTCATTTTTTCAATGATTTTTAAAATATAATATTTTATCACAGCTAAAAAGAAGTTAAAATGAACCTCACTAAATTTGAACTTTTGTTAACTTATCACACCCACACAACCATGATAACGAAATCACATATTTTTCAATTTAAAATATACATAAACAACAAAAATGTTCTAAAAATAGTTTATTACTAATCAATATAACCTTTGCTAACCACTGCAACAGACTAATAAAATATTCATACAGAAAACAAAGTTAAATCTTGAAACAATTTTACAATAATTTTTTCCATACTATTTGAAATATGAATATTTATTTAATGTCAATAAGAAAATATTAGCTACAAAATATTTTTAAAAATAACAATGTTTTTTAATTGATAGTCATCTACCAAAATGCATGTGATTGTGTTGAAAATACCATTGTGTGATTCATTGTATTATAGACAATAAAATTATAAAATAACTGTCCAACAAACAAAATTTTGACATCCCCCCCCCAACTTTTCATGTACATTTATTTTCTGGAAACTACCACTAGAATACAATATTATCATAAATATTCACACTGTATTCCATGTTAAATATTTATGCTTGAGAACAATTGCTGTCCCTCAAACACAAAAAACACTAATAATCAAACAAGGAAAAAAAAAAAAAAATTCCAAAAAATAACTCATTTCACTGAAAATTATGTATGTATATATATACATATATATATAATTTGTATTTTATATGTAATAGAAACTATAAAAATTCAAATCACAAATAAATTAAGAAGTTATTTCAAAACTTAAAAATTTAATAATATATAAAAAAAATCACAACAGAACCAATAAAAAAGAAGACATAAACCAAACCATAAAAATATAAAAAAATTGCAAACAGAAAATTGAGTGAAAATACAATATACAAATTTCACGATAAAAGAAAAATTATCATATACTTCCACAGGTAAGGCGACGTTCAGATATGACAAGGTATAAATTTTTGAGGTCAGCAATCATCATCTGGAACAAATTTTGTTTTCTTGCCTCTGGCTGCACTGCCGATGCAAGAATGTGCCAAATCATGAATTTGCATGTACCTCTTACAAATTTTGTTATAAATAATGTCATGTGTTCAAACAATTTGTACTATAAATGTAATCAGCATAAAATTTGTAATGTGCAAGCCTAATTCAGGAACCAATGAAAAGAAGGAAATATAAAGCAAGTTTCATGTTAGATGTCACAAAACAGGCTAAAAAATTAAACCATACTGCAGCTAGGGATTTTGATATAACAGAGAAGATGGTAAGAGATTGGAGAAAGAACACTAAAAATCCCTCAGTACAGAACAATACTGAGATTGCTGTTGTAATGAATGATTTAACTTCGATGCCACAACCTTTAGACACCTCTCTGAATAAATCATGCATAAATCACAAGTGTGAACACTGAAATAACTGGACAATAAATGGTGAAAAGTCATATACAAAAGGTGGAGCTATGTGGAATCCCTCACTTGATGCGCTATGTGATGATTCATGATCAAATCCAACAAAAAGGATAAGATTTCTAATGCTATGGATGGGATTGAAGACGATTTGTTACAGAATACTGATGACAAAGTAGAAATAACACACTAGGTACAAAATGGGTCCAATATAATGAGTTTCTCAACGACGAAAGTGAGGAAGTACTTGAGAAACTATTTGCCTTACATGATGAATGAGCAAATTTTTCCAAGATTTTAAATATATTGGGAGTGATTAGTTTAATTTCATAATGGCTTTATTGATATAAATTTCAATCCAATCTTTTTTTTTTATCTGTCGTGTAAAATGACCCTTTGTCTCTTTTATGAATCAACTATAGTCTTATCTGCAGAAATATATTATATATAAAATTAAAAAGTAAATTAAATGAAACATAGATTGATAAATACCAGAAATCTCAAAAAATATATTAATTGAAAATATAAAATACAGAAAATTTGAAGAAAAACAAAAAATTGGGAAATAATATAAATAAAATTGCAACAGGCTTTAGAACATTCAGCAAGGTCACTCTTGAATTATTGACCTAACAATCAACAAAATATATTATTAAAAATGGTTATAAAACCAAAAGAATTAAAATTCTAAATCTTAAAAAAAGAATTAAAATTGAAATCATTGCAAAACAATTAAGAAAATGACAATAGAAGCCCAAATAACTCTTTAAAAACAAAAAATATAACTTTGTAGCAAAAATGTTATTAAAAACACAAAAAAATCAACCAAAAAAAGAACAATATTTTTGTATGAACAAATGATCATTTTAACAAAAAATCTACAAATATGGTGCACAAAATGTAGATACCATATATATATATTTCAAATTCAGTTATATATATAATTTATGAATGACTTTCTTTTGTTTGTAAACTGTTTATTCTATTTTAATTTTTATTAATTAATTTGCTTTATCTAATACTCACACACATATATATATGCACACACTCATTTGAAGATAAAGAAGTAAAGAGATATTCAGAATTCCAGACCAGTTTGAGTAAAAAGTTTGAAATTTCAATTTTTAATATTGAGAGTTTCTACATCTTAATTTTAAGATTCAAACAACGTTTATTTTAAAACTGAAGAACAACTGTATATGCATATGCATGTCTATTTTAACTTTGTTTATGAAATCATTAATTTGAAATAATAATTACATTATTATACAATAATTTTACGATACTATTTTTCGAAACATAATTCAAAACAGATAATTTCTTATTCACTATCAGCTTACATTTGTTTGTTTCTCATAATGAAATGTGATTAATGTATAAATTACTTGAAAAAAAAATTTTTTTTTTTTTAACTTCTTGATAAAATGAAACAAGAAACCATGATAAAATTTTGAAATATAAATGTAATGAAATAAGAGAAACAAAAACAAATCCTTCCTTGAATACATTTTTAAAAACAGTCATCAGGTCCAACATTAACATGTAATATTATGCATTATTAATAATCCCCCCCCAAAAAAATTTATAAGCTCAAAAAATATTTTTAATATAATTATTTGCTTGTTATTTGTATAAATACATAACCAGAAAAAAGACTTATTATGCGATATACATAGAAATCAAAAGTTTAGCATAATATAATTAAGTAATTTAGATACTAAATTATTTATAAAATGGCCAATAAAAATCCACAGTACATAAAAATTAAATTATAGAATCTTAATAACATGTATTCAACAATTTCCTTCAAAATTCAGCAAAAAATTAAGAAAAATCTATGGAATTAATGTTCTGAAAAATTAAGCTGGTTTCAATTAAGGATTTTTTTAATCAAGCCAATTTTGTTCAATAATAAACTTAAAAAATTTAAGACTTTTATAATTTCATTTAACTATTCTATACATTTTAAAGTAACTATTCATAAGCAAATCAATAAATGTTTTGAGGATTCCATTTTCTTAAATTGATAATTACAATCTAAAAACCAAAATGAAATGTATTAAAATAACAAAAAATTAAAACAAAAGTATGAAGCCATTGCTCTTAATAATATACTACAATACTATAAAACTATATTTGTATACCTATATTTTCAGATATTTCCTCATTATCATCATCTTTAAATCTCTCATCTAATTTAAAACGGCTTGAAAATTCTGCATTCTTCTCTAACAACTAGAAAAATATAGAGGTAAATAATTTAAACTTTTATTACTTTTCATCTGCTTTGATTAAAAGAAAAAACAACTCAATGCTGAATTTCAGTAAAAGAAAAAAAATCATACATATTGACCCTTCTCCCCTTCAAACTGTGGTCGAATACTAAAGTCATCTTCGTAGTTATCTTCATCTTCATCGGAGTCAAATAATGTTAGTTTATTTTTGTCAAGACTCTTCTCTGAAGGTTCTTCCTGCAAAAGAATTGCAATATCACCTATTCACATATATATCAATGAAGATATGCTTGAATACATAAAAAATTATAGCAGTACTATAAATAAATTTTGAATTTATTAAAATAATGTAAACATAAGATTCATTGTAGCAAATAAATTACGCAAACAAAATATAGTTTTATTTTACTTTATTGATGCCTTATAAATTTACACTGATTTAAATAATTTTTAAAAGGAACATAAAAAAATGTTAATTTTTTGAAATCCCCCCCATTGCACATTATTGGCCCAGGAGAAAATTAAAACAAATTTAAAGACATTTAAAATACTACTGTAAACAATACAAATCACCTTGATTTTTTAAGTATTAAATGTTCATGTAAGTACTTACTAACAATAAAATAACGAAGTAAAGCATCAGAAATAAAATTTGACAAAAAATTATTTACATTTACAAAAGCAGTGGAATTCAGAATCAAACAGTAAAATGAAACTCGATTTCGCTAATTATGTTGATCATAAAATATAATTTATGTATAAATTATTACATCAGTTTTAGAAAAAATATTTTAATAATCCTGTGAAACTAAAAACGTATTATTACACTTTTTCTTAAATTCACACTAAACTGGCATATAAACATATTGTTTAAGTGAGATTACATACAACAAATCATTATAATTATATTTGAAATACAAGATTACCAGATTGAATCTTTATTGCATAACTTAACAAATGATCTCTCTTTACACATCTTAACATAACAACAAATATTTCTTTAAAGAACCTAATGTGTCATTTAGAAACACAAAATATTATACATATTTTTATTTTAATAAATGTTCAATTTTCAAATCATAACATGAAGTCCTTTTTATGTAATCTAATACATTTTTAAATGCTTTCAATTCTGAAAGGAGTTGATAACTCTCTTTGAAAAATTCCATCCAAGTCCATTTCAACAACAATTATATGTAAATGAATGTGTATATTATCTTGTTACGAACCCGAGAAGACACTTCCCAGCAACGGTTCTCTTATGAAGGAAAAGAGACATAAACAGAGATTTCATTAGTAAGCCAAAGAAAGTTTAAGCAATGACCCCCTAACCTTGATGACGAATTTGGCAACTTGGTGAGAAACTTGGTAAGTTTGGTGACAAAAAGATGTTCCCAGAAAAAGCTTGAATCTATGTCATATTGGGAGGAAAGTTATAGGCCTTTCCTGGATGTTTCCTGTGGGGGTCACACCTCCCTGTAGCACCTATAAACAGCGAAGCTAAATGAATCGATCGGGAAATCAATAGGAGTTGGTCAGCGCAGTCGAGTAAATCTGCTGGGAACCATCGAAGAATGCCTAGGAAGTGCAGAGTAAAAATGCGGAGATTTGTCCATAGTGCAAACCAGTAGGCTGGTGAACTGAACGTGACTAATACAAATGCGGTTACCTCTGGAAGTGCTGCTTTTATTCCTGTATCTGTGTCAGTAATCAATACAAGTGCTGTGGTTTCTTTTTGTGCAGTTATTCTGTTTAAGTACTGCTATCTGTGTGTCGTCCTGTCCAGAATATTCGTGAAAAAAGTGTCATTTTCCTTTTTGTGGGACTGATTTCACTGGTTATACAAACACGATAGGAAAATTTTCCTAACAATATTAATCCAATACAATAAAAACTATAACTCACCTAAGTATCAATAGACTTTTACATGTTTTATATCATGAATACTTCAAACTTTCCGATCTCAAGTATTAATTTGTATCCCTTAAAAGTATTCTCTTTTTAAATTCTAATAAAGTAGCTTTAGTTGGGAGTTTGTAAATAAGTCAGCTAGATTCTGTTTGCTAGAAATAAACTTCAGACTAAATTTATATATGTCTTCAAAAACTAAGTTTCTTAAGAAGAGATATTTAATATGAATGTGTGTTTAGTGTGAGATTTTTCTATAGAATTGGAAAGATCTATTGCTGCTTCATTATCACAAAATAAATTAAATTCAGAAATCATATTTCAAAAAAATTCCTAATAATCTATATTCCTCTACTATCCTTCGAATCCAAATCAACTCTTTAGCAGCATCCTTAAAGCAACGTACTCGACCTCCATGGTTGATAAGGTAACAATATGGTTGTTTTGATGTTCACCAAGAATTTTTTTAGTTCAGTTTTTGTTACGTCGCACTAGAAGCAACACGAGGGCTATTGGCGACGGATTTCGTAATTTAGAACCACGGTCAAATGACGAGGACTGCACCTGAGCTGGCAGCCCCCTCTCCTAACTTCCACATCACGCGAACGGGAGGACTTTGGGCCCCTAGATATTTAACGTGCATCAGCCCCGACTATGGTCTCGACCGTAGTCGGGCTCTCGAAACGACCATCTCTATGGCGGGTCTTTAGCGGCCAAGGATTGAACCCTTGACTGAACGAAAACCACCGGCCACGAATCCGAAGCCATAACCACTGGACTGACGCGGCCACACGTTCGCCAAAAAATAACCACTTGATCATAAAATACTTTAAATCCTCCAACCGAAACATGTTCATCCCTATTAAATGCATATTCTCCACCAACCAAAACAAACAACTGATATATTAACACTACTGGAAAAAATTTAATTTTTATATACCTTGTGAGTTAATCAAGACTTTAAATAATGTTTTCTGATCAGCTTTTCCAGGGTTATCCAGAAATTATGAAAGGTTCACCACATCAGTGGCGTGCCCGGGAGAGGGGAAGGGACACATGCATTCGCCCCCAAGATATTTGCTTCTTCTTCTAGAAATCGAAATATTTCAAGATAATTCTTTTATTATACAACTATAGATGTTCTAAACTAAAAGAAAAAAATAGCTTTTTTTTTCTTCTCGTGCTTAAATTTTTTCATCAGTTAGTGAAAAAAATGATTCTACTTAAAATCAATTCTTGAAAAAAGAATAGACGTAATAGGAATTTTTTCAATTCCTGAAAAAAGAACAGAAAAGTCTATACTGTCTCCGATATGTTCCTCTGGGTCAAAGCTTAAAGACAAAGAGAGCAGGATGCAAAAAAAAAAAAAAAAAATGGCCCCATCTTCCCCCCCCCCCCAAACAGTTTCCTGAAAATGAAATGTGTGGCAGCCCTCTTTACATCACTTGCCATGAAGTGGCAAGAACCATGTGCATGGTCGATTTTGTGGCATCATGGCTAGAACGAAACAAACGAAAAAGAAGCCTAGCACTATGCCAAGGCTCACGGATTCGTCGGTTGAAGTGATGTCTGATGTAGAGGATACGGAGAGCGAGTGCGACTCGGTCGCAATTAGGGTTTCTTTCCCGGGAACCCGGGTTCCCGGGAAATCGTAAGCTTCTGTACTTTTTCTATTCCCGGGAATTATACTTCGTTCCCGGGATTTCCCGAGAACGAAGTAAATGTTGATGAAGAAGATGTTAAAGAAGAGTTTAGCTGTGAAAAGATAAGACAGCAATTTTAAAAGCATTAATTGACATTAAAGAAGAACAAATGATGGCCAATGTTTTTAAAAACTGTGACTGCAATTGTAACTGGCTTAGAAAAATTATGCAGTCGTAATGCAACTTTGCTAACTGCAGAAGGTGTATTTTCTTTCTTTATTGGAGAATTGAACGAACAAAATTCAGAATTTGTAAAAAATATGAAATTTTCTCTAATCCAAAGAATTAATGAGTGACGCAACGTTAATTTAATAAGATTAACGCAATATCTGAATTTCGGGAGAAAATACGATGCAGCTGCAGTTACTGTCTATATTTTGCGATTGCCTAGTAGAAATTGTTTGGTTAGATAAGTCCAAATGATAGGGATAAGGTTTTTCTGCGAAGAAGAGGACTCAATATCCAACTCTTCTCACTCAGAAAAAGAGATCATGGAGATTTTGAAAGAAAAACCTATGACGTTGGACGAAAAATTAGAGAAAACAATTTACTCTAAGACAAAAGTTTTATATTGTTCAACCAAAAAAAGTACTAGTCTCAACAAAATCATGAAACAAGAGATGTAGTTGTTCGACTTGACTGCAAATCCATCACGAAACATTATAAAACTATATGGGGCTTTAAAAACAATTCCTCCAACGTCAGTTGAAGCCGAGAGAGCATTTTCTGCTGCCGGATTGTTCGTCACAAAGCTTAGAACAAGGCTGAGTGATAAAAGTATAAATTGTTTATGCTTTCTGAAATCCTATTTTAAAAATGAATAATCTATTTATTACATTTCTTTTTGTATTTTTAGCTCATTATATAAATAAGCATTAATTTTGGAATATATAAGTATTTTTATTTTATAAAATTATTATTGATTTTATTTAAAAATAACTTGTTTTTAAATTTTTTGAAAATTTGATGTATTCCCGGGAATCCCGAGAACGACAATTACATTCCCGAGATTTCCCGGACATTCCCGGGAATGGAAAAACCCGGGAAATCAGAAACCCTAGTCGCAATGGAGGAGGAGGAGATTATTGAACCGATTCAGTTGGAAGATCAAACCAAATGCATTGAGATCCAGGAAACAAGTAGAGCTCTGGCTAATGCCACAGGGAATCAGATGCACTTTGAAAATTGCATAGCACTTGCTGGAAAATTTCCAAATTCTGATTTTGAAAGTAATCTGGAAACAAACAAGATGGAGCTGGAAAAGGCAAAAATCAAGACGGCCGAAATTCAAGGTAAGCTTGATTTACTTCTACCGTGTCCAGTGCAAAACTGTCCCACCCACCCTAAAATAGCTAAGAAAAGAGAACTAGATCAAAATAATGGAGAAAACTCCACATTTATTTCACCAAAAAAGACTGCCAAACAGCCTAAACTAAATAAATTCCAACCGTTAGATATTGCTAACAAATTCTCAGTTTTAAAAATCAGTAGTCAACCAACGGTCGTGGATGCTGTTTCCACGCTCCCAGAAAAAGATAAAATTCAAGCAATCATGTTAAAATTTACTGGTAACTATAATTTAATTCTCACAGGGAGATTACTAAATACTTTAAAGAAAAACAGCTGGAATTCTACATCACCCAACCCCAAAACCTACGACCACAAAAAATTGTGATCAAAGGCCTACCGAATACTACTGACTCTGATGATATCAAACAAGACCTTATCAATCAAAATATCAAAGTTGAAAAAGTCGTTCAACTTAAAAGATACAAAACAAAAGAGCCACTCCCCATCTTCATAGTGGAAGTTAGAAAAACGAACGACGATACCAATATTTTCAAAATCACAAGAGTGTTATATATGCAGGTCGAAATTGACCAGTTTAAGCGAAAAAGGGGAGCAACGCAGTGTTACAACTGCAATTTTTTCCATCACTCCTCTGCTAACTGCTCCATGACAAACCGATGCTTGAAATGTTGTGAAAACCAAAACACTGGGACCTGCCCTATTAAACAACGTCAAGAAAATCCAAAATGCATAAACTGCGGAAATTTTGGCCACGTTGCTTCCTACGAAGGATGTTCCGCTTATCCAAAACCTCCTAAAGGTAAAGCTAATCGTCAAACCAATAGTAGAAATATTGTAAATAATAATGCAATAATAAAACCTGGGAAATCATTTGCGCAAGCAATTACGCAAAATACCGACCAACAGAGGGCGCTACTCGACCAGGAAACAGCTGAAGCGACCCAAAGTGAACCAAGAACTGTTAATCAAAATAATCAGCATAGTAAGCAAAAACGTAATGACAATCAAAATAAAAGCAATAGCTCATTCACCATTTTTGACGCAGTAAAGGAGTTGCAATGCTTCTTTGCTATGTTTCCTACTCTACTTAGCACCTGCGAATCCATGAGTAAAGTCGCAGATAAAAATGATAAACTAAACATATTTTTTCAGGGTATTGTTACCCAAGTCTAATTATCTTTTTTATGTCTATACAAAATTATCTTGGTCTCACAATAGTCACATGGAACGCAGAAGGTATCAGATCCCGTATGGTCGAGTTATGGGATTTTATAGACAAGCATAACCATGATATCCTATTCTTACAAGAAACTCACCTAGGACCGGCACACACACTTAATTTGGCCAACTACATCACATATAGAAATGATACACTCACACTAGACGCAGGCAATCATCTTAGAGGAGGAACTGCAATTTAATCAAAAAATCTCTATCGCACCATAATATCCCAACACCACCGCTAATTGCAGCGGAGGCTACAACGATCGTGCTTACCGCACTGAAAGGCAAAGACATCAACTTCACCTCTATCTATGTCTCCCAATCAACAGAAGAACCCCCCAGACTTAGAGAAAATACTAAATTTAGGAAAACCCTCTATTATCTGCAGGGACTTCAATGCTAAACATAAGACTTGGGGTAATAGATACACTGATCAACGAGGCAATATCCTAAAAAGATTCGCAGACCAATACAACGTAAAAATTCATGCACCACCCACTCCTACCCATTTCGGCCTTAAAGCCCAAATCAACGATAGACTTACTTCTAACGAATGACTGCTCTATTGGCCACTCACCCTCCCCTCCCTCCCCGTGCTCAGCTCGGACCACAACCCAGTTAAAATCACGATCGACTGTCATACCACTCATATCCATCACCAAAGCAACAACAGAAGAACCGACTGGTGCCTTTTCAATAATATTCTACGCAATAACGCAAGAATTCTTCCAAAACCAGCCACTATCGATGAACTTGAATCGCAGGTCTCCGAATACACAACTGAGATTACGAATGCTTACAACACCTCATCCAAAACACTACCACCACAACAAAAAAATTTATCAGCAAAGAAATCAAAGAACTACTTCGATATAGAAATAGAGCAAGGAGAACCTGGCAATTCACAAGATCTCCTGCTGACAAAAGTCACCAGTAAATAATACTTACTCAACGCCTAAGCCAATCAGCGCGGGCGTCCCTCAGGGCTCAATTTTAGGGCCAGCCCTTTTCCAAAATTATGTGAACGATATACCACGATCAGACAACACAATTCTCTGCATGTTCGCAGACGATACAGCGATACTTGCTAAACATCAAAACATTAAAATAGTAGGCCACCACCTAAACAGACACCTTGCTCACTTGGAAGACTGGTTTTCCAAATGGAAAATAGCCCTGAATGTTTCAAAAGCGGAAGCCGTCCTCTTTGTGAGAAGTCATCGTACTCCCACAATCAACATATATTTACACAATGGTCCCAATCCGCCAAATACCTTGGTATAATACTTGATAAAGCTCTCACTTTTAATCAGCACATCACACAAATTCAAAACAAGTTTCGGAAAGTCGCGAATAAAGTTATTCCCTTAATTCGCCGAAACTCTGATTTAGACCTTAATTATAAGATGCTTGTCTATAAACAGCTTCTGCGCCCAATCATAACTTACGCTTGTCCCGTCTGGAGGCATACAGCTCAAATTCATTACAACAAATTGGAAATTCTACAAAATATAATTCGGATGATCTGCAACGCCAGGTGGTTTATGAGAAATGAAGACCTGAGAAACTCCTTAGACTTACCCACTATTAAAAACCATATCAGAGAAATCTGCGATAAATTGTTTATTAATATTCAAAATTGTTCCAACCCTTCTATTTTGGAAACCCATGGCTACAGAAATTTAAGATATAGATACCACCGACCAAGAATATACCATCTTACCAACCATCGATGTCGACCAATCACATCACTGCTACTGGGTACCTCGTTGAAACCCAAAACTCGTCCCGCCTACTCCAGATCAGCTAATGCTGCTGCCTCCTGATTGGACAAGCGCTTTCAACCCTGTACCTTCTCACCCCTATCATAATTTCTCAATAGTGATTGATACACAGCCATTCATCACGGTTGCAAGATATGAGCTAGAAGGCCGCAAACGGCCTAGGAGCCTGCAGAAATCAACATCAGAATACCAACCTTCCAGCATGATAAATCTTCCCAACACAGCCATTCTTCACCACAGCTGCAAGATATGGGTTTGAAAGCCTCAGAAATCAACATCAAGAGTACCAACCTTGCACACGCAACAATAGCAGTACTTAATTACCTTCACTCCATCAACAACCTGACCGAACCAGACCAGCTAACTACCTTGTTGGAGATCACACCCTGTTTTTCTTTAATTATCCAAAGTCTTCTGTGGTTCTTAGGACTAGTAGTATTCTGTCCAAGTTGTATCCACTTGTAAATATTTAAACCAGCTTCTTTTTATTTCTATTTTTAATAAATAATATTTTAGATTTTGAAATGTCCTAGATTTTTTAGACTTTCTGATCCGAGTTAACTGAAGGTGGTTTATGCATCAATTACCCCTTCAAATAGAGAAGGCATTTTCTTCCAGTAATCTAATGAAGGCCTAATACAAGTCTTCAGAAATATCCCTCTCAGCATATAATCTCTTTCTCTTCACAAAATACAAATTACTTATGAATTCATTAAATACAGGGTTATTCAAAATGATTCATCTAATTTCCAAATTCCATATTTTCAAAAATAAACAGTACAGAATAAGTAATACACGAATACAGAGAAAAACTGGAAGTTTGTAAAAAATAGATGGCCCTCGAGTGTGTTCTTCAAGAAGCTATTTCACAAAAGCTGATGCCTCATTACCAGATGTGTGGGATGACATCATATCAGTGATAATTACCCCAAATACATCACTAATTAAGATCTTCATTTCCACTCAACTCGCATAACACAGCATCCTTCATGGAAAACCATCTTACAGGTTGTGAAACATAAGGGAGACAAGCTGCATGACTAACTGACCTTGATCCAGCACACCAGCTAAGGCAGGATGTCAAATACAACCACAGGATGTATTATTATATGTCCTCGCATATCCAGGATAGCAACATAAGAGAGATAAGCAAGAACTGATCAAAAAGTCATTTCCAGAAAATCCTAAATGAAGTAGGTGTTTATCTATACCGGTCAACACCACATAAGGCATTACTAAATGGAGCTGCCATGAGAAATAATGCATGGTGTAACTTTGTCAAGAATCGGAGGTCCAGCCAACATTCTTGGCAGGCTTTTCGCAGAGTGAAATGTACAATAGGCAGAATACCCATTATTGAGAGCTGGAAAAATCCTACATGTTCTGCCTACGATCAACATAAAAAGAGGTTTTTGATTACTGTTTCATGTGGAATTTACAATAACAGACTAATTAGCCCAGGTACTTTACCAGGGCATGTTAACATGCGCATAATATCCAGCAGGATTATCTAGGAGGATTACCACTCTCCAGGACATAATACCCGATTTTGCTGAGAATCTACCGCTGCTTCAACTCTGAAATACATGGCTTCAACAAGATGGTGTGCCTTCTCACAAGATAACACAATTGAAGCAATGTCTGGTGGAGACACTAGGGGTACAAATGATCAGATATGATGGTTTCGAAGAGTGATCTCCATGTTCACATGAAAAAAAAAAGGACTTTTTCCTGTGGGGATAGTTCAATAAAGCAGATGCATCCAACTACTCCATTAACATTGCAGGACCTTTAACAAAGCATTACAGATGCTTAAGCTTATGTGTCACCCACTAAGCTAAAAGGTGTGCAATGTGAAGTTCAAATTATGGTCCAGAAGTTTTTTGTAGCTGATGGAGAGAAGTTTGAACATTGAAAGTAAAGGCATCTTCTGAAATATAACCAGTTTTTCTCTTATTTAGATCAAAAACAAACAAAAACGCATTTTAAGTTTTTCGTACAAAATCGATGATGCTCAACAACTTTGTAATACCTGTCCTTCCCCTCCTATTTTGTACCTTTTTTTAAAAATAGGAGCACTAACTCTGCAATTTCTTTCCAAGTGGCACTGTAAGCAGTCTCATCTAGTAGTGCATAGCCCTAAACATATTTTTATGATTATAGCTGTTATGTTCGCAAGTTAAGAATGGGGGAGGGGAAGGAACGGACTTTAATAGGCATTCTGTGTGTGTGCGTGCGCATGTGTGTGTGTTAAAAATTCAGTTAATGATTGATCTAAATATACATTTCATCTTCAGATTCAAGACAATACTTAGATTTAAAAAAATTGCATTTAATAATTAAAACATAATAGCTAACAATGTCTTAAAGGGACTTTCAAAATTGTTTTGCTAAAAACGAACTTGTTTAGTAGTAGTAATATATATCAATATTCTGATTCTAATATTATAAATACTAATAAAATAACCAATAAGCCATTATTTATATTAATAAAAATGTGTGTATATATATGCAAATGATATAGTGCAAAGACCCAGGTGCACAGAATTTGTTACACTTAAACTACAGGTGCAGATGTTGTGTCGATACACTTTTAAAAATTCAATACTGAAGCAACCCTTGCGTATATTTGCTATAATTTGTGGTCTAGCTCTCAAACAAAATGTTAACAGTTTATGACTGTTGCATTATCAAAAATGTCCAAATTTCTTTTTCAGACTGACTTTTTTCAGACATGAAAGTCGATCAGCTACTTTATGGAGAATTTCTGAAAGTAGGCCTGAAAAGTATCAATTTCTGATTTTTTTTATAAGTCATTCCAACTAGAAATCTATAGATCCAAACAACATGGCATTTCCACAGTACACTGAATTTGGTCCTCTTTTAAAAAAGATGAGTAGAAAAATACCAATTTGTGGCTTTTACACAAATTTTTAGATACACAATCAGTGAATAAATTTTGGCATTTTCATCACTGCTAAGGAAGATTACCACTCTAAAATACATAACTCTTAACTAAATTAAATCACATAATGTCACAGTCTACCTTTGAATCTAACAAATCTATTATTTGCAGATTCAACTAAAGCTCATTATACTCATTCATTTTTTTTTTTTTTTTTAATTGTAGCAGAATTATAATGCTTTTTCGAATGAATTATTGCAAAAAATATTTTTTCAACAAGTATATTGTAGTTTAGATATCACAGTTCTATATTCTGTTCTTTATCAGATCAGTTGTTGGTGGTTTCATCAAAACTAACTTATGCAAGTATATTATAATTATCAATGTACATACATAATAAATAGTTATTACGTAGTAAAATTATCTAAAATTTATGGACAATTCAATCTTATTCATTCAGGTTTTCCTCTTAATAGAATGTTCCTAATATTTCAACAATAATAGTGATTATTTTTCAAATGAATCATAACAAAAAAATATAAATCCAGATATTACAAAGGTAGTTCTGTAAGTTTGGTTCTTGCTGAGGCTAAATTTATATATTAGATTTTACAGTATGTTATCTTCTCACTGATTCTTTTGTTAGAAGCTAATTTGCAGTGAACTGGAATTAATTTAGAAGATTATTAAAAGTTTCGCCATTCCCTTAAAAAATGGCATAAAATTCCAGATAAACTAACACCAATTATTTTCAATACCATCAATTCAGTCACCACTTGACAACTTTTTCCTGATTACCAAAAAATGATAAAGATTTTTTAAATGCATAATAAATTTTATACTTGCAACCCAGATTGTAGAGTTTTATTTTAAAAATTTAAACCAAGTAAAAAACTATAAAAAATAACAATAATAAAATCCATAGCACAGCATCTAATTAAAAATATAATCCATAGCATAATATCTAGTTAAAAACAAAATCAAAAGAATAATTCTCAAAACATACTTGGTTAAGCAACAGTTTAATATATTCAAAAGATTGGCTCTTACTTTTTTCTAGTGAATTCTAGCAAATTTTTATAATTTTAGAAGAGGTGTATATTGAAGGTGATAATAAATATGCATAAGGTCAAAATAAAATGTTTTAGAGCATCAGTTTCATTATTTAATCGCCACACTTGTAGATAACTGTTTTCTAAGCAGTTTTTACAGTTTACAGGTTCAAATGTTTTTACAGTTAACTATAAATTCTGACACAAAATGTATTGATTCTGCATAAAATAAAAATTGTAGAATGTAAAAAAAATTTCAGATACAGAATCAGGAGTGTTTAGATACCTAACCTGAATCATTACAGAATATATATATATATATATATTATACACGCACAATAAATTAGTCTGAGGTAACAAAAAAAATCTAATAGATCCTTTTATTTTTTTAAGAAAATTTCTTTCAAATTTCTAAAACTAAATCAGTTACAAATAACATATCACTTAATTTCCTATAAATATTTAAAGACGGTACACACTTCTTAACAAAGCCTTCAAGGAAAATCACAGTTATCTAGGTATTTCTATGCTTCAGTATTCATTGCTAAAAAAATAAAGTTTCTCCCATACCCTTTTAAAGTCTTTTATATACCATACTTTGAAGAATGCTAAAAGTTTTCACAAACTTTTAAGAGGTTTTTTTTTTTTTTGTAGCTGTAGAAAAATAACAAACATTTAGTTTTATATTTAACTTAGAGAAGCTCCAGAATGGTATTCATGGAAAACTGCCAAATTTACTTTTGGTTATTCCAGCTTTTTGATTATAATTTATTTTTCTGTTTTTTAATGACATTGAAAACACACATTAAAACATTGATGTTAATTCATATCATTTTTAAAGTGTTCGATTTTTCTCAATACAAAATATGTCTTTGAAGAAAAGTACAGTAATGAGAAAAACATATTCGCATTCTGCAAATGACACTTATTGTCATTACAAACACTTATTGTCATTTAAAAAATACAATTTCTTAGAAATAATATACCTCAATATTGATCAAATAAATAAAATTATGCACATATTTCAATTGAGCATTTTTTTTTCACATATTACAACTTAAAATTTCTTAATAATATTAAGTATAACTGCATAAAGAGACAAGTAGGGAAAAAAAAAAATTCCAATAACTAACTTTAATGAAACTGTCCTACATTTTCATTTGTTTTAACTATGATAATGGTGATACAAAAACAAAATAACAGTTATTCTTCATTTTAGAAGTAATATTATATTATTTTTAAATCACAGAACATAATTCATGCAAAAGAAAAAATATACTTACAAAAGTTGTTCTGACAGATTTTGGCTCTATTTTTATAAGCTGTTGATTTCTATTTTTCCACTCCTGGATAGCTTTCAGACGTTTTTCATTTGCTAACCTTTTCTTTTCTACGGGATCCATGATTGTATTTCTTTAACTATACAAAATAAGTATAAAAGGGGGAAAATAGTAATTTAAAGCTAATTTCAAAATATTTAAAAAAAAAAAATCTCAAATTCAGTTTGTAATTTTTCATGCTTACATTAATATAGTTCCTACAAAAATTTGATAAATGTTAATATTAGCATAATTGTATGTGTGCTTCTATTGAACAGCAAAAAAAAAAAAAAATTAATTTCAGAAGGCAATGCTTCTTTACTTTCTCATATAAAATTGACAGTCGGATTTTAATTAAGTCCCATCAAAGTTGAAATATCATTTGAGGAAAAAAACATTCATTTACAACAATGAATATAAAATGAAGGTCAAAAATGAAGAATATATGTCCCACATTTCTTCCTACATGTTTGTGGTATGCGTATTAATTCAATATACCTACAAGATATTATTGTATGTTAATTTAAAAACATACCAAAAACAAGCGAGTAACACTAAATGTTGAGACCTAGGCTACAGATAATCAGTCAGTACTATATCATTCTCTATGTAAACGCCATTTCTTATCACTCTAGCATTAAAACATAGAAAAATCTGAGAAACTTCTTTTAGTTAAATGGTTATAACTTGAAATGTAATTTATTGAGAAAGATGAAACTGATAACTAACAGAATTTTGCTATCTGGCTAGAAAATACTAATCCTATGAATTGCTATACTTAAAAAAAATGCAGAATCAGATATAAAAATTTCAGAAACTGATTCAATTCTTCCCAATATGTGTAAAATTCCAATCAAGTGAACAAGGACTAGACCAAATCTTAGAAATTATCAGAACTAAAAATTTTAAAAAAAAGATCATATTGGAAAGAAATATTCCAATTTCAATTCTAAAATATAGTACAATAAATTTTTAATCAAAATTAATGATATTTTTAAAATAATATCAATGTTTAGAGTTTGATTTTTTTTTTTTTTTTCACTATTTGACACACATGATATGCCTTCTATTGGTAATCATTTCTGGTTTGGCAGATTTTGACAGCGATATATGCACCTTTATGACAATTCTTGCACAGAGCTGAGAATTATGACAACCTATCTATAACAAATTACACATAAGATCTAGATTATTTTATTAATGTGCTATTTTGCTATGTTTTCTGTTTAACAATGCAAGGTTTTCTGAACAGAAAATATCAATTAGAAAATTCTAACTGAAATATGGCTTTCAACTTTATTTCTCTGTCTCCTTTCAACTTTATTTCTCAGTAATTAGGAGAAATATCAATAATTTTGGTGAAAAACTACAGACGAAGGGTTTGCGATTTTTTAGTCATAAGTTGACTTCAAGCAAAAATTTGATGTGATGGGGTTTTTTTATTTCTAGCTTAACATACAATTAGTTTGAAGGATAAATGAAAAATTGAGTAAAAATATCTGTTTTTGATCATTTAGTTTTTCAATTCTATTACCTTTGCAGCTTTATGCAAAGGGAGAGAAGTATGGATTATTTTCTACTTTTCCATTTAGCTGGCATAAGCGATAAAGTCACCTAAAACTATACAACCGACGCCAAATGGAATATCTCCGTTGGTAAACCTTTACCATCACATTTTCAAAACAAGTCAACGCCATTTCTTATCAGTCACGTCTTTTTCCTAATACATCCAAATTGGATGAAAAACCAATGAAAATTTGAGATTTGCCCATAACAGAGGAAGAATCTGTCAGATTCTTTCCAGCAAAAGATGTTTTGCCTAAAATTGCTACTTGTAATATAAGTATGAAATGAAATTCAATTGGACATAAACTTTTTTTTATGTGTGTACTGTATGTTGTTGCCAATAAAGTCTGCTTGGTGAGATTTGAACCAGGGAAATTGAAAAGTACCGATTATTTTAATAAATTTGTAGAAATAAATGAAATATATAAAGAGGAAGAAACTAAAATTTCAGTTGCATAATTTTAAAAATGAAAATGTTTGACTTGCATTTACTTTCAGTTGTATTAAGAATCAGTATTTATTTTGCATTGCTTTTTATTATGCCTTTATGTGAATGGGGAGTTAACTCTTCATGCCAATTTATACTACTAAATTTCACAATAAATTGGCACGTTTTTCAACTCAGTAACTGAGGAAAGTAAGTAAATATTATTTTTAGTTTATAACATTATTTAATAAATGTTTTGTTCCTGGTTAGCCAAAAATCACATTTTTTATGAATCTGGCACAGAAAACAAAAAAGTTGTGTAAAGTTTTGAAAATTAAATTATTTTGATTTCCAATGAAAGCAAATAAAAATACTAGTATAACAGATGTTTGCATTATTTACAGCAAAAATACAAAATAAGACTTCTAACATTTATATCATATTAACTATTTTTAAAATTTAGTTATTAATTTAACCAAGAAAAAAATACGAAAAACTTGTTGTAAAAACTTATTTACCAGCAATTACAAAAAAAGAATTTAAACATTGTAACTTTTTATTGTTAATTGAAACATTTTGTAAAACTCTGATACATCAAATTTTAAAATATAGAATAATTAATCATATTTACTCAGTTGTGATCATTTAAGTATTATTATTAATCATCAGCATATAATTTAACCTTTTTGCACCAGAAGAGTATGCAAATAATCAACAAAAAGTAACAAATCATTTTCTAAATGATTACACTAAAAATGCTAATGTAAAGCCTTTAAATTTTGATAAAACATATTTAAAAAACAAAAAGTTCTATCCAAAATTTTGCTAAGAACAGATTTGGCCACCCAAGGTCCACTTTTTTTATAATTATTATTAAATTACTCAAATATAAGAATTAAAGCAAATGATGACATATCGAGAAATGGACAATAAGTAAACTTTTCCAATATTAAAATTAAAGGAAATGATAAATTATTAAATTGAATATTATATCAGTGACATGTAATTAAAATGATAACAAACAATACATTATTAAATTGAATATATTTAAGCTAAATGTAATTATAATTGAGTGACTGAGTGAGTGACAGTGGAGTTTAATGGCGCAAGAGCCAAAGCAAGCTATGCTGCGCCAAACATTTGTTAAATTGATTGAGCAATGATGATCAAACACCGGACAGTCAATTAAAATATGATGAATAGAGTAGGGGACATGGCAGGAAGGACACTCAGGAGCTTCTTCTCCAAACATAAGATGTTTGTGAGTAAATCAAGTATGTCCAATGCGAAGATGAGTCAATCTGACATCTGCTCTTCGCATTGAAAAAACAGGCCATTCTCCAATGATCGGCTTCACCGTGTGTAATTTGTTATTAACCAACAGTAAATATAATTGATTATAATTGAAGCAAATGATAAAAAAAATTGAAAAGTAATTTGACACACAAAAAGCAATCCATCTAAAACAACAGCCCCTTGGGTGGCTAAAGAGAAAAACAAAAAAAAAAAAAAACCCAGTTGATTTAATTTGAGACATTTTTTAATAATTTTTGGAATTTATATATTGTAGCAGATTTTTATATAAATCTTCTGCAAACATCTTAATTTAAAAATACAACCTAAGCATGAAATATATCAGCATTTTGCTTTTCGCAAGTAAAAGCACATTTCCTTTATTCTAAGAGACCACAATAATCTGATGGAGAGAATTCGAACTTGTATACCAAAGGATATCATTATTCACACCCACATCATTCCAGTTTTTGTCTTACCAAAAACCGTTGCATAGCACAGCAGATATGTGTTCAATTTTGTCATGGCTCAAAGTCCTCATTTAGGAATGGTGTGGAAGTTGGCAGTGTGAGGTGCTAGCTAATGTGCCATCCTCATCTCTTGATCATAGCTCAAAATTATGAGGTATGTCACCAATAGCCCTTAATTGCACTAGTGTAATAATACTATTAAACAGTCAACCAATCCTCAATCGCACCGAAATGCCACTGTTGAGCAAGATGTTATTTCATGGGTGAGTAAAAGATACAGAAATACCTATTCCAGTGTAATAATTAAAATAACATGAAATGATTCAAATCTATCCATTAACACATAACCTGAATTTCTTTCATTCCATAAGTTCACAATACTCATAATATAACAAATTAGAATATAATTTGCAAAATATTTTTCAACAGAAGATACTTTTCTGATATATTTTATATAAACTGTGCTTTATTTTAACCTACTAAATTACAGCAAGGAGTAAAGAATTTTTAGAGTACTGTGAAAGTAGTCATAACAATAAATAGAAGTAAAAATAATAAATTTATATTTCTTTTACAGTTGCAGAAAAAATTTATGTATTAAAATGTTTCTTTGGATGCAAAAACTCAATTTATGTGGATAATCCTTCTGAATTAATAATAGCTCAAAATTTTAGTACTTTTAGTGAAACTTAAATTATTTTAATGCTCATTTACATATCTACAAAGATAAATAACTTCTTCAGCTGTATATGCTTACCACTATTATTAAAATTTTCATACATACAGATGATAAAATAATAAAGCTATAAGAATATTCAAATTTCCCTTTAAATAACTCACTTTCATCCTTGAGATAATCAAAATTTATCTAAAATTACTTCTCATTTATAACCGCATTTAAAAATGCATATAATACTAATGCAAGGTATATTTTCACTCCAAATATTTATTATTTACTCTAAAATAATATGAAAATAACCACGATCAATTAATTTATCCCATCCCTTTCTTGCTAGAATTTCATTATAAATCAAGAATTTTTCACAAATAATACATAAAGATTCTAATTTTATTAGCAAGAAAAAAAAAGCAACAGCTTTAGCCCATCTGTCAAATTTGACACCATTTTTTCAGCGCCAAGTATCGTGTTTTAAAAAAGGGTTACCATCAAAATTTCCAACGAAATTCCATGTTCAAAAAAAATATATCAATTTTCCAAACTTATAGATATTGTTAAGGGTACAAGGACATGTAGGTGAAACTATGATTCCGAGTTCAAGATTCTATCTTTTTGTGACATTTATGTTTTAAAAATTATTTGTACAACTTGGGATTTTTTTTTTTTTTTTTTTTTTTTGCACTTAACAACGATATTTGAATCATTTTATTGAACTATAAAATAATTTTTTTAGTCCAAAAGTTCTTTCCCTTTGTTGAATATGGACATGATTTTTCAGATATATTGTTATTTTAAATTTAAATGCTATCTAAATATATATATATATATATATATACAAAATATTTTACTCATCATATAAAAAAAACACAATTAACAAGATATAGTGAATCCGATCTTTTAATGATAGAATTGTACATTTTCTTTGAAACAATTGTAGAACTTCGTTATTTTAGAAATTTAATTTATTTTCTTTTTTTCAAACAAAACTATTTCTTAAAACTTTGGTATTGCTTAGAGTGCCATCCAATCGGTTGTGGTAAGGGTTGATACAAATTATCTGTTATCGCAAACCTGGTGGTATTTTATGGTGAAAAATTTAGGTGGGTGATACTAAAGCTGAGCAAAAAAAAATTTTATACAAAAACAAAATGTGAGCCAACACAAATGCAGCAAATGTTTCGAAGGAAAAAAAATCGAAAAGTATGAAAAAATAATTTTTGAAATTGAAAGGCAAAAATTATCATAATATAGGAATCTCTTGCCATTTACATCAATAGAATGAATATTAATAAATTTTATTAAGACAAGGTGACACAACTGAAAAACCTTTGTTTCAGATAAGTAGTTGATTGTATTGCTTTTGAGCTAAACTTATTATCTCCTTTTCAGAGTCAAAATATGTTGTTCACAAAAAAGTCCCCGACACGTAATAAGAATAACTCTCATTTATGTGTATGATACACGAACAAGGTAAATTTTGTGTCACATAAGAGATATTATGAAAGATTAACTTGTTTTTTGAAAAAAATTACAAAAATAATCACATACCTTGATTCAATTATTCATACGAAAATATCTACACATTTCCAGAGATCGATTAACTGTGATGTCAACAGAGACATATGCCTAGAAACAGGAGTGATCTCAATGGTAGGGATTATTGGCACCAAGTAGGGGAAAGGGATTTGGACAGGAATGACATGTGATAAAGAGTTGTATCGCAAATGGTGTTGAAGATTTTACTCCTCGAAAACCTCTTTTCCAGTAAAAAATTTAAAAGTCAAGGATTTGCCCTTAAGAGGAACCAGTTTATAATTACCATGAGCGGAAAACTCTCTATGCGTAGTAACACATCAATCAATAACTCCCGAGACTAACATTGAAAACAACATTTTTTTTGCAAAATTTTTTTTTTATTCATCAACATAACACCTTTTGTTAATCACCTTTTAGGGTGATACAATCGTTCCAACGCTTTTCCAAATCTTTTTGTTTTCAAAAAGAAATCTTTTTTGTTGCGAGTAAATAGCGATAAACAGCTTTCTGAATCATCGACTCGTTGCTGTTTTTGTTCCATCGAAAGCAATCGTGGCACCCACTTGGAAAAAACCTTTTTCACTTCACTTCAAAAAACCTTTTTCAGTAAATACACTTCCATATGATATCTGTGTCATCTCAGCAATCTCACGGAGCTTCACTTTACGATCTTTCATTATAATTTTTGTCACTTCACTCACATTTTCCGGTGTAACGGCTTCCACAGGTCTACCCGAGCGTTCCGCGTCATTTGTGTCGGTACGACCACGTTTAAACTCGGCAAACCACCGTCAAATCGTTGCTTTTGATGGACAAGAGTCCGGGTAACATTTTTCAATCCATTGTTTCGCTTGCACGGTGTTTTTACCCATTAAAAAACAATGTTTTATCAGAACACGAAACTCGGTTTTTTCCATTTTTTAAACAAACTACAAAACGACTTTACTCCAACCTCGATAACTCAGCTGTTTCTGGTCCGATCGACTTAAAATTTTGACACGTTTCAAGCAAAGGTTAGTACTCTAGAAAGACCTGGCTACTGGTTTACTACGAGCGCCATCTCTGGGTTAGTCTCGGGAGTTATTGATTGATGTGTTAATCTACTGTTTTCTTCTTGACATTCAACATTTCTCCCAGAGATAAGGAGATTCAGATTTCAGACATTTTGGGAAAAGTATGATTTTTTTTCCTAAGAAATAAAAGGAGGGGAAATCATATACATATTATTTTTAAACCATACCTATTATTTAACTATATTATAGAGGAAAATTCTAAAGTAATAAAGAGGCAAATATTTTCTGCATTTTCTTAAAATGAAACTACAAAGAATAGTTATCATAGAAATATTATTAAAATCTAAACAGAAATATTATTAAAATGCAAATATTTTCTGCATTTTCTTAAAATGAAACTACAAAGTATAGTTATCATAGAAATATTATTAAAATCTACTGAAACAAATATTCCTACATTTCAAATAAATATTTAAATAGAACTAATAACCGTATTTCGATTAATCATAAGAAATAATATGTTCACGCATTATAGTGCCCTGTTAATAATCTAGACCCTTTAACATATCAAGCATTTTATTATTCAAATTATAATGACGAATTTTATGTGTTTACTTTTTTTTCTTCCTCCTTCATGTAATTCATTTTTCTAAATCTTTTACTTTAAAAAAAAAATTCAGGACTTATCAATACTTTTTAATTTCCTCCAAGTATTTCATTCACAACACGAGGAATGACTTTTTTAAAATTTGAATTCATGGAAGATTAACACACTAGTCTCCATATCTGTGAAAACAGTTATAATAATCTCATTGATAATATCTGTAGAGAAAAATATTATTGCTCTCCTTAAATACAAAAGGTTTAATAAGAAATTTGTTGAAGTTAAAACTAGATGATTCACATATAATGCCAGAATAAATTATCAACTTTTTTGAAATTTATTACATAGCTGTCATAAAATTCAACAGTATATTTCAAAGGATTTGATTTGTTATTGATCGAACAAAATATAAGTACTGTAGGGTGATTTGCAATAAAAAGGTTCAAAAGCTTTTCAATTATATCTTACATAATTATAAAAAGTTTCTTATAGTTAAACAGTTATATACTTATTTAAAAATATTTACAAAAATTTTATTTCCATTTTTCGTATTTTTTCATTGTAATAAATTAAATGACCTTAACAAAGTTTCTTTACTAGTTTTACTGAGTATAGTTCCGTAATCACTAATGAGGCAAAATTACAATTGATACACACACTTTTCAATTTTAAAATGTTATTATGAAAAATTAACTTGTAAAAAGAGCCAAGACAAAACTTGAATAAGCCCTGAATCATTAAATTTTAAAACGTTACTCTTTTCTCATTCACACAATGTCAATTATTCCATAAAATTCAAGTTTATTTTATCCAATAGATATTTTGGATCCTTCAAATAATATGATTTTGATTCTGATAGGCTCAGAAGAACCGGGAACATGTATTAAATCTCAAGATATTACTTAAATTAGTTTAAATAATTAACTATTATTTCTGTACAGTTTTTGGGTATCAATAAATAGTATCAAAACTCACTGAATTAAATTTACAACCTAAAGATTTCAGGTTAAAATTCGGGAATAGGGTGTCCCCTTACTCGATTAGCGACGAAACTTGGCCACTTCCTAGATAGGTCGCCAAACGTGCGTTACTTAAGCATTGAGTATTTTTAGGGTTATCATAACAAATCTCCACGTTTAAATCATTGTCGTCCCCAAAAGTTGCCAAAGCTCCCTAAAAGTCGTCAATCGCCAAGGGGATGCTCTATTCCCGACTTTAACCGATTTCAAAATGACTGACATTATATACTTGAATATGTTTTTAATTATTTACATGATAATCATTTATATTAATGACTTTGCATAGTATACTTCACTTATTTACTAGACCGAAAGTATCAATTTGTCAATTCTTTAAAATTATTATAATATAAAATATATATAGAGAGATTTCTGAATTTTTCTTAAGAAATCTGAATTTTTATCGATTTCAATATGTTAAATCTATTTATTAAAAATTGTATCATTTTTGTGAAATAGTTATGCGACTGTTTCCTAATTAAACTTATACGTAAATTCCAAAGTGGTTTGGCTTAAATAAATATTTCTAAAAGCTACACGAGAGCTGGGGGATATGGATATCGTATTTCTGAACTACAGTTCAGTAACAAACATGACGCTAGGGTGAACTTCATTTTCTTAATTTCAGGATCACACTGCTTTAGGAATTTGAGGATCAATTCGTATTAATATGAAGCAGACTCCACTGTTCGATAAATAGGACTTTTGATGTAATCATGACTCGATTACTACTAAAATTGGCCACGATAGCTGAGTGGTCATGTTCGCAAGCTGGTGGCTAGCGTTGTTTTCCTCAAATCATGGATTCTTGTCAAGATTTCTCAAAAGATATTCAGTTAAGTGGACAACTGCACTTTAAATCTGACGAGACTCCAAGTCCTTGCACTGGCGGGATGTAAAAATTTGGTGAGTTGAATTCTAGTTCAAATGTCGTTCTCGTAACTTAACCGATATAAGAATTAAGGAGATTCATTAGCATAGTATATTCTTGGTGCAGCGTTAATAAAACTATTAACCAATCAATATTGCTAAAATTAGATCATAAATAAATCCAAGCGAGTTATTAATTATTCTCAAAATCTCTTAATACTCGTAAATGTCAAAGAAAAATAATGAGAAATACGTACCCATTAGGGTAAAATTGGTAAAGGAAGAAGCAAATAAGAGAAAAAAATCTGAAAGATTTATGCGGAAGGCCAAGTCTATTTAGTTCAACTGAGAGCACTGAGAATAAAAATATAAAATATTAGTGTGGTTTTAGAGGCTACGATCTTTCCGTAGTAAAATAGGCAAATCTAAATTTATAATATGGATTTGAGAACATAGTTTGTGCTATATAATTGGATTTTCATGTTTTTCTATTGCTGTAAAAACATTTCTAGTTAGTTTTGTAATAAAAGTATCAATTGTTGCTATTCTAAGATCTTTATGAATTAATACCTTGCTCTCACCTTTTTATTTATTTATTTATTTGCGTCATAAGAATTTATTCTGAACATCTTGTAGTTTCTTATGTGAGAAAGAGCTTCTGTCCTCAGAACGAAGGCAGCGTACGCTATTATTGGGCGTCGAACTAGTTTATAAAATAGGACTATTATTTAATGATAATGGAAAAAACCGACCAATTAACAATAAGCTAAGAGATGAATTTTACTCCCAAATCTCTCTTATAAATATTTAATGTGTTTGAAATAGATTAGTTTATCACCTAAATGACAGTCGAGGTAATGAACTACACATTTATATAGATTTGATGAAGATATTCTTAATTATAAGAGATTATCTCTAAATCGAATAAATATTTTTAACAGACATAATGGGGGGGAGAGGTCAAGGCGCCCAGATTTCCTAAATAAAAATGCCTGAGATTTCAAATTTGTCACAGTTCTTGAGTCTATGAACCCTAATTTGGATGTACCTAGGAATTTTTGCTTTTTTCTCATTGTTTTGCTCAGTAGTTCCCAAAGCGTACGCCACAGCACCGCAGGGTGCCTCTACGTCTTCATAGGAGTGCCGGGAAATCCACATATTTTTATCGCTTTCTTAGGATTTACCCTGGTTTTAAAGCGAATTGTAGTTCGAAACCATAGTTATCAAAGGGTACCTGTGTTTGAATAAGTTGAGAATCACTAGTATAGTTTAAAACTGTCCTTAGGCAAAACTGCCCAGTTGTCTTCTAACAGCTGTTCACAGAGGAATGCAAGATGTCAATATACTCCTATACCAGCATTTCTTAATCTTTTTTCAGCCCACGAACCGGTAAAATAATTTGCGAAATAATTTTGTGGACAGGTGTTTTTCTTTTTTTTTTTTTAAGCAAAAACACTTTACTGGGTATTAAGGAACTATTACATAAGTTAATTGTAACATTTTTATAATATCATTTGCTTACATTACATATCATTTACTTTTATTATCATTTATTGCATATATTCAAATGTTAAAATAAATTATTATTTTCATCATTATATATAAGTAAATAAACCTTTGATAAAATCACAGAAATTAATAGAAAAAAAATCACAAAGTCACTGTAAAACAAAAAAAATCGGTCCTCTGATTAATATAAAATTAAATATTTATAACATTTGTTTATTTGGCATATAATGATAATCATAAGATTCATTATTTAACATTAATTAACTTTTGAATTGTGGGTTCTAAATTAATCATGCCAGGTCGGAGCGGTGAAACAACCGATAGTGAATTTCTAAATTTATTTGTTATTACTGTTATAGACAGAATTCCCATTTCCCATAAATATGTTGTTGCGAAGGAAACCATTTTCGTTACTTTATCGAAAAGAAATGTGGTATATTTATTGTTAATTTTAATCTCCAAAATTTATCAGGTTTTTAACGTAATAACTAAACTAATCTGAAAGAGAGACCCATATTCTCTATTATATAAATTTAATTTACTATTGCCATATGTTCTGAAAAGGGTTGGTAATAAGTGAATTCCTTTCACACGTGTTTTTTTTTTTTTTTTTTTTTTTTTTCAGATGGAAACTATCATTCAAAACTATTATTTAAAGATTGTAAGTATTGAGATCAATGATTATATTTAATTTTTATAAGTTTAAATCTTGCTGCGAGTCAACGAAATGAAAATAATTATTAAACGTATCAAAACTATTATTTTATACTAACTCCAACCAAAAATGTTTTTAATCCATCAATTTAATTAAATAAATGATGCGCATTTATTCCAGTTTCCTTATTAACTCAAATTTAAATCACAGAATTGCGTTACCCTTTCGGCTAAAGTTTAGCTTATAGTGTCCTATGCAGATTTTGGACCAATGCACGTTATATCTATTGATAATCAGTGTCCTCAAAATGGCGTGGTGTGGAAGTTTGGTGAAAGGAACCGAGTTCAATTGTCGACTTTGTCACTTGATCAAAGTCCAAAATTACGAGGTCCGTCACTAATAACTCTTTTGTTGCTTGTTAGAGTGAAGTTAATAAAACAATCAATTGATAACGGTCTAATTTCAATTTTGGGTACAACATATTGCTGTAAATTTGTGCTCCACAAAAAGTTCGTGAAGTCTAAATATCGTTAACATTCAAACAATTAACACCTCACAGAATTGCGACAAAATGGTTTTAACTAATGTTACGCCAAATATAAAAGATTTGACCAAACGTTTTGCTAAATTATACATATTTTTTATTAATGCATTTTATCAACTCTTTCTGTATTTGCTTGTTTGTAAGAATAAGATAAATTTTCAAATTGGAATAATTTTAAAAATAACACTCACTCATAGTGATACATTATCTTATTTATAAGAAAATATCTTCTTATACCCCTAGGATAAATTCAGAATATCATCATTTTTCCAAGTAAAACTTTTTAAAATTCGAAATGATAATGATAAAATTAAGGATTATAAAATTTTTTAAAATTAAAATAGTTAAGATAAGGACATCAATTAGATTATACATTTTCCAAATGCAAAAATATCCCTACTCCTCATATAGTTGACACACGGAAAGAAACAGATAACAGCCAGGAAAATCACAGCTGTTTAAATTATTCACGAAAAATAATACATTATGCCAAAACTCAGTTTACTATTGATAGGGAACGAGCATACTCGTATATGTACAATTTATATACAGAAAGAGGCTGATTTTTCAAACGTCATATATTTAGAAAGTAGACAATTGAAGCAAAGAGCAATTACAATAAAACACTTACATTAATTTACAGAGTGTTTTTTGTCTTATAAATATAACTTACTTGCAACATTTCTACATTTTTTAATGCTTCAGAAAGTGTTTCACAACAGCGGTTTAATAAAAAAATTTCCCGAACTTTTTTTTTTTCTCTAAACTTATTCTGTTTTTTTTTTCCTTAAAAAAAATTCTCATAGCAATACGAATTAATGCAAAATTCCTTCATAGTCGGATAAAAAAAAATGAGACGTTTAAATAAAAGGACAGAAAATTTAAATTAAGAGGAAGAATATATTGTTATGAAAATAAAAATAAATCAAGTGCTATTAAATCAATTAATTATTCTAATACCGAATATATGAATGTAGTTGCACACATTTCATGTAAGAGGAAAAATACTTTATCCCTTGTGACGTCATGGCTCGTATGTTTAATTAATTTTTTGTGTACTTAATTTTTGGAATGTATACATTATGTACTTGATTGACGTCACTTCCCCTGCATGAGCGGAAATTGTTACTCTGCCCGCCGAGACAGTTTCGCAGACGAGACCTTATCCTCGAAAAGAGCAGAGGTCTGTAAGATGAATTTTGGTGTATTTGTATAAATATGATATGAACGGTAATAAACGATTTTGGATTTAAAATGGATGCCTCGAAATATATTTACGACTACGCCGCACCCTACAGAGACAAATTTGAAATATTCTTCCAATTCAAACAATCGATTGAAACTAATTTGTCAAATTGGTACAAATTAAACCCTATATTTACAATTGTCTTTTGTAATCAGGTTTTCCAAGATTTTCAAATGTTTGATTTTTTTTTATGCCAAAAAGGCATTTAAAAACCTAAATAAAAGACTTTTCGAAAATCGGCAAATAGTTTAAGTTTTATCCAAAGTATGATTATTTAAGAAACAGATGTGGAAAAAAAATAAAATTACTATTTTTTTAGACAAACTATTTCTATATACTTTATTATAAGAACAAAAACAGTGTGTAAAGAATTTTTTTTTCCTCTTCTTTTCTGAAAAATTACATACATTAAATTTTAAATAAAAATAATAGTTTAAAATAAAGAAATTGCCATTTGTATGATATCAAACAATATTATCGTTATATTTTTATAACTGTTTCAGATATTCTGCCTGTCTGTATATATATATATATATATATATATATTAATTTACTTCTGGAAAAATGTAAGACCGAAAATTCAGTTTCACAATAGATTTTCAATTTTCAGTGAAATCGGGGATAAAACTCCGGAAAGGTTCAGTTCTCCTCTCCTACGAATTCTTTCCTAATTTAAGTTTAAAATGACCACATTTGCATCTGGTCATTTTAAACACTCCTTTTGCCGAAGGCATGTCTTCTCTAAAGGAGCTTGGCTCGTCCCCCAAACTATCAAAGCCCAAAAGTGCCTTTTCTGAAAGATTTCAAGCCGTAGTATCTACTGTAAACTTCTGCTGCACTGTGTCTAGATGGCGCCCATAAGTGTTAAATGATAGCAGACTAACAATATGAGTAACCCCGAAATATGTGGTCAGTCTGTTGCGGCCCCTTTAGAATCATATTTACCCATAGACTATGTAGACAATGATACCATCTTAGGATTTCAATGGAGGGGGATTGGTCATTTTCAATTTGAGTGATGGTTGTATTAGAGGGTTCTGCTACAATAGCGGCAAGCACTTTTAGTGTAAGTTAACAATGAAGACCTGGTCCTCTAGAAAGTCGAGCTATTTAAAGATTCCGTTAAAAGGGGTTGATCGGAGACGGTACGGAAGTATTTGAATTGCAAGATGTTAGAATGGGGAGGAGATAGAAATAAATTTTGCCGGACTGAGAGAAAAAATGTTTACATTTCTCTTGGGAAAGTTTCGTTCATTTAAGACTATTTGCAAAGTAACCCATTGGATGATAATCCCCAAGCGGAATGACAGTTAATGGTTTACTAGTAAAGACCTAAAATATAGCTTCTTGGAAACCGGAACTTTTTCTCTTTCTTACAGATTCTCAAATACTTATTTACCATTAAAATTTCTTCGTTTCCCACCTTAATAGTGTAATTGATATTGAAAACAGAAAATTTCAAGTTGATGAGCATATTTTTGTATCACTGGGTAAATATTATCTTAAAAATATCCAATGTATATTCTTAATGAAATGTAACTATATATATATTAGCCGATAGATATATTTAGAGTTGCATTCGTATTTTACTGTTATTCAAGAGTAAGTGAATTATATATTCCGATTTACTCTAATTTTATGAGAACTTAATAATAAATGTTTATAAGAATGTAGACGTATCTTTCCTTAAATGTGTGTGTGAAGAAGTTAAGAGAGAGGGTGCAGATTTTTTTTTTTTTTTTTTTTACAAACTACCAACTTCTATGCGAAATAATTCTTGCATTCTTAAATAAGTATAAATTTGATCATTTCTTTTTGTTGGAATTATGGGTTATTTTTTAAAAATATTCAATTTCTTAGCCATAAGTTTACAGCAACTTCTACGAAAATAATCTTTTTTTTATACATTTGATTGATATTTTTTTTGTTTTATTTAGAAGCAAAACTAAGGCTATTTTTTTTATAGAATACAAACCATAAATAATAAATTCTTTATTCCAAAGGTTGACTTTTTGAGAATATGTTGCTTTTCAAATTGAATTTAGTAAAAAAAAAAAAAACATATGTCATAGTTAATAGAATTTCATAAACTAATTTCTGTTGAAGATTGATTTGTAATAAGAGTTATAATGAGAAATTTGCCCAGAACTTTTGATCATTATTTTTACGGCAATAAAATTTTTTAATATATATATATGTATTAACGTGGAGTTGAATTTACTGTTTGTTATAAGAATAAGAGTCATTATTTTAAACTAGACAGAAATGAGTACTTTGCATGCTTTTGAAAAAGCTTAGAAATAACTGATATTCGACTTAATTAATACTGTTTTAGAAATTTGTTCATTATTTATATCTTTTTTTCATGAACCTAAATTTTTAATATACTTACTGTTCCGATTTACAGAAGAAAGTGTTCCCTTAGTTTCAAACCTTGAAATATTTTGGAGGCACGTATCATCGAATCTGACTCTCATAATTGTTATTAAAAATAGCTTTGTATAGGAATTTGTTTCACTTGCTTAATGATTATCGTACAAGTTACGTATTTAAACAATGTTTCATCTCTCAGAGAATTGTCAAATTAATATCCTGTTCAATTTTTGCTGCTAATTCTTCAACGGTTTGTTTATGAAATATTTCATTCATAAAATATTTATAATAGTTATTATTATTTATTTATTTATTTTTGGCTATTAATATATACCTACGATTTTCAGTTTTTTTTTATATATATTATTTAAATATTAATTTCATTTAAAAGTAGGTTTGTATAATATGGGTTTTTAAGTATAAAAATCTGTATTTTTTTTTTTACAGGGAACAATTCTGTTTACTTGATTTGCACATTTTGGTTTTGTCTTGGATAAGCTTTTTTTTCTCTTTCAAGGATCGCGTCCTTGAAGTTGAATAGTGAGTACGAATACTGAAGATTGCTGCGCATTAATCCAGATGGGGTCTCAAAGTGGTGTGCCAGTTGAATTCCAGTTAGGGTTCCTATCTTCATTTAACCTTGTGACATTGGGCTATTCGCGGTTTCTCTTCACTAACCTTAGGGACTTTTAATTGAGATTGATTGCTTTTGCTAAACAACCTTTGCCCAAACAAAAATGAAACGTGATACGTAAAGTTCTTATGTAAAGCAGTTAAAAATGAAGTGAAGTGGTTGAATTAGGAAATATATAAACTCCGACTGAAAGTAGCAAGAGTGGCTGAAAGAGAGTCTGAAGGAGTAGAGAGGTTGAAGGAGAGAGGCTGTAGGAGAAGTGAAGCTGAAGTGATAGATAAGAGGAGGGAGGAAATAGAGATTGAAATAGAGAGTTAGAGTAAAGATTGTTGCTAAAGGTATATTTCCTACTGTTTTCAACAGTTGGTCCAGAGTCTGAGTTGCAGTCGAGGAAGGATTAGGGGTAAGAGTCTGTTAGATTACTATTGGTGGGTTGAACTAAGGTATTAGAAAGTTTACCCGGGAGAGCATTGGTATTTATTGTCATAGTAAATATATGCTAATAAATTGCTGAAGAATTGTTTTGGTGATTCTGTAATTATTTGTGCCGTAGTGTTTAATAATTGAATCTAGTGATGGCACAAGAGGACGCCCGGGTCGGGCGGGCGTCACACCTCGAGGGGGAAAGAAAATTTTTCCTCAAAGCGCCGAGTGGAAGGGATATTTTTACTTATTAAAATTATTGAAATATGTGTTAAAACTTGTCGCAAATGTTTAAATATTGCATTGTTAGGCAAGTAAGAACGATTCCCAAAGTTTCAAAGTTCTAGCTTGATGGGAAGTTGGTTAAATTAACGATCGAAAATTTGATGACACACACACTCATACACACACCAAGTGAAATTCAGAAAAACGTTTTAAAAATACTCTCACTGTGTCTTCGACAGAGGAATGAAGATGAAGTGACACACGCAAGAAATAGGATAAAACTACCTTGGTTTTATAAATGGATTAATTTAACTTTTCTCCTTTTCTCCCTCTCTTTTTTTGTATTTAACAGTAAAATTAAGTATGTTCTAAATAAATAATTTTTCATTCATTTCCATTTTCTTCTGTGTTACAAAAGTAAAGAGTTCATTTTTATTTCCTGATCCAAATCCAAATTATCCTTTTATTTTTTTGTTTATCACGTGCTCATCAAATTTGTTTAATTCACTTTTCTATGATTGTAAATCTGTCAGAAATGATTCCTACTGGACTCCTTGTCTATAGTGGAAATCCCTGAGAATCCCTACATCTAGAACTGTGAGATCATATCATGAGACAAAATGTCTCTAGAAAACCCCTACAAAATAACTGAAGGCACGGCGAAAAAGCACTCCCTCTTTACGCCTCACCAGTGCAGGAGATACTGCGCTGCTCATCGTCAGAAATGCATGTAATCTGTTTTCCTCTTCTGCTCCTCTCTTCTGTTATCAACGTAATCTCAAATTGTGTGCAAAATAGCCTCACTTTCAATGAATAGTAAATAAAAAGATTACTTGGCATATTGGTTATCTTTATTAGAAAAAGATATAAGGGATGTTTCAAGGAAGCATATTACATTTAAAGCAGGCGGGATCACACACTGGCTTTCCTTGCCGCTTGACCAAACTGAAATTGGCATTAAACGAGAGAGAGGGCTATGCCTTACTGCAGCCATAAAGTTAATATTTTGAAATAAACAAGAGAGAGAGAGGCGTTAAAACCATATTACCCAAAAGTATTTAAGAAAGAGGGGCAGCTTTAGTACAAATGAAAAGGAAATACATAAGAGTTCACTACAGTGTTTATGTTGATGTTTTTATTCATCTAAGTCCTTCTGCAATTTCCTATTATGTGCATCTCTTACGAACGATCCCAACAACCAAGGAACAAAAATATCGTTTCAATGGTGAAACTAAAAGTTTAATATGTCATCTACAAGTGACTGCCAACAACTATGAAAAATTTCAGTTTCGTCATCCGTTGGAACACTTTCAGCTTATTGCATCTTCCATCATACAACTTCAGGAACTGAACTATAATATATGTAGTGAAATGGACTCTTATTAAATTGGATACTCATTTTAAATTATCATCTAAATTACTGATGTTGAGTAAATGATGCAAAATATTATTTTTTCTATTTTATGAAATATGTTTTTATGAATACCATATTCTGATGCTTAGTGAAATTTCTTTTAACTGGTTGATTTAAAATTAATATCACCAGTGTTGTGAACTGAATATAGGTCATTTAAAATTAATGCAATGATTATCAAAATTTTGGAAAAAGTTGTGTAAAATATGTTATGAAGAATTATTACAAATTTTGAAATCTGTTGTGAAAATAGGTGCACCAATTTAAGATAACTGAGAGAACATTGCTTGCTGCTTTTTAAATTCGATATTGGTTTAATTCTGATTCTTAATCTTTATGAAATGAAATAATTAATATATCTTCGAAATTTAATTAAATGGTTTGAAGGTTTTTTGAAAAGTATTATATCATATGTTGTTCATAATTCTAAAGTTGATGTATTTATTATATCATTTAAGTGTTAATTAATGTTATTAAGGTCAAAAAAGATAGTAAAAAATTATAAAATAATTATGGAAGTTAAAAATAAACCCAAAAATTTGGAAAGCGAAAATGGTACTATTGATTCACAGAATGATAAAAAGAAAAATGAACTTCCTATTATTCCTTTCGATCTTGTCAGTGGGATGAAAATGGAATTGTGGTTAAACCATTTTAATTAGGCATGTAATCATAATAATAGAAATGAGAGACGGAAATGGAAACTTAAAAATATTTCAAACTTCTTGAAGGGTTCAGCATTAACTTAATATATTAATTCGTTCTTGAATATTTCTAATTTTAATGATCTTTGTTGTGTTCTAACTGAACATTTTCTTGATTCCAGTGTTATTAGTTTTATTTATTTTTCCCAACATAAGTTTCCTCCGAATGAGACCTTATCAAAATATTTTCATAAGAAATTAAATTGGGGAAGAAAATTGGAGCTTTCACCTCAATTAATTTTAGAAGGTTTAACAGATGGGGTGCCTACCCAATTAAAACTATTAGTCACAATCCACTCACCTGACTCCCCCTCCAAATGGTTCACAGTCATGACTAAACTTTTCAAAATTCAGGAATCTACTCCTGAATTGAGTAGAGTCAGAAACCCTGAACCCATGATTAGAAGTAGACCAAATCATCGTAATAGACATCCTGCACCTTCTATGACCAGGCAACCTCCACCACCAAACCTCGGCATTGGACCTTGGTTAGGCGGCGTTTCGTCTGTTGTTTCTGTAAGCGTCAAAGGTGGCCCTGCACTTCCTGCAGTAACGAACGACGTATCCGAGTCGGCCACAATGGAAAAAAACAGGTTTGTTGTCTACGTTCGCCAGAGGTCAGTTGCTCTAGGCTCTGACTCAATAATTAGTATCTGCCTTTCTGCAAGTGTGGAATAAAGGTGTTGGCATCTGGGTCGTGGATGAACTTCAAATCACTTTTCTTTCTCTCATATGTGAGGTGATAGAACTTCCTGTACTTCTTCACGGTCAATAACTTCAATCGATTGCGATTGTGCTCCTGGATTTTCGATATTCTGTGCAAGTACCTTCTGGAGCTCTTCTCGGACAATTTGCCGAATTATAGTAACCAGATCCGTTTCTTCATTTATTGATGACATCGGGAGGATGTTAGATAAGCGGTTAAATCTCTTTCGGGTAACCTGTCTCTCTTTCATTTCTTCTATGTACTGATACCATTTTATAAATTCTTTCATCACCGTGAGTTCTTTAATCAGGAGAGCTTGATAATAATAATCCGTAATATCCTTCATGAGGTGGGATACCTTTTAATCATCTGACATTTGAGGATTCATTTCCTGACAAAGTCTCAGCACATTTTGGATATAGGATTACGTGCTTTCACCGGGTTCTTCAAGAAATCAATAATCGTACACACTAATGAAAAATTTCATTGTTTTGATAAAATTTACCTTTATCAGATCATTAATTTGAATTAAGTGAAAAAACCCCGCAAAAATTCAACTTTTGAAGTAGGGGTGGGTGAAATCGGTACACAGCTAGGGAAAAAAAACACGGAACATACCTAAACAGTATTTTATTTTTAATTTATTTAAATTTTTCATTCAGCTTTGAAACTTAGAGAAATACAATTAAGAATTTTTATAAAGAAATCATGTTAATTCATTCGACTTTGGGGATTCAGTCTCTTGCATAACTCTCGAAAAAGTTCATCTTTTCCTTCATTGCAAGCATCAATGGTGCAATATTTGAGAATGTTACAAAATAATCATCGATCTGTAGTTTGCACGTCAAGCATAATTTGGTCGCATTGATTACATGCTTTCCCCCCCCCCCCATCTTCACCATCAGTCAAAGGTCACCAATAATCTGTATCCTCCTCGGAAAACGAGTCTTTTGCAATCTTTCATTTCTTGCTCTTTATTCCTTGCGGTTTTTCCTAATTTCTGAGATTGATTTCTTTTCTGATGGGCGTTTCTCTCTTTGTCTGACAGCTTGTTTGGCTTAATAACTTCATTTCGTGGTTTGCGTTTGTAGGGGGAAGGTTAAAATGTCTGAAGAACTATCAACTAAGGATGATTTTTTTCCTTTCTTCTTTTTTCTCCTTTTTCTTTCGGAGGAAACCATCGGTTAGAATTGAAAGGATGATCCAATATTTTCAGTTTCGGAAGATCTTATTTTAAGGATTGGAAGAAGTTTGTCACACCCTTGACTTGTGATGAGATAAAACTAGGTACCGCTAGTGATAAGATAAAACTAGGTACTCCCGGACTGGTTCTAAAGGACTAGTTATGTTAAGCAAGGCTTCAAAAGAACCGAGAGCCACTTACAGAAATCACGGAAGTGGCAAAACCTTGCAGAATAACATTACAGAACATTGTGTCACTTAACGTGAATATAAAGTAAAGAAAGAACAACGCAGCTGGAGTAATGTTTCATCTTTCAAACATTTTGTAGGGAGTGAAAAATATGGGATATTGCAAGAAAGTGTCGTTATCGGATGCAAATCAACAGCAAATTATTTGGCATGAAAAGTTGGTCCTATTTTATGTGTAAGCCGGCAGGTAGCAGCACTTTCTGCAGATAAAGAGAGAACCCGGTTTTACCCCATCCCCTAATTATTATATAATTATTTAGGGATGTAATAAAATTAAGTAAAACCTTACACTGTGTTATTGATCTTAATCATATAATCTCTCCTTTGTGGTTTTTATTACAATTTTTGTTAAACGCTATCCCTATTAAAAAATTTCTTCCCAATTAAAGCTGTGTTCTATGCATTAGAAATGAAGTAATGATATTCACATTTTAAAAATACTTTCCTTTTGATTTATTTAACTGCGCCGATTCACGATAGTGTGTTCTAGTTAGATTCTTCCCTTTCTGGTGAAAACAATGATCTCAAAATAATTTAGTTAACACAAAATGTCCTGTTTTTCTTAAGAACATTGTACGACACTTCATTTAATGTTTAAATTTAAGTTTTTTCTTAAACCTTTTCTTGTATGCCATGGATTTTACGTTTATCAGTGATCGAGAGAGTTTATTTTCGGGTAGCTTTCCTGTCATTGCTGACGCTCTGGTAATAATCTCTCCCTTAAATACTCCTATGATTTCATCGTTTAGTCAAACGAAGGAACAGCACAGTTATTTTTTTCTAATCCTAGTAATTTTCATAAGAATTTAAATTTAAGTTTGGAAAATTCAAACAATTAGAGTAAATTTTAAATACCTATTTCTGATGAGTGAGTGAACTTGAAAAATAAAATAGGTACCTTGTAATTAAAGCTATTATCTTAAGATCAAATTGATTTTGTTCAGTAATACAATTGAATGCATAAACTTGTGAAGCCCGTTCTTCTTTATTTAATTCAACGATCATTGTTCCTTTTAATTGAACCGTTATTAAATACCATACTTCAATTAAAGAAACGTAAAAACAAGATTATTTATCAATGAAGGATAAATGAGGTCGCTCTATCTCTAAACCCCTTTAACGTGTGAGTTCTAAATTAGAATTAGTAAATAAACTTTTTGCTTATCAATTCATTCGTTTTGATTCAACCACTTCACATAAACTGCCGATTCTTATCTTAATACTTTAACTAGAATTTGTTTCAGTCCACAAAGTTCATTAAGATGCTTCAATCCTAAGTATAAATATCTATCAACAAGTCATTATCCTCTATCTCGCTTCATTTTCTTCAAATCTATTTCATTTATATATCATTATCTCTAATTCAAATCACTTTACTTTTATCTTCATCTAATTTAACTGATTTGGATTCATTTTGGATGGGAAGAAATTGCAATTTTATACAGTTCAAATTATTGTAAAGTCCCCGAGGTTAGTAAAGGAAAAATGATGAGTTGCCAACGTCATAAGTTATTCCCCCTTTTCTTACATTTTAGAATATTTTCGGTGAATGACGATGACAAGATAGATGTAATCACGTGTTAATCATGCTCTTATAAGTAGTCCAATCTTAACCCCCTCCCCTCTACACTGAGCTTCCTATGATGTGCAGCTTCATTAATAACATCCAAATTCATATCCTTTTCTGTACATTCAAGCAATTTTCAACTTTAATCTCTTCTTAATTAAAAGCAAATCTGAGCAAGGTAAAGTACGAAGTCATGCTCCACAGTTAAAATAGACACGGAGAGTAAAGGCCGTCAAGATTAAGTGTTCCAATTATTCCGTCAACCTATAATAATACTCTAAAATAAGTTGAGAGGTTGTTCCGTTTAGAATATTGAAATCAGAAGAATATAAAATACTTGCTGTTTATATTGTCATTTACGAAATGATTGATCTCTTCTTTCGGAATAAACACAAACGTTTATTCACCACAAGACGACTCTTTAAAGCAAAAATGGCGTAAAATTACTAATTTCTCGAAAAAAAACAAAAATATCACTCAAAAGCCACTTTCTGAGTTAATAAGAGCAAAACTCAAATGTTGCCCTTCGCAACAACAAAACTATTCAAAACAAAGATACTAATAAGGTAGAGTGTCAATTAGACATCCTCCCACCTAAGTTAATTTTTACCTTAAAATTTAACTTACAACTAATTATAGTAACTATTACAATAATAAGATTGTATAAAGAGTTCATGAGTTCACAAGTCCAGTTTATGAGGTATTTTAACGATACGACCAGTTCTTGTCTTCCTTTTCTCCTCAGAAGGTTCAACATTGCAATCAACAGAATGATTTACTGCTGGTTGTTCACTTAATTTTGTATTTGGCAATTTTTCTCTAATTAGAACTGTCTCTGCTGCTGAGACTTCTAAAGGATATAGACGTTGTATCGGTCGGAGCAATTCACGTCTTGCAGTTTTCAGTCTTACAAGTCTTGTAACACCATCTTTCCCTGGCATTACCTCTATTATTCTACCAAGTGGCCAACTAATGCGTTTCGTATTGTCTCTTCCAATTAAGACAACATCATCAACTGCTACTGCATTAGCTTTTTTACGTTCTGGTCTCTGAAGTAGAGCTCCCAAGTATTCTGATCAAAATCTGTTTCTTAAGGCTTTCTGTAAATTTTGCCGATATTTGACGCATTGATTAAGACTCTGATGATCAATTCTATCACAATCGGGAACATCACTCACTTTGATATCTTGTAGGAACATTGAAAGACTCAATGGAACCAAATCTGCATCATTATCCACAACATATGTCATCGGTCGTGAATTGATAATGGCTTCACTATCACATAATACAGTCGTCATTTGTTCATACGTTAAAGAAGATCGGCCCAGTACTCTTCTCAATAATCTTTTAAGAATACCTATCAGTCGCTCCCACCATCCACCCAACCAAGAGGCAGTTGGTGGGTTAAACTTCCACTTAATAGGATGAAGAGCAGTGTCACTTACAATAAGATTCCAATCCAGCTCACTCAGCAAATTGGAAGCACCTACAAAATTAGAGCTATTATCACAATAGATAGTGTTGCATCGTCCCCTGCGGGCAATGAACCTGAGCAAAGCCAGTAAAAAGGATTGTGTAGATAAGAAGCCACTAATTCAATGTGTACTGCCCTGTAGACAGCACAGGTGAAAAGACATGCCCAAGATTTCTTATTATCTCTGAGAAACAGTGGCCCAGCCAGATCAATACCACAGATCTCAAATATAGCAGCTTCTCGTATACGCTCCTCTGGAAGAGATGCAGTGAGAGCATCAAGCTTCTTTGCAGAATGTCTCTTACAGACCACACATTTGGATAAGATGGATCTCACTGTCTTTCTACCATGCAGAATCCAGAATCGCTCTCTCAAAATGTTAAGCAACATTTGAGTACCACAATGAGAATTTTTCTTGTGTTAGTATATGACTAAACGATTTACAAGTTCATTTTTTGATGGTAAAATTACAGGCGTTTTAAAATCCTCACTATCTGATCGATATAAAATCTTTGTTTTCAACCGGATGATGTCGTTTTTATCTTTGAAGGCTCTGAGAGTTTTCAACTTTTCATCTTCTTCATTAACGAAGCTTTCCTTCTGTATCATTCTAACAACTGCATACTCTACTACAGAAATTTCTTCGGAATCAAGGATTACACATTTTCGAAAATTTCTAGGAATGTGACTGTTATTAATAAATCTAAGTATCCAGGCAACGATTCTTACAGTCTTGCTATAGCTCGAAAACTTGTAAATGAAGGAATTGTTGATTTCTTGAAGGCTCACCATAGATGATACTATTTCCTTCTTCTTTTCCTTCAACACTTCTTCATCATTTACGGAAAATTCAGATCTAGGCCATTTATCAGATGGGTAATAGAGTCAAGGAGAACCATGCCACCACTCTGTCTCCAACAGTTGTCGAGCGGAACAACCTCTGGAAGGTAGATCCGCCGGATTCATAGATCCAGGTATATAATGCCAATTTTCGGGTTTGCTTATTAGTCTAATTTCTCGTACCCTGTTATATACAAATGGTTCCAGTTCTCACTACCTTTTATCCAACACAAGATGGTGCTGGAGTCGGTCCAAAAGAAAATTGGAATATTTCCTAATTTTAAATCTTCTATGACTCTTTGTACCAGTCTGGTACCAATGGAGCACGCTAGCAGTTCTAGCCGAGGAATTGTAATAACCTTCAGCGGAGCTACCTTGCTCCGTGCATGAACAAATTGACATGAAATCAAGTTTTTACTTTCACTTCTTAAATACATGGAAGTAGCATAAGCTGTTTGGCTCGCGTCGCAAAAAACGTGTATACTTAAACTTCCAGGATTATCAGACATCTAGGGATACCAATTTCTTTAAGAAGACTCAACTGACCTCTCCACCTTTTGAACTTCTTCGAAATTTCTGGTGGTAATTCCGAATACCAAGTTGTTTTCATTTGCCACAGTTTTTGTAACAATAGCTTCGGGTTTAAGGTCACTAGACAAGTATACCCGATAGGGTCGAAAATGTTGTGGACTTCTGACAATATTTGTCTTTTAGTAATAGGTCCATTATCTTCACAACCTTCTTTTAAATTTACAGAAAGTGTATCTGAGTTTAAAGACCATTGCAGACCTAATACTGGGACAATTTTATTTGTCGCACAAGAAGCCTCTTCTGTTGAGAAGTGTGTATAATTGTGCTCCCATCCTCTTAGGTCAAATTTCCTTTCTTGCATAATATCTTTGGCTACTTGAATGAATTCATGTAATTCAGTCTCTGTTTTTAAACTTGTTAGACAATTATCCACATGGAAACTGGTTTTAAGTTTCTATACAACACTAGCAGGATATTTTGAATTATCCTTTTGGGCTTCCTGTAAAATCATTTCTAGATGATACTGAATTACAGAATTAAGTAAGAAAGGACTACTACAAACCCCAAAAACGACACGGCAGTGTCGAAAGTACTTCAGTTCATTGTTTTCATTATATCAAAGAAATCTAAAAAAATCTTTGTCATTTTCTTGTAGGTGGATTTGCAAAAAGGCTTTACGGATATCTGCTGTGACTCCAAACTTGTTCAGCCGAAACCTCGTTAATACAGTAGGAATTAATTCAACCAGATTTCCAGGCAATCATTCAAACTCGGGGAGGTTTTCACCTTCGCTGACGCATCGAACACAGGTCTGATTCTGGTCGTGCTATTTTCTTTCATAACATGTCTGTGGGGTAAATAATGAGCCGGTAATTGAATCTCATGCTTAGGAACTTCTTTGATTATTCCTTCTTTTGCCCATTCTTCAAATACTTGATTATAATCATCATACAAATTTTCTTCTTTTAACTTTCGTGCTGTACTGTCCAGTCTCTTTAAAGCTAAGTTAAAATTGTCAGGCAGTGGAGGATGATCTTCAAGCCATGGTAAATGTACCACAAAACGATTGTCTTTGTCGACGTGAACTGTCTCAATAAAATGTTCTCTGGCGGATATATGCAGGTCTTCTTTAGTTTTCTTTTCCGATGTATCAGTAATTCAAAGGGTATCAAGAGTCCACAATTCTGTTACTGTTCTAGCAGTCGAAAGCATAGAATTAGCAACTGAGATTTCATTTTCTTCTGAAGAAATCCGGGGTATTCGTCCCATACTGGTCCACCCTAATCGTGTTTCCATTGCTGTTAAACCACAAAGTAAAGATTTATAACCACCGGTAAAGATCTTTCCAGCCACATCAGCTCCTATTAGAATTTCGATAGGACCGTTATAATCATCGTTCATATGAATACTATGATCAGTAAGTTCTTTTAAATGGATCGCAGGGATTGCCGGTGGAACACTTTCACAGATAATAGATTGACTCAGTACTTTGAAATGACAGTTATAAGATCCATCACAACTTATTTAATACAATATAAACACATCATGCTTGCAGACTCCTGTATTCTCTCCACCAAACAGAGAATGTTAAAGATATTCCCAGCTTTCTCTTTTATACTTCATCTCTTTAGCTGTATTTTTTACAACGTTTTTCTGAATTTCACTTGGTGTGTGAGAGAGAGAGAGAGTATGTGTGTGTGTCATCAAATTTTCGATCGTTAATTTAACCAACTTCCCATCAAGATAGAGCTTTGAAATTTTGGGAATCGTTCGTACTCGCCTAACAATGCAATATTTAGACATTTGCGACAAGTTTTAACTAATATTTCAATAATTTTAATAAGTCAAAATATTCTTTCCTCTCGGCGCTTTTAGGATTGAGGAAAAATTTCTTTCCCCCTCTGGGAGCACTGGGCACTCCCCACGCCGCATGAGGAATCGTAAACCTTTTGTACTCACAAAGGGGAGATACTATCTCCCCTTTACTATCTCCGAGATAGTAAGGGTTGCTGACTTTTAGTCAGTAATCATTCGCAAGAAAGAAAGTTTCCAATATTTGGCGTCGTGTCTTATCACAATAATTTTTTCTGAATTCTGCTTCCCATTCTTTTTTTAATAGAATGACTTACAAACTTTCAAATGCATGTTTTGATTTTATGAGTATTATGAATTTTTTAATACTCTCACAAATGTCTCTTTTTAAGTAAATTTTAAAGTTAAAAATAACTAACAGTTTTAACTAATATTTCAATAATTTTCTCTAATAAACTTTGCCACCATATAAAAACGTTGTTTTTTATATCGAATTATTAAAATGTAAGAGCGCTGCGAAGCAGTGTCTATGATGGCTCTTGCCTTTCGTTTTTTACCATTACCTCTGATTAAAATTGTTAAAGTTAGTAGCATAACACTGGGAGTTTTGGACACATTTGCAAGTGCTTGATCTCCATTCGGAAGACTAACTATTTCTGCAGCTTCCTTTTCGATAGGTAAAGCTGTTTGTTGCTTTATGTTGTGACACAGTAAAATGTGATGTATTTTACCACAACCTAAACAAGTTACTTTTGAATAACATTTACGAACTTGGTGACTGGATTTTAAGCACAGAAAACAGCTTCCTGATTTCTCAACAAGATTCTCTCTATCTTTCATTGGCATTTTTCATACCTTTAAACAGTCAGCTGAATTATGGAAATTGTGGCAAAATATGCACTGCCTCTGTTCCTTCGACGACGTTAAAAGATCAGCTGCACTAGCTATTTGACAAGTGTCCTTATATTTGTGTTTATTATTTCCAGCCGTTTTCTTCTTGAACGATTTATAATTAGGCTTGGCATCAAACCAAAGTTTTGTGAGGCTAAGACTATACGTTCCTCTGCCTGTACTTCATCTTGAAGAAACTTAAGAATATAATCAAGCTCTGTTTTTGTAATAATTTTACTATCTTGATTTTCCTCATCATGTGATCTACGACTTGTAGATCTGTACCGTTCCCATGCTAGAAGTGTTTCTTCAGGTAAAGCAGATTCAACAAGTGGGAAGAGCATCGCTGTATATTTATCCCTTGTTACGCCTAATATCTCAAGCGCACGGAGCTTTGTTTCTAATAAATCATAAAGATTTCTCAAACATTTTCTTGGCATATTCTGCTTTTGAAGAACTAATGATAGAAGATCCCTAATATACACTTGTATAAGTAATTCTTCTCGGCCATAACGAAATTTTAATTGTTTTATGGCTTTCTCGTAACTGTTTCCTCCGGGTGAGAAACTTTTAATTAATTCTTCAGCAACACTTCCTTTCTCCATACATTGGGACAGGTATGCAAATTTATCATGCGAATCGAAATTATGATCTTTATCAACTTTCTCAAATTGACCCCAAAATCTTACCCAGCTTCTAATATCTCCATTAAATGTAGGCAACTGTATTTTAGGGTAACGTAATAATGTATTCTGCTGAGAAACACTACAATTCGAAGAAACTTCATCCCGTTCTGAAAGTGAAAGCTGTAGTGATTTAAACTGTTACAACCGCCAACGATCTATATAGCTTTCAGAATCATCGATTTCTTTATCTATTACAGCATCTGCAACATTTTCAGAAAAAAGTAGCTGTTTGACATTTTCTTCCAAATTTATCATTAATATAGCTTTTTCCTCAATAATTTTTAATTTAATTAGTTTATCAGAAGTTTCTAAGCCTGCTTCTTCAGCATCGAACTCATTACATGCTTTAGTAAACAATCGTCTCTGCTGAGTTCTATTTTTCTTTGCAATTTCCATTTCAATTCGTAAATATATTTAAATACATCAAATAAGATAAACAAAATAAAACTCACTCAATAATCAGCAGACGAGTCCTGTCGCGGACGCCAGATGTTCCGTTTGGAATATCGAAATCAGAAGAATATAAAATACTTGCTGTTTAAGTTGTTATTTATGAAATGATTGATATCTTCTTTCGGAATAAACACAAACGTTTATTCACCACAAGACGACTCTTTAAAGCAAAAATGGCGTAAAATTACTAATTTCTCAAAAAAAAAAAAAAAAAACCATAAAAATATCACTCAAAAGTCACTTTTTGCGTTAATAAGAACAAAACTCAACTGTTGCCATTCGCAACTACAAAACTATTAAAAACAAAGATACTAATAAGGTAGAGTGTTAATTCGACAGAGATCACGTTTATCGCCAAAACAATCTTCCCCTCTGCCTCTAATACCAATAACAGCAAACATAATCCATACCCTGCAATGAAAACCTACATTTTGCCAGAAACAAGCTAAGAGTTCGTTTTCCAAACTGATCGCTCCAGAGAAATCAACATCAACTTGTTAAATGCAATCATTTGTTTCTCGCTGATGTCAAAATTGAACCTTGTAATTGCTGTTTTCTTGTAAATTCCACGCACTATTCAATAATTAAGTTATGATGTATTAGCAGCAAATATTCTTCCAAAAAAATTGTCAATCTCTCTCCCCCACCCCCTCTAATTTTCTTTATATAATGTAAAATACTTTTAAATGAAATGAATTTTTGAGTGTTAATTTTGTTAACAAATATGTATTTTTTTTAAAAAAAAAAAAGTTTCTGTAAGAAGCAAAAGCTGGCAACAGTGAGGACTGGAAACGTGATTATTTCTGTCATGTGATCGTGACGTCGCGTTAATCGTATCCATTGCGTAATTAATTTTGTTAACTAGAAATAAATGCTGCGAATTTTCAATGTTCCTCTAGCTGTAGCAAAAACCTTCGAATCCTATTAAATTCAAATAACGCGCGGTTAAACAAATAATCATAACTAATATTTCTTCGTATTTTAACATTTATCAAAATAATCCAATATTTGCAATACATAAAAGGAAATTCTTCTGCACGGAAAAAGGGTAAGTTTTGCATACTAAATTTATTTAAAATATTAATTATTATTAATTTATTAAAATTTAATTATTTAAAATACATTCGCGATTGTGAAATGATAGATTTATCCTACTTTTGGAAAAACTCTAACTTTTGTGGCATTAAAGCTATTTTCAGGAATTTAAATTACATGCCAGTGATGAATAATAATATTAATGTAATTAGACGGGACAAAATATTCAAAAAAGTAACTGTAGTTAAATGTATAAGCCGTTTGGGTTCAAGTCTAGTATTGGGTGCCGCTTAGCGATTGTGGCGAAAACTGGTACGACTTAGAAGAAAGATCGCCAAAGTAGAGTGCGTAGCAGTGACGCTATGAAAATGTTACAAATGAAAAACTAAACAATATTTAGGGTTTCCATAACCTAAGTCGCCACATTTAAATCGTTATCGCATCCAAAAGTCGCCGATCCCCAAGGGGCACTCGATACCCGACTTGAACCGTTGAAACTCATGAAATTAAGTCACCAAAAAATTAAAGGACAGAAAGGGGATTGAATCCTATTTTAGTCCACGCCTTGGCAACAAGAAAAAAAATAGCTCTTAAAAGCAGGATAGATTTGCTGAATTGGCAACCTACTTTTAATGTGATGTGGCACATTTATTTTTCATCGTCAACGTATGTGTTAAAATAGGATTTTACTCCAAAAGATACAAAACTATTTACAGAATGATTGGTAATAAGATTTCATTCCATACGGCACCGATCCCCAAATTGACGATGAAATATTTTGAGTGATGTGCTATACATAGAGCACTAAATTTCGAAAACGAATCCTTTTCATCTTGACTTTATATATGTGGATACATTAATTTTATTGTTGCATGGGTATTAATTTAAATTAATTAAAAATGCTAAAAGTAACAGACCGAAATTAGATCGTTGTCGATAACTGTGGCAACATTAAAGTTTGGCAGTTTTTGTCTAGAACCCAGCTAACGGAATTTACCACCCATTTTTGACATTCATTTACAAAAACTTTTAATTAAAAATTGAAAAACTGATTTAAATATTTTTCATACTCTCAATTATACATTTCATAATAATATTAGTAAACCCGTTTTGGAGAATTTTTTTCTACTCTGTGGTGGAGGAGATCGGTTGAGAGGCAGTTCGAACCCTCGCTATGTCGATCCTGACTCGTCCAGTCACTTTTTTTTTTTTTTGTTGCCGTACCTTTAATTATTGATCTAAAAAGGATTCCTTCTAGGTTAGTTATTAAAGCATTTCAACTTCTGTCGTTTTTGTTGGAGAGAGTCACCGTATATTCTCCAGTATCATAGTAGTGTTACGGGATGATCAAGGGACTTTTCTGAAACGTATTTTAAAGAAAATGGTTAGTCCAATCATTTCTACAATTGATATACATCCGGTACCTGTTACAAGTTTTTATTTTGGATAATTTCCATTTGACGTTATTGGTTGTCTCTAGCTGAGATAGAGGATCTGTTTGACGCTTGCGCTGGAGCCGGTAAATCATTAATTGTGATTTATGAGTGAGTATCTTTTAAATGGAGACATCCAGGGGCATTTTTTTTTTGCGTCAGAAATACATGTAACCGATAGTTCTAGGCTGTGCTGCTATCTAGTGTGCAAGCCCTGGGTCACCCTTTCGGCGACGTTGTTATTCAGCAAAAACATTTTAAGATGGTTTTCGACGCATGGTGAAATGGAAGGATGTTTGCCCTTGAGCAACGAGACAAATTTGAACCCTCGGTCTATCGCCCCAAAGAAAACTCATTTGCGCTTGTTTTTGCAATGCTCTTAACAGCTAGGCCTAAAAGGATTCCTAATTATCTTAGTTACTAACAACTGTTATTGTTGGTGAAGAGAACTACCGAATATATATTTTAAGGGATATCTTATAATCCTTAAGGGGTCTCAGGGGTTTTAATTTATCTCGACAGCTGAAAATGTTTACAATTTTCGACTAACTATAGCTAATTTAAATTAAATAATTTGATATTTCTACACATGCTTTATAAATGTATGAGGTTTCTAATATATGTAAAACACATAAAATATGTTATTAATTTTTTATGTTATGAGGCCACAAAAATAATAAAAATTTCTTTCAGAAATTTTGAGTAAGTTCCGCTACGCGCAAGTTGTTTTCTACACAATTAGTTCTAAGTACTTGCAAAAAGTTTATTTACAAAGTCAAATATACCCTCTTAAATGTGAACGTTTTCAAAATTAAATAAATCTTTAAAAATTATTTTTTAAAAAAATTAAATATTTCAAAATTTTAAATATTTAAAAACATTAAATAATTTCTTGAATAATTAATAAGTATAGGACACTAACTTCAGGCTCAGTTAAAGAGTTCATTATACTTATTATACATACAAACTTTTAAGAGTTTAAGTATTATACTTTTTGAAATATCCTGCGTGTAAGTAAAAAAAACTCAAATTGAGAAAAATGCATTTAAAGTTATAACATTCAATTATAAAATTAAATGTTAAAACTTACGTATTAAAATGCTCCAGGATCATAAAATGTACCTTCCTTTTTCTCCAACTCTCTTCAGTTTTGTGCGTTCGTTTTGCTTTGTGTGCGTGTCAAAAGACGATGCCAAACTCCATTTTTTGAAAGTCGATTCTTTGTTTGTCACGTTCAACCAGTGATAAGCAAATATTCTTGTCCAATTTTTAAGCCAAACTTTTCTATAACAAAAATAAGTACTTGGAGGCCATCATTGAAAATGCTAGTGGCCAGATTTGTTGCAATCTCTGCAACTTGGAGATCAAGATCAATTGTCTTCAAGCAAAATTTCCATATTAATGAATTCAGACATTCGTTTGAGTTCTACGTCTTGCGATCTAAGCATTTTCTCAGTAGTGTTGTATGAGATAAATCTGGAAACACTGGCTTTATAACATCACGTACTGATTTAGCAATCAGATTTTTGTGGTTTTAATTTGCCTGAGTATTATTATTGATTGCAGCGTTATAACTACACCCTGTATCTGGAGTTGTTAGAGAAAACCAATGCTTGGGTTCATTATTGATGCTATATGAGAGACCCCAAACTGCCCAAATAAATTTCCTCATACGTTTCACACTTGTCGAGTTATCTCAAATTACATTCCCATAGTAATGGGTAGGTTTATCAATCAAACTATCAGTCAACCTGCCTTTACCGCCAAAAGTTTTACCGTCAGACAACTTCTTTTTTTCCATGCATTAATTTTAGCTTCCTAAGTCTTGTACCCATCCGCTTTTGCCATGACTAACACATTCAAACTTCTGAATTAGATGGTCATCCCCGAATGGTTTGCTTTCAGAAAGAGCACTGAAAGTTTTAGCAACACCGTCTTCTATATAGTTGGAATATTTCAGATCGTGAAACTTTTCGGAACAATTGAAAATTCTCAACATTCTATCTACCTCCATCTTACCCGTAGAGACAAAATAGTTTTTCTGTGGTCTCTCTGCCATTCCTATGGTCTCTCTGCCATTCCTATGGTCTCTCTGCCATTTCTTGTATTTCAGACCAAATTTAACACATTTGTAAAGATCACATCTTTTGCAAAATGACGATAGTACTTCCCTATCCAAAACTTTACCTGTTTCTGCACTTATCACAGAGTACACTCCAATTAATGACGAGAGTCCTCTCGTTTTCCAAGTCCCATCACCGCTGATTGTTAGGATGTAATCAGGAGATGAAGAATTTTCTTCATCCGCTACTCTTTTCATACTTGCTGCTTCTACTTCTTTCGTAACATGCAAGAGTTTGTTATTTATAGCATCATAAGCTTTTTGCTCTACAGGACTAGGCAGATTCATCATTGTGCAGAATGTTTTAAGTCTTCTAAGCTTTTGCCAATACTATTATTTATAGTATAAGCTAAGCTTCTAAGCTTATTAATTATCAAAACAGATCTATTTATTTCTGGAGCATTTCTTATTTCCAGTCATTTCACAGCTCCTAAAAGAGCTGACAATCCCACAATTTTACAACCTATCTGAAAACAAGAAGACAAACCACGCCTTGATTTCTCACTTATTTTCATTGGTCCATGGCACTTAGTGTAACTTGACACAGACAGAATAGAATTAAAAACCAACATGTGATCGAGTTATCTATATCATTTAAATTTTTCACTTACCGCAGAAAGATTATGTTCCAAAGACTGAACACAACTCAACTTCCTGTTGGAGATAGATCTGTGTTTACATCATTCATTGGTAAAATTTTAACAACTGGTAAATTATTATTACCGTTTTTAAGAAACTGATTCTCATAGAATCTCCATTTCTTTAGACGCTTTCCAGATGGTCTATTTGAAGTAGAATTATCCATTTCTCAAGTCAAGAGTGGGTAAACAATATGCTTATCAATTCACAAAATTGTGCTCAAACAACGTACGAAAATTAGCAAATTGAAATAAAATATAAACAATGTGCTGAGTTGCAGACTTCCATCTGATAAGTCTCAGCATTTAAAATATTTTAATGAGGCTTACTTAGAAATAAAATAATGAAATGTAAACAGAAACTAAAATTTTGTTGGCGTGGCATCTGTCCATTTAAACATTGATCTTATTAAAATACATTTTGGAATTTTTCAAATAACCTTTGAAGTTTTTTGAGTATCGGCAAATGGAGGATATCAAAATGTTCAGCTAGAAGGGAAGAACAATATATATATATATTCAAAAAATTGAAAATTTTAGAGTTTACCCCCCCCCCCTTCCCCCAGCATTTAAGCAGATATTTTCAAATTTCCATGAAGAACATTTTGAACTTTTTTTAAAGTCCTACAGCTTGGCAAGTTTTCTTTTTTTTTCTCTCTCTTTCTCTCTCTCTCCCTCTTTCTTGAGGTATTTTCACAACAATAGACACGATTGTCTCAATTTTATTTGTCTTCTTTCTTAACGTTAATTTCAGCAATTTCTTGCTAACTTAGGGAGCTTACTAGAAAACTTTTTTTTTTCAAGTGTATCTTGGTTTACTTAATAATAATCAGAGATCGATTTGCATTACGCAGAGAGAGAATAACAGGTGACACAAAATGCAGTGCTTTCACTTTCTGGACGACTGGCACAGAAGGCGAACTATATTTCCATCTACGATTATTTTTTTTGATAGTTTACAACTGCGTTTGGGAGTTGAAATCGACTTTTGTCGTCAGTGAACGACTTGTTGGTCCATCCTTTTTAGAATATTTGATGAAAAACTTATAATGCAAATTCAGAGATTAATTGAACAGGGTTTTTTTTTTTAATTTTTTTTAAAAAAAATTTTTAATCTGTTTTTAAATATTTTATCTACGTAGATTCCGACAAAAATTTTGAAAGTCCGATTTGTGAAATGAGACAATTTTTTCTAAAGTAAAAAGGACTTATTTAAAATAATTAGTTTTAACATATTTTTCTATGATAAACAAATTTAAAATTGCTAAATAGTGCAATATGTAGAAAATTTTATTGAATACTTTCTAAGATTTAATAGAATTTTTTGACAAATGAATGCCAAAATAAATAAATAAAACAAGCCTATATATTTCGTTTGCTAAGCGATTAAATCTTTTTTTATTCGGATTCCTATTAGATACGGCAACCCACTATGATTATGTTGTGTTATAAGATTACATCTAAGTATCCCTTTTGTCAAGGCGCTAATGAGCAAACACCAATTCCTTCAACTTGTTATCTATTTGCGATTCGTAACATAGTTGCCACTTAATAGGCAACGGTTGCATCTACAACCTTCCCTCACTTTTTTTTTGTTACAATCTTCACTAGATGAGTCATTTTAACTTTGAGATATTTAATTAAATCCCGTTGAACCATAGTCGTTTGGCTTGATAGGAATAATCATTGAAAATATATCCCGAAATCAATAAATGAAGAATAGATGAAAAGAAGAATACTTTTCCGGAGAAATGAAGAACTGACATAAATTTGTGAAACACAAGATAAATATTCAGAAATATTCAAAGTTACAATTTGAACAATTAAAATAATTTTGAGTCTCACATCAATTAACATTTAAAAACACAGATAAAAGTTTCAAAAAATAAATATTGATTACCATTATATTTAAAAACCCATTTTAATATCAATAACACAGTACTAACAATATGAGCAAAAATTCAGCGTGGAAAAATAAAATAAGAAATTTAATTTAAGTGCAGTTTGCCTATATTTCAGTATTTAAAAATGACTTATTTAATAATCATATACATTTTATTTCCATTGGAATTTATGACTTTTCTATGTTCATTTGAGATTTTGCAAAAGTAAAATCAATCAATGAAAGCACGAATATTCAATTTTGAATATTGTTTAATACTGTGAAAACTGTGACTGAATACATTCTTACTATAGGTATTTTCTCCACCATAAGCATACAACAAAAATCGAGGCACAATGACTGTGGGTATACCAATATTAGATATTCCGCTTCCTATTATAGCCGGTCTTCTTTTGGGTTCTGCAGGACATTTTGAAATTCTAGAAAGTAAGTAATAAAAACTCTCTGTTTTTAGACTATATAATAAAATCAATATTTATTTAGAAAAATTGAGTAAGCGATAACACATTTTTCCTAATGAAACAGAAGGTAATTGCCACCATTCGGTCTTATGCATCAGTCAGCTACTTGAGTTACCGTGGAATCAAATTTGATTTCTCTTAGATCTTAATTTTCAACTTTTTACTTAAACGAAATTACACATCCCAATATATTTGTCCAAAAAAAAAAAATGAATTGGGATCATACTCTAGTATTTTCATCTGTCTTGTCTAGTTTTGATAATTTAAATGATTTTCGATCTTCTCTAACACTTTCAAAAGTTTTAATAAACGAATCGTGATTTTTCAAAATTGCTGATACCCTACTTGGTGAAATTTCATTCTTATTTTTTTTTTTATCACGTCTTTATTTTTAACTTCGCTTTCGAAATCTTGTATTAACTTGAACTTCTCTTTCATACTTAAATGTGTCCTGTTAGGAAACATGTTTACTAAAATCCAAGAAGGTAAATTAAAGTGAAAAATCTTCCTCCAAGTTATGAAAAGGATTCGTAAAAACCCTGGCAAGTCGAAGATCGAAGAAATACATCTTACGGTATGCCTTTCCCAAAATTTAGGAAGTACCTTCTTATTACATCTATTAAGTTTACTGAACTAGGGAATTGCTGAGATAATGTGTTTAAAAAAAGCTTAAGTCTATTGAAGGGCGATGTGCCCTGTGAACCAACGGACGTCAATTCTATCGTCGGAAGATTGCCTCGCGACCTTAGCATTATGAAGATGGGCTACCGTCGGCAAGTATTATATCCAGAGAGTAACTATCAGTGAATTTCAGTTATCTTAAAAATCAGTAAAATAATATATATATATATATATATATATATATATATATAAAGAGGGATAAGGTGCTGTAAACTAATTGATGAATAATTCTAACCCATCGCTAGAAATGAGGCAAATAAGACATCGTAATTACCGCACACACCATTGAAAGCTTTCATACATTTGATTACCTTTACCGTTCCCAGTTCACAAATTTGAGTAAAGTGAAAAAACACCATAGTGCAACTTTTGAAGTAAATGTGGGTAAAAAGAAATAGTGTAGTTAGGAAAAAAGCATAAAACATGCTTAAAACATTTTACTTTTAACTTATTAAAATTTTTTAATCAAATTTCAAACTTATAGAAACACCAACTGAGATTTTATGCAGAGAAACTATATTAATTCATTTGAATTTGGGGATTCAGAACCTTGCAAAACTCTCAATTTTTTTTTTTTTTTACAAATCTATTTATAATTTGATCACAACACATTCATGTTTCACCACCATCTTCATCGTCGGCAAGCAGTCTTCAGTCTCCTCTCCTGAGAAAAAGAGTCATTCGCAACTTCCTTTTCTTGCTCTTCTTCCTGGTTTCCAATATTGACTTCCCTTTTTCTTGTAAATTCTATTTTCTTCTGATGGACGTTTCTCTCTTTGGCTGAGGGTTTGTTAGACTCGGTAATCTCTTTTTGCGGAAGATGCAATGAGTCTTTTAGCTTTTTTTTTTTCTTTCTCTGTACAAAATCCATAACAGTACTCTTCCGTAGATTCTCCATAGTTTTGCCTACTGCCTTTACAACTTAAAGAGGTCTTTTTAAAACAAACTTTTTGCGTTTTTTACTTTTCTCTGTAATAAAATCAATGTATTTTTAATCGAAAGCCTTTGATGAAATTTGAGAATTTTTCAGATTTCGGTTACTTTTAATCCGAGAGAAGCATATAATTTTTAATTTCAAAAATGGGGGATATTTCCTTTTTTTTTTTTTTTTTTTTGCACATTATTTGGTATAGTTATAGGTATTTAAATTATGCTCTTGCACAATTTCTTTACAATATGAGAACAGCAAATCATTCATAACGTTTAAAGTTTATAGGTCGAAGGGATAGTTATTAATCTAATCATGAAAGTTTTGTTGCAACTTCAACAGTTGAAATTTTTGATATTTCTTTTTCCGTAAATATTTTCTATAGCAGGAAAATTGTAGAATATAAATCTTATGTTTGTTCATCAAATTTTTACAAGATTACTCTTATTTAATTTAAAAGTTTGATTTCTATTTTCTAATGCGAATTATCGAAAAAAATTGCTATTTTTAAAACTTTTATATAGGTTTACTAACTAAACTTTGTAGATAATGGAAAAGTAATATATAAGCCCACGTGCGAATTAAATTCTATGAGAATAAAAGGTTTCTAATTTTTTTTTAGGTACGCGGAGACTTTTGAGAAAATTAGATTTTATGAAAAAGAAGAAAAATACAATGGGAATTAGAAGCAAGTACAAGAAAAAAACAATCACTGCTCTTATAAATGGTTTGAAAAGTACTATAACTATCTACAGATTATCAGAGTCATCCAAACATATACCTCGATTATGTGCTCCTGAAAAACCTTTATTCTCAAAGGTATAATTTTCCAGAATTATTTTTATGGGTATATATAAGTAACTTCATGGACGAAATTTTAATACTTAATATCAATTTATTTCAAATAGTTTTCAAAATTTATGAATTAGTTGATGTAAAGTTATGGAATTTTTAGTTTCAATATTGTGACTTTTACAGATTTAATTTCAAAATTATAGTTGTGGGGGCTGACTACTGTTTAGAAAATAAGAATACATCTTTAATTAACTGAGGCTGATTGGTAAATTTTACAGAACTTTTGTATTATTTATAAATAATTATATTCATCCTTAGAATAGAATCTTGAATTGTCAGGGGAATGCGTCTGTTTCCTTCTGCGTGTTTAGTTGTCCGTCCGACGAAAATGTCCATCTCTCTCGGGTTCTTTCCTCGATCTGTTTGTTTTCCCCGTACTTTCGAGGGAGAAAACGCTTATCCCCCGACTTCTGATGAGGTTTAGTTTGTGCAGTCTTTGTGGACGCCAACCACTGGATGCGCAGGAACAAGTGTTAGTTTTTTTTTTTTCGACGGCTCTTTCCAACTGTGTGGAGGTTGGGAAGAAGCAACTCTCAATTTCACATAATCAATAAAAGAATGATACTCTCAGATTCAAACTATCTTGAAATTTGTCCTACGCACTTAAACTAAATTATTACCAATATGAATTAATTAAACACAATAATTCAAGAATACAAATTAGATAAAAGAATAAATAACTTGAATATTCTTTTGTTTAAAATAATTGAAAAAATGAGGAATTTCTACATATTTTTAATTTATTAAAGTACGGGACACAAATTTTTAAGTTGCCATTTTTTTTAAATATTAGTGAATGGAAAGAATTATGTTTGTCAATAGTATTTAATTTCTTCAGCACCCAAACATAAAATGAAATTTGATAATTATTAAAGTATTAATTTTTGAAACTGCATTCAGTGACATAAATAAAACAATGAATAAGAAATCTAGAGAACTGCTATTAAAATTTCATTTATCATTAATGAGTCCTTGAAATTATTAGGTATTCATATTAATAATATCTAGAAGGGTATGTTTTAAGTTTTCAGAATTTATGCTTTACTTTTTAATTTTAAAGCTGTTATTGCGGGGAATTGTTAAGTAACGTCGATGGCTTTTGGCGAAGGCCCTCGTAATTTTAAAATTTAAAACAAATAAACACGTACAAATCATTTACAGGTTCTGACTTTGAAAGGAAAAGGCGGAAATCTATACTCTTTTTTCTTTCAGTTTTCCCATATATTTTATTCTCAATGGATTTTGGATTGCATTTGTTATTGTAAAAGCCCGAAGTCTGATAAATCCGAGGTTTTACCGGTAACTCCTAGCTTTTAACAAAGTAGCTTGGTAAAAGTTCGAAGTATGCTTAAATATGATTCGATTTCGACCTTTTACCACGCCCCTATGGTAAAAGCTAGGAGTTACCAACGCCTTCCGATAAAAGCCCAAAACGAGTGGCTTAAATCGATCTTGATTACGTCTGTGCACGCAAATTCCATCGCGATACTTTTCTGTTTTTACGTCTACTTATTTGCGCCATTTGCAGTCTAGCTCAGAGCTAATTCAAATAAGTGTAAGCGGCTACGACCTAAAATATAAGCAGTTTTCTTCCCTTTTAACACATTTTGAGTTTTTTATTTTGCTGAAAGGAAATGAATGATATTATGTGAGAAAAGTTTTAAGACATTTAATAAAGGAAGTGAAACAAGCAAAATGTGTGAAAGAAAAACCATCAGTTTATTACAGAAGTTATAAAAGCTATGATATTTTAAATATTGGAAGAGAGGACAAACTTATAGCACCACTATCTGTAGAAAAAGCAGAAATCCTATATTATGTTGCAACTGATAAAGTCGTCTAAGTCATACACGACGCTCATATCGCTTTCGGCTATGGTGGAAGAACCTGTATGATTGTTAAATTGAATTGTTAATACACAAGAATGGAACAGTAGAATTTATCGTCACATATTTGAGACTATGTGAACCATACCAGAAATAAAAACTGTGAAAAAGGTTGTTGTAATCAAACCAATTGTACAAAGCGAAATGAATTCTCGATGCCATGTCGACCTAATAGATATGCAGTCCAAACCTGATTGTGATATGAAATTCATTTTGGTTAGTCAAAATTATCTTACAAAATTCGTCCTGCTCCGAAGCTTACACAATAAAAGAGGGGATGAAGTAACGTATCGTCTTCTGGATATTTTCACAACTTTTGGAGCTCCGAATATTCTCCATTCCGACAATGGGAGGGAATTTTACAACCAAATCATAAAAAATTTATTTGAAATGTGAAGTGATATAAAAATAGTTCTCGGTGAACCGAGACACAGTCAACCACAAGATTCTGTCGAACGGTTGAACCAAGACGTTGAAAACATGCTGGCAATATGGAGGGAAACAAAAATAAGATAGAAAAATGGTCGAAAGAATTAAAATGTGTTCAAATAATTAAAGACAAAAATATCGCGAGGGAATCAAAGTTCACCTTGAGAAGCTATGTTTGGTTTTCCTATGATGCTGGGGCTTGCTAACTCAGCTATGCTACTTAGTTTGATTAGTAATATGGCAAGATAATAATAATAATATATGTGAAAAAGAATCATGCATAATGATGGAAATAGATACTGAAGTTCAAATTGGGAAAAAAAATTAGATATAAGCTCTGACTCAACGAGTGCGACTATCAACAAAGTTCAAATTGTGAAAGTGTTTCGAGAGACCACTAAGGAAGGACTGGAGAAGCAGGCAAAGAAGATGAAGATAGCATATACTAAAAGCTCCGAAACCTGCTTACGGACAAAATGTTAAAATAAAGGTACCTGTTATTGGTGGATTGAAAATGGATCTAAAATCAGTAACAGAAATTATTATAAATATTAAAGATGATGAGTTTTATGCTCTTGGTACTAAATTTGGTAAATTAAAATCGTTGTACTCGAGAAACCGGTTTATATTTTGGACAGAAATTTTTTTAAACATCGAAGAAGACGGTGAAGGGAAATACGTGTACGTGAAGCAGAAAGAAAACTTTCTTTAGTTGAGAGACAAGGAATCAGAAAATGCAACTGTTCAAAGAAACGTACTACGATGTTTTTGCGCAAATCAAGTAATCAACTTTGTAATTCAAAATGCCATAACAATCAACCTTGTTGTAACAAATAGTAAGAAATATTAAATTAGTAGCATTAAAAAGGAAAACATACTACGTTTATGTTACTATTTTTTTAAATTTCATAATTTTTATTTATTTTTCTTTCTGGACTATCAATTTAATTTTTTAACTACTCCCAAAACAATTTTTAAAAATTATTGAAATCTATTCATAGTTATAGAGAGAATTGTGCATTAATTCAGCTTTTTCACATGAAATCTTATTTTTGAAAGGGCATAAATATTGCATTTTTTTAATTTTTATTTCTTGTAACTCATTGAAAATAATTGTAAGATAGGTCTATCGACATAATTTTAAATCATACTTTATTTTGATCACTTTTACAATTTATACAATCAATTAAAAAAATAAAGTGTGTTTTAACATTTTAGGACCCATTGTATACAATATATCTGAGACTGATAAATCCTATAAGAAGTAAACCCACGTTTCAAGCTTTCACCAGAAGGCGTTTTTAACTCCTAGCTTTTACCAAGTAGACTTGGTAAAAGGCCGAAATAGAATTATATTAAGACATTCTTCGGAATTTTGTCAATACACATTGGTAATAACCAACAAAAACTAGGATTTATGAGACTTTGGGCTTTTACAGTTACATATAAGTTAGGGGTATTGGTAATCCTTCGACACCTCCCGCGCAGTCAATGACGATGTCGAATGTGTCTTTTTGCATTATATAATACAAGGTATGCCCCAAAAGTAATAAGAAATTTTTTAAGAAGTTATATAATAGTACAGACAATGAAATATACCTAATTTTTTTTCGAAGAATGAATCTGGATCATTAATACAAGCCGAGTGATACTGCCATTGTTCGTAGCACTAATGCTAACTCATTTTGTGGTCACGGTCTCTTGAACCTTTTTACTGTGTCGAAATGGTGTCCTTTTTAACTCCATCTTGAGCTTATGAAACAAAAAGAAGTCTCAGGAGACCGAGTCTTGATTGTATGGCGCATGGAGAAGCACAGATGTTATCATGAGATAGTTATTCAGTCACCACCAAGACCTTGTGAAGCACAGCGTTATCATGGTGGACGATCCAGCAGCCTCCGATCTCTGAGTAGATGTGATCACTTTTTTTCTTCAAACGTTTGGGTACTTTCACGTAAAATTGAGAATTAACTGTCTGTTCATATGGAACAATTTACCCGGGAACCACTCCTTTATATTAGATGAACGCAATTAGAAGGGTTTTACTCGTTATTTCTTCACGCCTATCGTCCACAATGTCATCAGTTCCCATGGTAACCTAACTATTTCAGCGCAGCAGTCATTTACGTCCCTCTAAGAGCGCTACAAATATTCGCACAGTGCATCCACCTAACTTCCCACCTTCTAATAAAGTGACTCGTATTTTATTAATTTTTCTCCTCTCCTCTCTTTTTTAATCCACTCTTTTGAGTGATTTCCTTGCGTCGCATTTGAGCAACCTTTTTCTTCTTTTTTTATCTATTCTTATTTTACTCTTATCGAGAAAGAGATGCCTCAGGCAACTGGATCTCGAATAGTATACTTTGCTAAAATTCATGATTTGCTCATCTAAATCTTCATTGGTCGAAGTGAGTTTGGAGTGGGCAATTCCGCACTCTGTCGTTTAATCTGAAGATTGTACTTAAATATTCAACTTTCGTCTCAGGTTATGAGTTTTTTCAGAATACTTGAGTCACTTGTGACACTATCCGACATTTGCCACGAAATCTCCATACTGATGTCTTTGTGATCAAGTGTCTAAACCAGGGATCGTCAAAGTGGTCGATATTTACCCTTGGGGGTCTATATAGTATAATTAGGGGTTGATCCAATCAAAGGAGTTGATTAAGGATCGATGAATGAATACCAATGCTACTCAATCGCAAATTTATTAACAGCACTGCAGTATAAACAAATTTCGTTTGGAATGCCATTTGAAAGTACAACTTTGTAAATAAAATTTTTACAATAGATTATACCTTATTTTATTTCTTATTCCAGCATTTTTTTAAATAATTATTTATCTTTTTTTACCATTTAAAGCTCACGATGTTGTTTCACTATGTGTTATTCATTCTCTGACTTTTGAGTAATGTTTCTTGCTCTGTTTTGCTACAAGATGGCTTAATCGTTTCGTGACCCACATCTTTTGCATAATGGCTTCGACTCCAGAGAGTAACAAATTCTACGTATACGTTATTCTTTATCATCAGCACTTAAAAAACCTGTTTCTCTTTTCGTGAAAGTAGATTCTTTTAGCTGTGTTATTGTTTCATTGGGACTCTATCAATACCAAAATTGCAGCGTCAACTTCGAAACAAAAATGCCGATAATATACAGAGGAGTATTTAAATTTTAGTTTTATCCCTTCACCAATGAACGAAAGAAAACCGTTATGCCGTCTCTGTGAGAAAACTTTTCGCAATGATGCCATGAAACCAGTCAAATTGAGAGATCACCTTGGAGAATGCATTTGGATAAGAAGAATAAAAATTTGGATTATTTTAAATAACTTAAAGAAACATTTGCAACTTGACTAAAACCAATTCATTAAACCTTCAAATGAAGTTCATTATGAAGGCGGGTTAATATGTTCGTACAGTATTTCTCTCAACATTATAAAAAAGGGAAAACCTTAATCAACCGCAGAAAATATAATTATACTTGCTGTTAAAGATGTCGTTGAAATTGTAGTTAAAAAAAAGATTCTGCCACAGTTTTAAAAAGTCGACCGCTGAGTGTCAATTCAGTAAAAAGACATATCGATGAAATGAGTGATGTTAAAACTATTGTGGTTTCGAAACTAAAATTGCAAGTTTTCTATCAAATTTGATGAATCCCCTTTCTGAAGTTTTTCTCTTCTTATGGCTTGTGTAAGATATTTTAGTAAAATAAAATGTCAGATTATTGACGAATTTTTATTTGATAAATATCTTGAAACTGACACAAAAGGAACAATAATATATCAGTACTTAAAAGAATATTTGAACAAGATGAAATTTCAATACATAATATAATTGCAACAATAATATAACAGATGGGGCGCCTGCTCTGGTAGGTCGTTACCGAGTTTTGCAACTTTACTTAAGGAAAAAGTACCTGGTATATGTATCATTCATTGTGTCTTACATAGAACTCGTCTTCTAGCAAAGTATCTCAGGAACGATCTTCATAATACATTACAGTTGCGTATTAAATCAATTAATCAAATTAGAGCACAACCTCTTAAACCGTGACTGTTTACTAAACTATGCGAGAAAAATGATGCAATATCAAACCAATTATTATTACATATCGAAATACGATGGTTGTCAAGAGGTGCATTTTTACAAAGACTTGTTGAATTGTTTGAAACAGTTACGGAATTTCTAACAGATTATTAATATGGCCTTAAGAGACGAATTACAAAAAAAAAATGAAAACAACATTTTTTATTTAGCAGATGTATTCGCAAAGTTCGATGATATTCAAACACGTCTCTATGGAAAAAATATTACATTAATTCAAGCGCGCACAGTTATTTTAAGCTTTCAAAAGTTAAATTAAACTTGTTTAAGTCTTCTTTGTTACTTAAAGATTTTCAGTAATTTTAAAATATACGACAATTGGATATTATCAGCGAAAAATTAGAAATATATACAAATCAACTTCAAAAATTAAGCGATGATATTAAATTACGCTTTAGAGATATTGAAAACATAGATATCCTAGAATGGATTATCGCGTCACTCTCTGCTCAAGTTGGAAATATCTACAGACATCAGTAAGATGAAATCAATGAATTACCTGTTGACCTTGAAGCAAAGATGCTATTTAATAATTTAATTGTGAGTAAATTTTAGACGAATATAAATATTACGCAAAAATATCCAGAACTTTGTAATGCTGCTTTCCCTTTTTAATCGCATTCCCAAGCTCATATATAATTGAACCTGACTTCAGTCGGGTTAGTTCTATTTTAACAAAGCAGAGAAATAAATTGAATGTGGAGCTCAGAGGCGATTTAAGACAGAAACTAACAAATTTCGAACCAAGTATTGCTAAGCGTAATCGAGCACATCCTTCTTATTGATTTATGTAAAAATTTGGTTATGTCAAAATAAAATAAATCATTTAAAAAACAGTAAGTTTTTTTATATCATTTTATAGAGGGGGTCGATGATCAAAAAAGTTTGGAGGGCCCTGATCTAAACTTTAAATGCCAGTTTCGCACAGATCTTAAGCCTTTTTTATTCGTCCATAACGATGCGGTGGATGACTATTTTAGGCAGTCCGCAGTAATATCCACTGTTAACCACTTCTCAGTTTTGCCCGAACGCCGTTTGGGCAACATATTTTTATACACTGATCCCCCTCTTTTTCTAGCATTTTAACATTTCTTTAATTTGCAATGTTTCTAACAGGTGGCTCTTGTTGTCCAGTAAAAATAGGATTGAGAAATAAGTTTAAATTGGTTTCTATGTCAGATTTTACTGCATTTTTATGAAGGTACGTGAATTTTGTTTCCAATAACTCGGTGTATCACACTCTGCAAATATTGTATCTTTCTAATTCGGAATTAAAAAAAAAAAATAAATAAATAAGAACAACGAGTGGCTCAAAATAGAAGATAACTCTGATATTGGATCAGGTAATGAATCTGAAAGTTCTCTAAATTATTCTGGTAGTTATGAAAATTCGTTATCGAACATCTCTAGTGATGAAGAAACGGAAATTTTAAATAACCTAATTTCTGTGAATTTGATATAAGTAAGCCTCTTTCAGCTCCACCACTATTTCCTTTCACTGTACGTTTGACTATTGATTTAAGAAACGGAACACAACAATCTCTTGATATTTTTTTGCTAATAATATCCTTGAAATGATTGTTTCTGAAACTAATCAATATTCAGTTTCGAAATAATCTACAAAGAAACAGCACAAGAAGGAAATATGAACCAACATCGCGAAAAACGAAATTCGGGTTTTTCTCGCTTTGAATATTTTACAAGGAAAATACTTATATTTGATATCCTTTTAAAATTCAGCTTTTGAATGGTAAATTTTAAAACAGAGAGATATGTATAGTCTAACATCATAATAAAGACAAAATATCTTGTTTCTTTTCTCATTCGTTTAACAAAATTGTTTCTTTTCGAGCAACACACAAAGCACCGACTTGTTGGTCTTAATTTCTTGTCAGGGTTAGCAATCACTTATGAAAAGTGTTTTTCAGTCATTCATAGGAAATTGGGCAAAATACCTGGTTTGAACTCATTTACTGTTCGATATCTTTCGCTCAAGCGATCAATTGTATCAAGTCTGAAATTCAAATGCGAGTATTTTCCTCCGTACAACTGCTATAAAACAAAAGCATTCCATAGAGATATACCTAAAGGTGGAAGAATATTTTTGTAACATTTCTTTCCTCTCTTCTTTGTTATTGAGCAGTTGGTGAGATTCTAATCAGTTCTACCTACCCCTCCCACAGTATAATAATATTATTCCATTACTACTTTTGATTTATGTTTGATCTCATTCTTATAAAATGGCCCTTCAATCATTTCAGGATTGTCTATGGTAGACAATAGAGGTACAACTTTCTTATCCATCCTTTTGATGATGCACACCTTCCCTGTTAGGTATGCACAAATTTTGCATTTTTTTTTTTTTTTTTTGACTGCATTTCTTTTGGAACTTCTTTTCTTCTAAGCCCGAATGTTCCATACGTATCTGTTTTATTGATGATAAGAATGTATGCCAGCTCTGGAGATGTGTAATAATTGTCTCTAGTTGAGCAATATCCTTTATTCAACAGTGGCTGCATAAGAGTCATTGCAAGTTGAGACTACTTGCACAGATGATGGTAAATATCATCATTATTTCCCAGTGTATGAAACGAGTTGATATACATAACTTGACTTCGATTCACAAGAAATAAAATATTTTATGCCGAGTGACTTTTATAGTGAGATATATAATTTAATGTATAATCTTCCCTAGAACCGCATCAAGCTCTCATTGATTTTTACATCTCTTTCAGGTGTGATAATTTCTCGACATCGAGAATTCAAATATTTTTATTACCAGCCAAATTTTCTGTAACTTTGGACACTCGTGTTTCAGATTCAAATTTGAGAAATATAAATATCGGAGAATAAGACGAAAGCGTCAATAAGGCATAATTTTTGTAAAAAATGGAGTTGATGTTGAATGTCTCTTACTCCAATAGTGCTCAACATCAGGCTTTTCTCCACCATATCCGTTCCGATCATTAAAAAGGGGTCGGAATGAGTAGGAAATCACATGCTTAATTTCTCGAAAGAGCTTTCGATCAGGTACAAGCTTCTGCTCTACAAATCCATCTTACGACCAATCATGTTGTACACTTCGCCCATCTGGGCGAGCTCCGCAACAAAACATCTCAAGAAATCGCACATCTTTCAAAACATGCACCTTCGTAAAATTACCAGCTGTTGTAGGTACATCCGGAGCGAAGTCCTACTCAGAGATCTCAAAGTAGAACTAATTTTTGAATTTATCAAAAAATAATCCTAAAATTTTTTCCTTAGAATTCAACAAATCCCTAATGAACTCTTACAAAATCTTACTGCTATCATGCTCTCAAAAAAGATCCCTAGAACAGCCTTGAAGCATAATTATCACATTACCGCCGGAATTAAATTAAAATATTAGGGATTCAAACAAATTATTTTTCAAAATTTTAGTAAGACTTCACTTATAACTATTCCTCATCCCAAAAAACATTTCCACAATGGGCAACCGCATTTTGTGGTACGATAAGTTATTTTCTTCAATTTCTATAAATTCAACTATTTTCTACATTATTTCTTTAAAATTTACTAATAAATTCAGTATTTATAGCTTCTTTCACTCCTTAGAGAGCAGCTCGAGAAACAGCTTCTTACTGTCTACTCCTTTCTAAATAACTCTCACCCTTTAGCGTTTCTCCCAAATTTTTCAAACAAACTCATTCTTTAAAAGACCTACGTGATCTACGGAATTATTTGAATACTCTACTAGTTTATTAACTTAAATCCCTTATCTTTTAAAACTTAAGTGATGTCATCTCGTGTGAGATGGGCTTCAGAAACCACACACCCCTCTCTCGGTTCTCCAGGGAGATCAATTGCGTGAAGGCTCAAATCAAGATCATACCTCCTTTTTTCTTCTTATCGCGTTGGTATTTCACGTAGAATCAACTCTTGACTTGGCGTTTTCTCACCATCGTCATCTTTACAGGGCGATTTTAGGCTCTTTCTTTTTAGGACAGAAAATCAATCTTAAGAAACTTAACCTTTTTATTACGTATTTTCTTCGCTAAATTAAGATGAGGAGGTAAATTTAATTTCTCTTAAACTTTAACTAATTAACTTTATGCTATAGGCCGCGAGACGCCGGCAACAAGCTACGATTGGCACCTCTTTTTTCATCAGTTATACAGGTTATGTTTTTTTTTTTTTTATTTGACTTAATGATAGTTTCTAAGTAACAAAGTAGAACAAATAGTGATTTTATGCCTTTTTGTACTTAGATATTTCTTTAAGCAAACATTCGAAAAACTGTAATTTTTTTTTAAAAAAAAAACAGGTTGAATAACACCACAACTACGTTGAGTGCTGCCTAGTTACTTGCTAAAAATGACCAGAGGTTGAAATAAATTTGGTCTGGTTGGTCTGAAATAAATCTGGCACGCTGGGTATATATGAGAGTGGAAGGATATATTTTGCTTTTCTTTCCAATAGTATGTCTTGTTTTAGTGTACCATTTAAATAGGATGAATTTCACTTCGCTGCTATAATAACTGTTGTAGTATGACTGTTATAGAACAGTAAGTATTTACAAGGATCGCAGGTTAATAAATTATTAAGTTATTTGACGTGTAACGCCGGTGACTCATACTTAGGTGTCCCATCACCGAGCTCGTACTTGAATGTGTCATCAGATGATGCTTAGCACCACGATTTAATTCGAATAACAACTAGAAAACATTTCTATATAGTTGAAAAGTAAAACAATAGAAATTTAACTTTTTGAAAAGGTAGGATTTTATTTCGACTAAATATAACGAACATAACTTATATAATAAATTCGATAATATAAGCATAACAAATTCAGTATTTAAAGCAATTTTTAAAAACATTTCAAAGTGCTGCCTGTTCCCCACAACGTCTGAAAGTTTTCGGCGTAATACTTAGTACTATAAAATACGTACCAAATTAAATGACAGAAATAGAGGTAATGATAATAATAAAGAACAATAATGGTTATCATTGGGCTAAAATTACATTTTCCATTATAGTGCTGCGCCGCCCGATAAAGCAAAGCACTCCTTAAGTAGCTGCCCATGTGAGAGAAACATGAATTTCAGCACCGGCGTGAACGTGTTTAAGTTAGATTATAAAACTCGAGGAAAGTGTATGGTAAATTTAATAAGAACTAGAGCAGGTAATTGATATCAGAAAAAAATTTCCTTAAACTTTGTGGAAAATTTTCTTCAAGAACTTGGATATCATATCAGTAATGCATAAGAAATGTAGAACTTTACGATATTATTAGTTTTGTAGAATAGTTTTTCTTTCTCGTTAATGTGGCTGTACTAAATGGCTTTTAAAGAGCACATTTACCCGTAATTAGGAATAGTTTATTAAAAAAAATTTTTTAATCGAATATAAAAGTTTAAGATTTGTAGATGGTTTGAATTAGGAAAAATGGTGAAAAATTATGTTTTTTGTTTCATATAATGAGGCCATAATAGTGCGCATTTAATTTGTGTGAATTGCATTTATACATATATAACGATTTCAAATAAGAAATTAATAATAATGTATACTCTTGTATTAATGTAATATTGGTTTCTGAATCAATATAATGTGTATTCCTATATTAATATGTATACATGCGTGATTTACCTACAACCAATACAAAATTGGCACATAAATGGGCCATAGGAAAAATAGGAAGGGGTGAATTTTACCTCTTGTGGAAAAATTATCATCGTTATTTGTATCAGTTTTCATTAGTTTTTGGTAATCGGAATCGGGACTTGGTTCCTTTACTTGTAATTGAGAAAATCGATTAGCAATGCTTAGAATATTTGAAGCTTTTAGTTTTTTAAATCATTATTAATAACTTCGACTACTTGTCTGAATGAATATCTTTTTTCCTTTTATTTTGTACCTCGATATCATTAGGTGAATTGTTAGGGATGATTCATTTATTTTGGCATGAATTGCAACCATTTTCGTTTTTATTTCGTTTGCTTTAATATCTAAAATTCACATTTTACTAGAATCGATTAGTTTATCCAAATCTTTCAAAAAATCTAAATTACCTAGGGATGTAATTTGAGACTTAATTAAATCTCTAGCAGCTGTAAGTTCGCCAAATTATTTTTAAGTATAGCATAGATATAAGATTTAATTTTATCTAAGCACTGCTATTCACTTTAACCAAAAATTAGGCTGAGTCTGATACTTATTTCCATTTTAAATGCGACGATTGAAGAAATCCATTGACTTGTTAGCAATCATGAATTCCATTTTACTAGGTCAATAAATCAATTTGTAGCATAGGACATACGAAATTGCGTTAAGCATAATAAACAGAATGGGGTGAGAGGGAAGAGATGAAAATGTAGCCCTCTATACAGTATTCCAATTGAGGTGGCTTACACGGTGCAGCACAATAGCACACATGTGGTTTAGATTACTCAAAGTCCAAAAGTGGACTTGAATAGAAAATAATTCGATATAAAAACCAACGTTTTTAGAAACAACGTTTTTATATGATGGCAAAGTTTATTAAAGAAAATTATTGAAATATTAGTTAAAACTGTTAGTTATTTTTAACTTTAAAATTTACTTAAAAAGAGACATTTCTGAGCGTATTAAAAAATTCATAATACTCATAAAATGAAAGCATGCATTTGAAAGTTTGTAAGTCATTCTATTAAAAAAAATGGGAACCAGAATTCAGAAAAAATTATTGTGATAAAACATGGCGCCAATATTGGAATCTTTCTTTCTTGCTAATGATTACTGACTAAAAGTCAGCAACCCTTACTATCTGGGAGATAGTAAAGGGGAGATAGTATCTCCCCTTTGTGAGTACAAAAGGTTTACGATTCCTCATGCGGCGTGGGGAGTGACCGGTGTTCCCAGAAGGGGAAAGAAATTTTTTCCTCAATCCTAAAAGCGCCGAGAGGAAAGAATATTTTGACATTAAAATTATGGAAATATTAGTTAAAACTTGTCGCAAACGTGTAAATATTGCATTGTTAGGCGAATACGAACGATTCCCAAAATTTCAAAGCTCTAGCTTGATGGGAAGTTGGTTAAATTAACGATCGAAAATTTGATGACACACACACACACTCACACACACCAAGTGAAATTCAGAAAAACGTTTTTAAAAAAAAATTCTTTTACAACTAGACGTTAGCTTACATTTAAAATCCTGCGGCTCAAGAAATTGATCCAGAATTGTATGAAGAATTAAGTTAATGTGAAAAAATAAGGAACAATTCTGCAGGAAACTTTTAAGTGTACATTTCGTACATTAGCATCGCTTTTAGCCGTTCAATGATTGCAATATATAAATAGTAATTATGTAATTTTAAAAACTATATTTGGTCTTTATAAGGATTTCAACAGCTTTGCATTCATTCTCAATATCAAATTGGAAAATATTCGACTTGATTTATTCCGTCACCGTATAAAATGATTTATTCACTACTTTGAAAATCAACAGTCTTTTTTTTTTTTTCCATGAACATAATTTTGGAGAAAAAAAAATTATCGATAAAATTATACACACACACACACACACACATATATATATATATAGGAAGAATAATAGCTGGAGGAATTAAAATTTCATAAAAATTTATTACTAATGTATGTGTTTCATTTAAAAAAATTATACTTATGACATATGTTTGGAATCAATAAAATTATCTAGATATATATACATTTAAGCAAAGAATGAACAAGTTTACTTCTAAAAAAGAAGAAATGAGAAAGAGCATTTTTGCACTGCATCTACAATGTGCTAATCATGATTCTATATTTAATTCTAATAAAATATTTAGTTGTAAGCCCTTATTTCTCTTTTTATTAGTATTTTTTTTTACATTATTTTGGTAGAGCAAAACGAAGGGCGAAAGTAATCTTTGATATACACTTTTCAGCATTTATTTTTACGAAGTAGAAGTTAATTAGAAACTTGCCTACTGTCCCTTTGCAAAGAAAAGGGGGGATAGTTAATAAGAATAACGGATATTATATGAATTAATTGTTGATGAGATCCTGAGGAAAGAACCTCATTCATTTCTATTTTTAAACACTTCTCATTATTCCTGAAAAATAAGAATTCATAGCAGAATAATTTTGGTTTAGAAGAACAAGTATGATATATTCGGAAATATAATTTTGCACTTTCGAGTGCAAATATTCAATATAATGACTGAAATCGAATTCTAAAAGGAATTATCTAAGAATACAAGTGTTATAATACATGTTCATGATATTCTTCCTGTAAATTGTGATATCTACTGTGAGTATAGAGCGTACTGTGAGTGTTGTGAAGTATTCGTACAAGAACATTTTTGCGAAAGAATCTATGATTTTAGAATGCTAGTTAAAATAAAATAATTCAAAAGACAACATCCAGCAAAACACTATTTAAAAAATATGAATATGATGTAAAAACAGAACAAGTATTGAATTTATTTTAAATATGTAGAAAACCAAAGCTTAGTATTTTCGAAGCGTGTTAAATATACGCACTCTGAAGCTAATGCACATTTTGTGACTTAAAAGATTGATCAATTTTTAGTTGATATAGGATATCATTCATCTCTCTCTTGAAGCATATATACGATGATATATTGCAATTTCAATTTGATAGACCACGCCGAATTTTCAATATAGATCGGAAGTTTAAAAAAACTTGTTATTTAGAAAAAAAAATTGATTATAAAGTTTCGAAAAAATGGTAAGACATAGAATGAAATTTCATTATCAGTTGGTAGAGCACTTTCTGCTGTGCAGTCTATTATTTGGAGGTTTATGGCTTCTTAAATACTATATATTGTTCCCCCCTTGTCCGAAACTACCATCTCTACTTACCTTTGTTTATAGGCGAATGCTTATCGTATGTAGAAAAATAAAAAAATAGATGCTCCTAAGCTTACCACAGAATTAAATATCTCTCTCGTCTTTAAGATCACTCTCTCTGCGTGATTCAATATATCTTCCATAGATGGCGCCAGGTTACTACTCAAACTACGTTCTTAAAAAAAATTAGTGAAATATTAGTTAAAACTTATCGCAAATGTCTAAATATTGCATTGTTAGGCGAGTCCCATAGTTTCAGAGCTCTAGCTTAGTGGGAAGTTGGTTAAATTAATGATCGAAAATTTGATGACACACACACACACACCAAGTGAAATACAGGAAAACGTTTTAAAAACAGAGGAATAGTCGTACATATAGGAAAAGTTCGAAATCTTTGTAGGCAAAGAAGTTTCCGAGACCGCGATTCACGAAAAAAATTATTTGTGATAGAAAGGAATCAGAAATCACGATTATTCTTTGCTATAAAATACATAAACGAACCCACATTTTTGGAAAAAGGTGTTTTTTTTTTTTTTTTTTTTTTATCTAACGAAAGTAATTTTAATGTTTTTGGATAGGAACATAGACGAATGGTGTGAAGAAATGAAATACAGAAATACATCCAAGAAATTTACTTCTTATATTGGAATACGGAAATGGGAGCGCGCTAGTTTAGGGTTTATGTGTAATCCGGTATAGGCAATTTAGTTTTAATTATTGGAATGATGAATCTCCAGTTATATGAAGACATTCTGAAATATATGAATTTAATATAACACTCCTGAATGTATGAAGTTTTCTCATCAGTCACAGGATATTATTCCTTTTGAGCATGCATAAGAAATATTTGATCAGTTTGTTCGAACTAGGTTGATTTCAAACAAACATGACTTGATAAAGTGACATAAAATTTGACTGAATATATGCAAAGAGAAGAGTCACTTTAAGGCTCCCGTCTACCCACCATTTTGGTTTCATCAGCTTAATGTTATTCCTATGGAATTTCGACTTGAATTTTCCTATCTTTACTATTTGATCGATTTGAATGCAATGAAGTGCATCCGAAAGAGCAAAAAATAATGAATGCTTCTGTGGAATTACATTTTTCTTCAGATTTTTAAAAATATTTGAAAATATTCTTTAAAGACCGGAAAACTGAAAAACGAATAATTAAAATAAGAACAGAAATATTTTTAAAAATCTTAGGAAAAAAGTAATTCCACAGAAGCATTCATTATTTTTTGCTCTTTCAGATGCACTTTATTGCATTCAAATAGGTCGAATAGTAAAGATGTGAGAATTAAAGTCAAAATACCATAGGATTAACATTAAGTCCACGAAATCAAAATGGCGGGTAGACGGGAGCCTTAAGGCTCCCGTCTATCTATCTCTAAGGTCTTTAAAGAATATTTTCAAATCAAAATAATATCAAATATTACGTCCGCGAAATCAAAATGGCGGGTAGACGGGAGCCTTAATTATTCAAGCTGACGGATATCCAACAAAGTATTAACTATAAAATGATAGCTTGACTATTTGAGATTATGTGCATTATTAAAGTATTTGCATTATGCAAATATTTTCTCGTCACAAGACAGTGCATCATTTACATTTTAAAAGTTTTGTATTTTTATAAATTTTTTTAACGTAAATTATACAAGGAAATAGTATATCTTTATATCTTTATATATGTGTGTGTGTGTGTGTGTGCGTGCGTGCGTGCGTATGTATCAATATTTATTGATAAATTTATGTATTTTTTAAAAAATAATGCTTCTTTAACTTATGGCTATCAATAGGCGACCTACCTATGCGATCATTTCTCCCTTTCCTTTGGTTCCTAACTTTTCTACAAGCAATGTATATACAGATATTCCAATTATCAAATAGTAAAAGAAATATATGGATTTTGAATGCTGAGATTTAAATAAATAAAAAAAAAAATCTAAAACAGTTTTAAAATTACCTTTATAACCCATGTTCACAATACATGCAAGAAAATCCCTATTGTTCCAATAAATAGCAAAAAGAAATATAATTTATGCAATATATATATTGGAAATACAATTTCTTTCTTTTTTCTTAAATTGATTTGAGGTGATTTTCTTAATTCTTCGTGAATAACCACAAATATTTGTAACCATCAATCCAATTTCATTGAGGGACTAAATAACTCATCGCTAAATTGATTTTATGTGAAATTTAGTTTAAAAAATATGAAATTTAGTTTTAAGGCTCCCGTCTACCCGCCATTTTGACTTCATCAGCTTAATGTTAATCCTATGGAATTTTGACTTGAATTCTCCCATTTTCATTATTTGATCTATTTGAATGCAATAAAGTGCATCTGATAGAGCAAAAAATAATGAATGATTCAGTGGAATTAATTTTTTCCTCCGGTTTTTAAAAATACTTGAAAATGTTCTTTAAAAACCCGAAAACTCAAAAACGAATAATTAGAATAAGAATAAAAATATTTTAAAGAATCTTAGGAAAAAAGTAATTCCACAGAAGCATAGATTATTTTTTGCTCTTTCAGGTGCACTTTATTGCATTCAAATAGATCAAATAATAAAGATGTGAGAATTAAAGTCAAAATTCCATAGGATTAACATTAAGCTGACGAAATCAAAATGGCGGGTAGACGAGAGCCTTAAAAGCATAAAACACACGCACACGCACAAACAATGTACATATACATCAATTTGAACAGTGATTCTAAATGTTTAACCCTTTATTTTATTTTTTTTTATTGGAATCCAAATACAATGTTTCTTAGTGTTTTAAATAGACACATTATGATGGGAAACAAATTTTAAAAGCACAAACACACGCATGTACATATATATCAATTTGAATTGTTATTCAAAATTGCTAAACTCATCAGGGTTTACCAATAAAAAGGAATGAAAACGGTCCGGGGAAGGCAATTAGTTTCAAAGTACAGCTGGAAAAAGAGAAAAGATGAGACGACGTGGGCTCGGGGGGGGGGTATACTGGAATTCACGACAAAACAGTTGATTTAACACACACACGTGTATATATAAATGTACACAACTTAATTAATTTTATTCTCTTTTTTACTTCATACAGTCACCCTTCATAAAATCTATAAAAATATAAAATACATCACAGGATAGTATTTTTAAATAAAAATAGCGCTTTTTAAGGCGATGTTCGCGATCATCAGTTTTTTACGTTTCTTTGTCGTTAATTTCATGAACTTTTTCTTTAAAAAAAATGTACCCACGTTAACCTAAAGGTCATTGTCGCAGACTCGATGCAGGTGGTTTTCGTTGAGTCATGGGTTCGCGCCTTGATGCCTCAAAAAGACCTGCTAAGTAGTCGGGGTTGATGCACATTAAATCTGTTTTGGCACAGTCCTCTCGTTGTCGTGGTGGAGAAGTTAGGAGAGGAAGGTGCCCGCTCAGATGTCGTCCTCGTCACTTGACTGAAGTACAAAATTGCTAGGTCTATCATTAATAGAGACCTCGGCGTTATTTCTTATACGAAAATAATAAAACTAATCAATCAATCTTGAAAAAAAAAGCTGCATGCCTTTATTTACTTAAAATGGCTTAAATTTATACTAAGGGGCAAGATTCATTGACGTTTGGTAAAGCCGTCACTGATAATTCAAAATCAGTCCAGATGTAGCCCGTGAGCCGTTTATTGCCCTTGTCTGTGTCAGCCACGACTTAATCAATTTTCAAAAAAATGCGCAATTATAAGTAATTAATGTACTTGAAAAAGAAAAAAATTAAATAATATGAGGCTCGTTCTACAGACATACCACCAAGCAGTAAAGTAAGGTTAACGGTCTTAGAGGGAGGTTCCCTTTTGTAGATGCATAAGAATTTTCGATTAATCATACGGGGTTGTGAGTAGTTTGAGCTAAAATGATGACGTTGGGTGAATTTAGAATGATGATGTGAAAAGATTCCTTGATGCTTATTCTATCGACCATCCTTAAACCTTATTTGATAATCCTTTTTTGGCATCAGTCATTTTATATAAAGCCAGCGAATTTTAAAAAATTCTAAGGCATTTGCATATATATTCAAGTTTATTTTCATAGTAGTTTCTTGCTATAGAGCACTCCTCTTATAAAAATAACATAAAATTATTTAAATGAGGTATTATATTACTCTGGAATATTGTTTATACTAAAGTGCCGTGAACGTGTTCCAAAGGCAGATACAATTGAATATTTTATTCCGACCCTTGGAAACTTTTTTTTCTTTTTAATTTAAAGAAGATCTGAGAAAGAATGATTTACGAAATTCAGATTTTCTTTTAGGGTCTGTAAATGCACAATATGTAAACAACTGGAATTTTGATATTTTCTACTATATGCTGAAGAATTCGAACTTTTACCGTGAAGCAAAAGACGGCACTTGATAGAAATAGCTAGGTGTATCTAGAAAATTATTTAGAGGGTTAATCAATTTCAGTTTTTTTTAATAATTAGTATTGAGATGGTAATTATATGTATAAATTTTATATATTTAATAATTGTTTGACAGATTTTTTTTAATTACTACTTTAAAACTTGTTTCTTTCATTTAGTTAAAAAAAATTCGTAGATTTATACTATGATGCAATACATAAGAACTGTGCTCATAATTATTGCAGATATTAAAATTTGTCAAAATTATAAATACTTGTTCATTTTGTAACTACAAGCCCTTTCAGGACTATTACCTAGATATTCTATAAGAAACTTTGTATTTTTTAGAAAATTGAGTTTTAATAAACTTATTTTTATGTAATTTTGCGATTTTCTATTTAAGTGCGGTATTTTTTTTTCTTACTGCATTTGAATACATTTCAAAATAGTTTGATAATTTGTTGTCATATATTTTAAAATACAAATACCTAAAAATTTTAGATTATATCCAGGACAAGCCATTGATTATATCTCTGAAATTTGACTTAAAAATCTTTCAAGAATATGACTGATAGTAAATTTTATGAATTATTTATTAAATTTTTTGTTTGCATGAGACCTGTGTTCATGTGAATTAAAATTAATAATTTTTTTACTTTTAAATTTCTTATATCTAAAGAGTCTGGAAACAGGACAGCAAATAAAATGCAGCATTTTTCGAAAGAAACAAAAATTAATGAAGAAATTGATAATCGATTTTGTAAAGAGTTCTGATGTTTCTGTAAATCAAATACAGTTTCTTTTTGTTAATTTTGATTTAAAATACTTATTTTGCATTAAAACATATAATAAAGTACATACTGTTAAATTTGGTTTATTAATTTCATTCAATTTCAGAATAATCAGCCTAACATAAATTCTGAAGCATCTGTTGATGTGGAGAAAGTGCTTAAATTTTGCAATGTTAAGAGTGAAGTGAACTTTGCTGATGCTGTTCCTTTCTGGTTAGTAGAAAGTATTTTTCAGATGCTTTAATATAAATTATGAAACTTCATTTTTATTCTTCATGAATTTTCAAAGTAATGCATATCTTATAAAATTATTTTATTGATATCTAATTAAAATTAATTATCAAGGAAAACTGAAAATTCAGATACTTGTTTAAAGAAGGCTAATTTTTAAAGCTATAGGAAATAATAAAATACAAATACATTTTTTTTATTCTATCCTAATAATCTTTGAAAGATAAAAAAAAAGTATCTGTTAAAATTTTCTTGCATTCAGGGGATATAATGAAGGGATTACTTAAAATGCATTCAGAGGATAAAGAAAGAATACAAAAAAGAAAGATTTAATCAATAAATTAAATATCAGCACTTCATATAAATATTAGTCCTTAATTCTTTTTCTTTTGTTATGCATATTATGATACATTTTTTATTTTTTAAAAATTATGTAGGAAACAAAAATCTGCAAAAAAGATTTGTGAAGGAGCATATGGTGAAATCTATAGTTTTAGCAATGTTGATGGAACAAGAAGAATATTAAAATGCATTCCAATAAATGGTAAACATCCTATGAGTTCTTATCAAAATATTTCTCTGGTGATGGCAGTTCCAGATATTATTTCTTCTAAGTAAGTCATTTTGAAAAGGCTATTACTTTAATGTAACTACAGAAATTCACAATATTTTATTCTTAAGGATATATGATTCATTTTAGAAAGAAAATGAAAAAAAAAAAAAACTGCCGTTATACTTAATCATGTTTTAGAAATTCTATTATTTTGTGTGTCATGGTCCAAGAAGTGAAAATACAATTTATTGAGATGGTTAATGTAGAAAGTTTTATCTTCTGTTGTGTAAAATGTAACCTTAGTTATGAAAATATGTTAGATAAAGAAGAATATGAACACTTTAGTCTATTATATAATGATTAAATTAGCAAAAGTTATTAAATTGAAGATTTCAGTATCTGAATAAAATTTCCATACTTCATGTATTAATTATTTTTGAAATAGTTAACAATCCTTAATTTCTTGAGCAGTTTTTGCCTAAATTTAAAAATAATGTGGGAATATTTTTAACTAGCAAAAAAAAATTGTTTTCATGAATAATCAAGTGTACTCTGACTGTCTTTTACTTTTGGAACTTTAAATGTTATAAGCAAATATTACATCAAGAAATATTTGTATAAAAAGTCATTAACAGAATAAATAAAAAATTTTAAATAGCAAGAAGCTCAGTATTAAAACAAATGTAATTCTACATATTTCGTAGTTATGCTTATTCACACAAATATTTCTATTTTCTTACAGGCTCCTCAGTGATTTAAATGAAGGATCCATTTATGTAGCACCTAATTTTCCAATGATTTACAGGTTTTTAGTTTTTACATTTTTAAAAATATTTTTCTAATATTTTTAAATTTGTACTCAACATATTTGCTGTAATTATTAATATTTAAAATCATCATCAATACTTCTTTAAACTAAGTTCATTTGTAAGTTGTTTTTTTTACAACATTTACCATCTTTTTATATCTAAAATACAGTTGAGTCATTCTATCCAAGGTTTTTTTTTTTTTAATTGTTACGCATAAAATACGGGGGGGGGAATGCAAATATTTTAAAACTTACATTACAATCAGCTTTCTGTCTAAAAACATTTCTGAAAAATACAAAAATTTATGGATGTCTATCACAAAGAAATGAAATTATGCAAATAATGAGCAACAATTAAAAAACTTTTGAATGTAATACCTTGAGTGCATATGAAGTATTAGATTGTTTCAAAGTTGCACAGTCAATGTTAACCAGGTTAAAATGACTTTTATATAAAATCTAAAATAAATTTATGGCTCAGAATAAAATAAATTGTAAGTACTTTAGGATGGATGCATTTTTCTTCCTTTTCACATCAATGAATGTATTTTAAAATATTTTGGAAAAAAACTTGTTGATTATGTACATGGAAGCATGAGGTGTGGATATTAATGCTACGAAACTGATGCTACGAAACTTCAGCAACCAAAAGCTATTTAGTGTGGAGTCTTTTTCGAATGCAGTGCCTCTCCCTTCTGTAAACAAATCTGCATAGACATACCTTTTATTTGCATTAGTTATTTTTTTTTTTTTTTTGTTTTGTTTTGTAAGGAAAATGATAAGTGTTACAATAGAACAATGAATTTTTGTGGGATTTCACATAAAATGTGGAAAAACCACTACTGAAACTTATAATTTATTGAAAGAAGTGTATGGTAATGAATGTGCATAGAGCGAATGTTTTTTTTTATTATAGTAAATATAGGTTTAAGTATTTTCAAGATGACCGTGAAGACATTGAAGATGATTTGCATTTGGGTTGCCCCTCCACATCAAAACAGATGACAATTTTAAAAAAATTGGTAATCTGTTTTGATATGTCGATTAATACTTGTGCAATTGCTGAGATTGTAGGAATTGACAAAGAATCTGTTTGGCGAATTTTACATAACAATTTTAACATACAAAAAGTGTGTTCCAAAGTGGTGTCTTAAATTTTCATGTATGATCAACCAGAAGCTTACCAAAGTTATCATATTGACATTTTGAATGCTATTGAAATTGACCCAAACTTATTGGAAAGGATAATGTGTAATTTATCGTATTATTATGATCCTGCAACAAAGCGCCAATCTATGCACTGGAAGGGCCTATCTTCACCGAGAGCCAAAGAAAGCTCAAACGAACAAATCAAAATTCAAAATGATTTTTTTTTTCAATATTCTTGGGATTCTGTGCCTATTCTGGGTTCCTGAAGGTCAAACTATTAATTAATATTACTACCTTCATATTCTTGATGAACTTGGCGAAAGAATAAGGGGAAAAATGACCTGAATTGTTGAAGGACAAGTCATTCTGCATTGTTGCTCAAGAGGTTTCTAGCCAAGTACAGCATCTCAGTGTTAGACTATTGGCCAGATCTTGAACCATACAACTTCTATTGGTTTCCTAATGTGGAATTTGTATTAAAAGGATCAAGATTCGAATAATTGAAGTTGCAAAAGAGAAAAAGGCTCATTTCTTAATGGAGCTGACCGAAGACTTCATGGACTGTTTCGAACTAAGGAAGATTTGCAAGGAGTGTTGTCAGGATAGAGAAGGGGGTGTATATTGACCTGGAATATATCTTTATTGAGAACCAGTTTCGGTCCAGAGACTTCTCAGTATACAGTAACATATCTATAGGAGTAAAACATGATGACAATTTACAAAAAATTCTACAGTATCTGATTTCCAGATGAAATCAGTAAGAAGAATGAGATTACTGGTAGAAATAATCTCGGTCGAGTCGTGGAGATGTTAATTGAAGTAGAGGGAGGTGGGTGGGTGGGACTGCATGCAAAGCGATTCCTTCCCTTAAAAACTATAGATGGAGGGGAAAGTGGGAAGGAGAGAATGGTGGTGAGGAAAAAGAGGGGGTGGCTTACAGTGTAGAGTAGGAAGGGGTGATTGGAGTAGAGTAGGGGTGGGGGAAGAGGTAGGATAGTGCTTGTGATACAGATTAAGTGAAATTAAAGGAGTGAATTAAGAGAAAAGAAAAGGAACTTGGATGATTTATTGAAGATACTTCGACTGGTGGGGGTAAGGGTGTCTTCCAGACGCTTGTAAATAAATAATTTGCTCTTCTATAGTGGGTTTTTTATGTTGCATGATTTTTTTGTAGAACTTGCGGGCTTCATTTACTATTTCTTCAGCTGTGAAGGGGGTGTTCAGTTCTTCGTGAAGTATCTTGAGTGCAAGAAATTTTGGAGTTCCAGCTATGTTTCTTAATGATTTGTTTTAGATTGCTTGTAGTTTAATAATATTTCTTTTTGATGTACAGCCCCAAATGCTGCATGCGTAGAGTAGTAGTGGTCGTAGAATAGTTCTGTATATGAGAAGCTTGTTGTCGATAGATAGGACACTATTTCTATTGATGAGGTGGTGGATGGTGAAATATTTTTTCCAGTATGTTCTTTCGAGATTTCCTATGTGGGTGTTGTAACTGAGTTTCCTGTCAAGGGTGATGCCGAGGTACTGCACTTGGTTTGTCCAGGCTATTGTTCGGTTGAGAAGTTGTAGAGGTGGAGTTATCCTTTTTCTGAAGAGTATTGCATTTGATTTGACTGTGCTTGGTTTTTTATCTAGGGTAAGTATTGCCGTATTGTCCGCAAAGAGGCATATAGTGATGTTTTCCATACTGGGGAGATCACTTGTGAATATGGAAAATAATATTGGCAAAATATGCCCTCCTTGCGGCGTTCCTGAGGATATTGATTTCTGTTGTGATGTAATTTGGTCTATTTTCATTTTGAATGTTCTGACTTCCAGGTATTTCTTGATTATGTGAATTAAATAATTCGGGAACTTGAGTTGTATCATGTTGTAGAGGAGACCCTCATGCCAAACACGATCTAAGGCCTTGCTTATATCGAGGAATACCCCTCCAGTGACTCTTTTTGTATTGAATACTTCGGTGATGAGATTTGTGACCCGAAGTAGCTGATGGGTGGTTGAAGTTTCAGCCCGGAAGCCATGTTGATAGTTGGGAATGATTTGGTTCTCCCTACAATGATTTTCAATTCGCTTGAGCAGTATTTTTTCTAAGATCTTTCCCAATGAACTTGTGAGACTGATTGGGCGATAGTTCAATGGTATGCTGTGGTCCTTTCCAGGTTTTGGGATAATTGTGATTAATGCTGTCTTCCAGGGAAGAGGGAAATATTTGAGGATGAGACATTTATTGTATATTTTGGTGATTTATGTTATTGCATTGATAGGTAGAGCTTTTAGAGCAATATTTTTAATGCAGTCTTCACCTGGTGCTTTTTTGTTCTTCATTATTATATCTTGAATTTCTTGAGGACTTGTGAGAGGTGGGATGGAGCTGTCAGGAGGTTGACTAAAGTAGTCTTGCACACATTTGATTACTCTATCTGTGTGGAAATCATTAAAGGAAGTTCTGTTATTTGTAAACTGTGCTTGAAGGGAATCGGCTATTAGGTTGGCTTTTTCTTCTGTGCTATATTGAAGTCCTGTGGGACCGAGGAACGGAGGAATGACTTTAGTAATTTTATTACTAGTTCTTGATATTAATTTGTAGATGGAATTGTCATCCGGGACTGCTGTCTTTAGGAAATATTCCATTTTTTCAATCTTTTGTTTCTTTAATTCTTTCTTGATTTCATTTTGTAGTTTATTAAATTCAGATTTATAGGGTGGATACCTGGTATCCTGCCATAATTTTCATAATCTATTTTTTTCCTTAATTTTTTCGTGAAGCAGGGCTTGTATTGTGTACACATAGTTGTGAATAATTTTGGTGGTGCTGGAAATTTCCACCACTCTTGTAAATAGTGTAGTAAATTTCTCAGCCGCATTGTCGATGTTGTTTGTAGTGGAAATTTGAGGATTGCCTGCTGTTAATAGGGTGAGCTGTTCTTGGAATTTGTTCCAATTAGTAAATTTGATGCTGTTGAATGGAGGGGAGTTAAATCCTTGTAGTTGTACTTGGAAGTGAACTGGATAATGGTCACTGGAGAGGGCTTGTATGGTTTCAGCAGTTATGGAGTTGAGACCTCTCTGTGAGAGATGCAGATATCTGTTGTTGACTTGGTACCTGTGTAGTGATATTTGGTAGGTTGATTTGGTGCGTGGAGAGGATATCCTCGATTTTGTAGGAATTGATAGAGAATTGTGCCTTGTCTATTGTTGGTTGAAGGGTTCCATGTTAAATGCTTGGCATTGAGGTCTCCTGCGATGATACATTTCCCCCTGTTTCTAAATAAGGTGGCTAATTCAATATTGAAGGCGATAATAAAATAAATATGCATAAATACAAAATTATTATTATTTAATAGTCGCATCTTATTAGTGCTTCAAATAAATATTTTTAATGTTAAAATAGTTATTACATAGTCACAAAGGAAAATATTAATAATATTGTGATAAAACATTTATTTGCTTATTTTGTCTTTTTATCCATTAATTACATTTTTAAAGAATCTTTTAAAATAATATCGCTTTTATTCATTTCAACATTTCTATCTAATTTTTTTTTGTAAGATATCTCCTTTTTTTAAAAAAAATGTATCAGATAAATGGTCAATTTGACTGTACCATTTGTTACTTTTTTTATCCTCCCCAGAAGCTTATTACTATAATTTCTTAAATTTATATACAATGTTAGGATGATATCCAGTAACTTAATCACTGTTAATATATTTTTCAATTATCTGTTGGCTATTCCAATAAATATAACTTGCTGAATATTGTAGCATATAATGCACAAACATAATTTCTTCCTAAAATTTTTAATTTTTAGGTATTTGCCATGTAATGCACACCCTTTTCTTAATGAAGAAACCCAAAATGAATGTGTGATTCTCTTTTTAAGTCATTCTTTCGAAATATTTTCTCAGTTTTTCAAACAGTGGTATATTGAATTGGCATGTGATAAGGAGAGCAATATGTGTGTGGAGAATGCTTGGAGTAAATAATTCTGCAAATAGGGATAATAGCCTTTGTTTTTCTAGCATTATAATTATATATCTTGTAAAACCAACCAATCAACAGTTGATTTAATGCTCCTTTTAGTAGTAAATATGTATTCTAATGTAACAAACACAGAGCTTGTTTTAAATGCAAAGTCATTTAAATTGTGAAAAGAAAATCATGCTGCAGTAAGGATGTTTGGTGTTAGTGAAAGCTCTATACAATAGTGGAAGAAAGACAAAATTGCAATACGTTGAATATAATTAATATGATGCAAAAAGAAGGAAAATGGTTCTCGTGAAAGCAACAGATCATGAAAAGTCACACTTCACTGCAGTGCTTTCCTGCTTAACTGACAATACAAAATTATAATCTAATGTGTTTTTTTATTGGCCAGTAGCCTAGAGGACGGTATTGGACTTGAGGACGGCAGTTTTCGTTCAATCGCAGGTTCAAACATTGATGCCATTAAAGACCTGCCAAGTAGCCTGGGCTGTTGCATCTGGCGAGGCTCAAAGTCCTCTCGTGGACGTGGTGTGGAAATAAAGAGAGGAGGTACCAGCTCAGATGTCGTCCTTGTCACTTGAGCGAGGTTCAAAATTATGAGGTCCCTCACCAACAGCCCTTATATTGCTTCTACTAATATCAATAAAACCAAACTAATGTTGTGTTTTTTAAAAGAAAGAATGCCAAAATGTAATTTGCTAAATCATGTTTTCCTTCATATTCACGAGAAAGGATGGATGGACAAAAACATGTAATACTGTGGATAAGGAACATTTAGAAAATGTGTCCTGGTGCCTTAAAAATGCCAAATAGTGCAAGATATGTTCAGATTCCATCTAATGGATATTAAGGAGAAATTGGTGAAAGAGTTTAGCCCAGATATGGCAGTTATTCCAGGCAGATTTGTGCCATTAGTTCAATCTTTAGATGTGTTTATTGATAAACCATTAAAAAAAAAAAAAACTTTAAAATGATGGTGGAATGTGTGAATGTTAGAAGGGGAATAAACATTTACAAAAAGGAAGCCAAATGTGTCTTACAAGTCTAGTCTTATTATTTATTTATGGATCAGAGGAAAAAATGGAATGTGTTGATGAGGCTGAAGATATAACGTATGATGAATATATTATCTGATAATGAAAATGTTTAAGTTCATTAGGTATGTAATTTCTTTTAAATAAACAGCATGTGGATACAAGTAGAAATTTAATTTTTAGGCTCATATTTTCCTTTTTTTAAATCTACCATTTTTATACCCTGCCTGTAATGCATACTTGTAAATTTGGTTTTTTTTTTTTTTTATTATTATTATTATTAAAAGTGTGCATTATATGCTGGAATATACTGAAATTTATTTTTTTTAATTAATCATGATTGCTTAAAATGTGAAGTTTTTGAAACAAAATCTAGTAAAAAGTGCTATAATTTCCAAATTAAATTGTCAATCTTTTTTTCTATCAATTATCTATAATTTCTATGACATTGAAATTCACGTTCATTTATTTTGTTATAAGTCACTGTTTAAACAAAACAAAACAAAAAAAAATTTAATGTTTCAGTATTAATTTAGTCCAAGATCGTTTTCCTGAACTTTTGATGACAGCTTGGTGGGATTACAAGAATGGCCCTGACAGATTAAAAGATCCTACTGGACATCCCCAACCAGGTAAGAAAAAAGATCCTGCTGGGCATCCCCTTCTTATTGTGGCTCTAGAATATATTTCACTTCTTTACTTACATTTATTGTAAATCAGTTCGAAAACAGCAGTAATTTAAAGTTCTTTTCTAACTGATGATTATGAATCTATTGATTTATCAAAATGTGTCTTAATTCTTTTGCATTTTTGATAATTACTCTGACTGGGATAACTCTTGCAGAAATTAAAACATTAAAATGAGTTTCAATAACACATTTTTCATGTAATTTTTTTACTTTTTACATATTGTATGCAAAATACTTTGTACATAAAATATTTTTAGTGAAAAAATATTTCATGAAAGTATAGTTAAAAATAGCGAAGTAAGGAGAGATAATGAGCATAAATGAAACCAGGATGATTTTTTTTTGCTTCGACATTACTTTGCTTTTTGTAATTCTTACCAAAAAAAAACTTGTTCACTTGTGCAGTTAACAATTTGTATGAATTCCAACTAATTAATATTTTTTCATGTTTTTCTTTTTTAAAGGAGCTAAATATTCATTCCGTTTACTATTTAAATGCTGTTTCATTGGGATTGATAGATTTCTGAATAAAATTATTTTAAAATCCATAACTTTTTGGCACTATTTTCAAAAATTGGGTAATCCCAAAAGTGCAAAAATATCGTATCGACATTATTGAGGAAAATCTTAAAAAACATAGAAGAAAATTATTACAAAATAAAAATAATTAAGAAAAAGTTTTTAAGTGAATCAAAATTAGCCAAATATCCAGTTATGTTGCCTAGATACTGCTGCCACCTCTTGATGGTGAAAAGGGCACTTTTCAAATAAAACTAACCAAAAATAAATGGGAATTTTTTTTGGCCCGAGTATTCTTGCAGATCCTTCTATATCTGTGAAGTTCCGCTGAGAAATTTTGGATTGATATGGCCAATGTTTTTCATTCGCATATTGGACAAACATTCAAATTTATGTTTTAGTTTATAGCATTCTTTCATGAAATTCTCTTCCCCCCTTTTTTTTTCCATTCAGATAAGTATCCAGAGCAACAGCTATTTCTCACTATTGAAAGTTCTTATTGTGGAGAGCCATTGACAAGAAATGCAAGTATAATTTTCTCTAATTTATGTTATATAAGTACTACATTCCATGCAAAATAGTTTCTTTAACAATGGAACTGTTATCTTTTTGCTGCAATTTTAATACATCAATATAATTTACTGAATTTTTTTTTATTTGAAACATGGTTTGAAAAAATGCAAGTGAGCTATTTTTTTCATCCGTATTTTAATGTTTAATTTCATTAAATTTAATTTATGCTGCTGTGAATTTGATTTTTAATGTATTATGCTAATTTTTTAATGCCAATTGAGAATCTGAGATCAAAAGAACAACCTGTGTTTCTAAAAGGTGAAAAATGCCATGTTCAGTATTCAGCCTAAAACTTGTTCCGAACTGTTTATTCTGGCTGTCAAGAGCAAGAAATTCACTAAGCAATTTTTTCCCACCTGTTCAATGTTCTTAGTTTCCAACCATTTTTTTAAAATTCTGATCTATTTAATGCTTTTATTTCTTTTATTCATTCATTTATGCACTAATTCTCTGCTACTAATGTATTACCATAACCATATTGGTGAAACTTACTAAAGTTATAAAGTTTGCAAAATTCTTATAGTTTACTGTTCAGGGCTTCATATTGATATAATGCACAATTTCTGGATCTGTTTTGGCTGTTTTCATTAGAATTTAGTTTCCTGAATTTTGATACATGTTTTTATTGTCTTAATCGATAATAATCTGATTCATAGGATTTCAAAATATTTCTAAAGAAATGTTGAAGAATAGTTCACATTATATGAGTGGTGGGAAATTTTATTTTTGCAATTTTTTATTTGTTTTAACAAATAAAAAAAATGGCTTGGAAACTTGGAAGTAATGACATTTTTATTGCAATGTTTTTTGAGTTTGAGGAGAAAGAATGTAAATACAAAATTAAGGAAAAATCCAACAAAATATGCTCAATTTCTATTTTAATTCCTTTATTTATTACTACAATCCCAAATGGATTTTACAATTTAAAAAAATGTAAAATCTATTCCGGATTTTTTATTATAACAAAGCTTTTAAAATCAAACCATTGTGGCTGGTGGTTGTTGAGCAGTTATAATTGTAAGCTCTTGGCCTGCATTCTCTGTTTCTGTCAAGTCGGGGGGGGGGGGGCGCTGTTGAGTCCAGATTGCGCTAAAGACACACCTATATAGTGGGTTGATTCTAATAAAATATATCCAAGCTCCAAGTCTTTCTGTTGGTGGAATGTAGAATTTTGGAGGGGTGGGTGCCTGCTTATGTATGGTCTTTGTCATATGACTGAGGCTTAAAATTATGAGGTCTGTCACGAATAAATCATGTTACCTTTAAGTATGATATTATTAATCAATCCAATCAAACAAAATTTAAAGTAGATTTAAATAATTCAAAATTCATAGTCAAAGAAGAAAATTATTTAACTGAATAAATGAAAATGATGGAAAATAAATGGATATATGTATTCAATTGTCACAAAAATGTTTCCGGAAAATTTTCCTGACACAGCAACTTCAATTTATTGTGAATAGACATTTTTTCTAAACCATGGCAAATTTTAAATGAGTTCCAGATTATCTATTGAAAAAGCAAAGTAGTTACTATTCATAAATTGTAATATTAATGCTTAACTGACATTTACATTGAAAAATTTATTTATAACCTTAATTTTTTTTTGTCTTAAATTGATTTTTTAAGCAAGTATGAATATTAAAACATTATGTACATACATACTCTATATTATACATACATACTGTATATTATATACATACACAGTGGCATATCGATTAGGAGATACGAGGGCTGTAGCCCTCCGATAAAAGCTACTGTAAACTGAAATTTTAGCTTAAAATTTTTTATATTTTTCTATAAAAAATTAGTATTCAAAATCCTTCATTCCACATTAACATTCTTTTTACTTTGAAAATAAGCAATGAAATTTGAAATTTTGATATATGAGTTGAAGTGGAAACATAACTCCTTACATAAATTTTCTCCTTACCGCCCAGTGTGTGTGTGTATATATATATAAATTTCTTGAGTTTATATATTTTCTAATTATGAGAGTTTTTACTTCAGCTAATTTGTTTATTTTGAACTTGTAAATATTTAAAAATACTCATACTGAGATAGCACTATAGATGCTGTATTTTGCCTGAATGCTAATAAAATTAGAAAATGCTGCTCTGTATATAAATTAAATATAAAAGGATTTTTAAAAAAAATTCAGTCTATTTGAATTTTCTCCAAATGCATAAAATACTCAAAATATCTTCATATGCCAGTTTGTGGTATTAAATTCATTTGAATACAAATGGGGCTTTGTTCAAAGAATCTAAAACATGGGGGAATGTAAAAACAATCACTTAAAAATAAACAAGGGTAGGCAAGAAAAGTTCATCTTAAACAAATTCCTTTCTTTAATTTTTTTCTCTTTTAGAGATTGTGTTAAAATATGCAGTTTATTATTATGGAAATTTCCTTTCTTAAAAAAAGAAAAATGGATATAACAATGCAATTCTCCAAGGTACTTTATAAGTGAGATTGTCCTAAGCTTTTGATGTGTCCAAGTAAAATTATTGCATAAGAAATAATTTCCAATCACCTTAAATTTTTCTTTCAGGATTATTTGATTTTTTAAAAAAATTTATTTTATTGTCTATATCTAAATTGCTAACTGATTTAGCAGTTGTGTTTAAAACTACAGAGGCAATTACTAGGTTATACTAGACAAAATCATATGTTTTTCAAAATTTTCTGAAAATATGGTGCAATAACTATTTATTTTAGTATAATTAAAAGAATAGTTTTATATTTTCTGCATTTTTATGTGACCCCATTTTTCGTAAAAAATTCTCTGAAACTATTTGCATTAGTTTAAAATTTAAGTATAGGCTACTCAAAGCATATTTTACCAACCATTGAAAAAAATTACATCTTGTAGTGGATAATTCTCACTTTAGTAATTATATAAATGTATTATTTTTTTAATTCAAGAACCTAGAATCTTCACTCTTTCATTTTGCTATTGACTTTAACATTAATGCAACCTTTGTTTAGTTGCACAGAGAAGCACAAAAGTAATTGTCATTTTATTGTAATTGCATATTTTTATACATAAGGGCAAGTCTTGCTCATCTCAAAGTTTCCACTTGCTCTTATTCTTGAAAACATTTCCAGAAGGTATAGACCATACTTGTCTATAGTGCACATTTAAGTTTACACATTTTTATTAAAAAAGATAAATGTTTGCAATATTTTTTATTTATACTCGATTCATTGACATTTATTTTGAAATAAAAATTTAAATAAAAACATCTTGGAATGCCATGTGAATTTACATTTCGAATTATGCACAAGAATTTTTGAATGCCATGAGAATTTTCGTTACGGCATATCATTGTGTTGTACATGAGGGCAATTTATGTCAAAAAATTTGAAAAATGGAAAGTGTATTAAACATTGTTATAAAGACTATTAACTTTATAAGAGCAAAAGGATTTAATCATAGACAATTTGAAGAGTTTTTTAAAGTAATTGGCTCTGAATTCGCAGATGTTATTTATTATACAGAAGTAAGATGACTCAGTAAGGGGAAAATGCTCAAAAGATTTTACAACTTGAGAACTGAAATAAAAATTTTTATGGAAACAAAAGGGAAACCTATAAATGAATTTGAAGACGGAGATTGGGTTTTAGATTTAGCTGTTTTAGTAGATTTAACAGAATATTTGAATGATTTAAATTGGAGACTTCAAGGAAAATGTCAATTTATTAATCAAATAAAAAAAATAATAAATTAATCAATCAAATGAAAGTAAAATATTTGACACATTTCAGTTCTTTGGCTGCACATAAACCTGTGAGTTGCACAAAATATGCTGCATTAATTTTTGATTTTATTTAAGAGTTTCAAAGTAGATTTATATTTTCAAAAAAAATGAAGAGTATTTCAACATATTTTCTACTTCCTTTTCTCTAGAAATAAATAAATTACCTTCAAATGGAATGCATTGAACTACAAAGTGAGATTCAACCAAAAGAAAAATTTGGGAATGTTTCTTTACTGGAAATTGGAAAGATTACTTACCTCGCGATAAATATCCTAATTTTCACAACCATGCTTTATTAATGTCTTCAGCTTTTGGCAGTACCTGTATTTGTGAACAATTATTTTCATGAATGAAGCTTACAAAAAACAAAAATAGGACAAATATCACTGACATACATCTTGAAAATGCATTAAGAATTGCAACTTTGTCTATTGAACCCAATATCAATTTGCTTGTTCAACAAAAGCAAATTCATTCATTAATTTGAATTTTTTCTAATTTTATGAAATCCAAACTAAATGAAACAATGTACCTATACATATCTAATGCAAATTTTAAAGAATTGTAATAAAAAGAAGTTAATTTATTTTAATAAAACTACATAGAATTAATTTTTATTTAAATTTGTCAAAAAAATATTGTATGTGTGGCCCTGCAATTTTTTTTTTTTATTTGCAATGTGGCCCTCAAACGGTCATAGTTAAGACACCCATGGCATAGACTATCATGAAAATTAATCCGCCTTTGCATTTGTGTGAATATATACTCATCATTCCTATTGGATATAATAATTCCACTTAATACAATCATTGATCTCAAAAAGGAAGGAAGAAAAGCTTTTCATTTTATACCAAAACATAATTTTGAAATAAAAGCAGCATGAAAATGTACTAAATGCAATATTGTTACATTTTTGCACGACACTGGCATTTTTTTAATGTTTGGAACAATTCGACAAGGTTAAAGTAGATTATCATATAAAGGCTTTTTTATTTATTTATTTTCCAGAAATATTTAAGAGATTGAAGGACTATTTCATGAAATGTATTCATACATATAAGATTTGACTTGTATGTTAAGATAATTTTATGCACCAATGTATAATTAAGGGGACAAAAAATGCTGCTGTTTTTGACCCCGAATTTTTTTATCATTCTGAAAAGAGGGAATGAAGTTTAACTTAATATGCTTATATATAAATAAATATAAAAAAATTCTTTAACAACGTTACAATGATAGCATGAAATTAATAAAAACCATCCTATATCATTTTAGTTTGAAAAAGATGTACATATTTGATAGGGGGGGGGAGACTTTACATTTTATTACAAAATCATTCTACTCTAAATTTAGCATTTCTTGTAATATTAGGTTTATAAGAGTTGAAATTTTTAAGGCTGGTGCTAACTTTCTGAATGTGGAAAGAAAAGCCTGTATTGATAATAGACATCCAGTATTTGGGTCAATACAGTCTGATTTGTTTGCAGCCACAATCAAATATTATAATCTCCCCCCCACCCTTCTCTTTCATCCTTTTTGTATAACTTTTTAGTTTCAGATTTTCATCCTGCTTTTCTTTTATTTATTATTCTACAGTAGGAATCTTTTTCCTCAATGTTTGTCTACCTAACATTTAATTTCGTAGTCATTCAGCTAAATGCCCTCAGGGGTTAAGGTAAGAGCAGATGCCATTCACCTGAGACATCCTAGTAATCTGTTCCTCCCCATGGGAGTTTACTGTCTTTGAGGGGAAGATGCACTCCTTGAATACCATAGCAATCCTCTATTTTTAAACCTCCATATTGTCAACCAATTAAAAATAAATAAATCAATTTTTTTCATGCTTCTAGATAATAGCTGTACCTAGTTTGGCATATCATAGCCATATCTTCACCATCATTCACTTGTACAGCTAAATATTACAGAGGATTCTATATATGTGTGTGTATATATATATGATTTTTAATATTTTTTTTACAGAAATCAATTAATTTATTTTAAATTGCATTATCCCTAGATAACTTAACATTCGTCTACTAGACTATCAACTCCTGCTAATTTTGAGTGGCAGCGGTAACCTAGTGGCCATGGCTTCGGATTCGTAGCCGGCTGTTTTCGTTCAGTTGTGGGTTCGATCCTTGGCCACTAAAGACCTGCTGTGTAGCTGGAGCTGATGTATGTTAAATCTGTCGGGGCCCAAAGTCCACCCGTTGGCATGGTGTGGATGTTAGGAGAGGGGAGCAGCTCAGGTGTTTTCCTCGTCACTTGGCCGTGGTTCAAAAGTATGAGGTCCGTCACCCTCGTGTTGCTTCTAGTGCGACGTTAATAAAAAAAACTAAACTAACCTGCTAATTTTGCGATATTCCCATTGCACTTATATTACCTCTTTCCCAATACCATTGTAACAAGTAAAATAAGTTATCCAAAGGTGATAAGCGCAATTGCAAATTTGTTACTTTTCGAGGTTTGCTATAATAATCTTCTAATAGTCGAATGCTCCGTTACAATGTGTAGAAGTCTGTGACATTCATTAAAATAATTGTTCAAGATATTTTAAATATACAGAAGACACAATTCAAAGTATGGCCAGATAGCAAATAATTTGAACTTCTTGTCCATCCAAAAAGTGCAGAATAACAAAGTATGTATGCATTTTTTGCAACAAGACTATTTTAGGAGAGCACATACTTTTAACACCTACCAGGGATGCAAACGTTAATTCTTACTACATTTCTACTTCTAGTAGAAATTTTCTAATACTTCTCTTAAGTTGTGCTAATTTACTTGAAATAAATTAAGGAAATATAAAAATATACTTGATTTTAAAATTGTAGTCCATAAGTTGAATGATCAGTTACAGAGTAACTACTGATTTAAGTTTAGCTACCTAGGGTTCAATTCATGTATTACACTAATTTTTTAAGTTATGTATAGTGCTTGAATTTCATATCTCAATGTTTTTGTTTTCTAGATTCTCCAAAACGCATGGTTGGGTGTGAGCATTATGTCACAAATTGTATCAGCGCTAGCTGTGGCAGAAGCAGCCTATAATTTTGAACATCGTGATCTACATTTAGAAAATATTCTAGTGCAAAACACCAAAGCAGTATCCTTGAAATATACTATGCAAAATAAACATTTTTCTGTTCAAACAATTGGATATCACATATTCATCATTGATTTTACACTGTCCAGAATTTATCATGGTAAGATTTTTTGAAATGTCTCATAGTTTTAATTTAAATCTAAGTAAATTTTGACTTAAATTTTGCATGTGTACATGATATAGTGCAAAGCTAAAGTCAATCTGATTTTAAGAATAAAGTGTGAAGCAAGTTCTCTAAAATAGATATTTAAAAAATTTTAAGGCTATTGGTTCTGTATTTAAAGTATAAAAATTTTGAATTAATTTCTTCTTGCATTGTACTGATTAACTTTAACTGTTAAATTATTGGTGACTGTACTTTTAAAAGGTTATAACTTTTCCTTAAAAAAATAGCACTGTTTGGAGAAGTTTCATCTAAAATGCAGGATAATTTAAGTTTAAAAATATTCTTAGAAAAAAAAAACACACTTTTAAATTACATTTTATTAAAATACGTTTCATTTAATTACTTTTAATTAAAATTACGTAGATTAAAATTGCTTCTATTCATTAATCAATTTTATTGAAATATATTCATATGTGTAAAGTTATTGATGTTAAATCTTGAAGAATGCAGTTAATTTTTTTTAATATCAATAAACAGTGAACTCATGAATACATTGACAGACAACGTGATTGGATGAATGAGATATGAAGTGGTTTCAAGAACAAACCTTTTTATTCTCTCAGAAAATACTTGCCTTTGTTAAATACTTGAAAGTATTTAATGGAACTACATTACTTTTATTATTATTGAAGAATTATTAAGACTAAAGTTAAATAATGAAACATTTCTGTAGTATCAGACAGTGTTTTCCAAAAATTAAATTGTTATTAATTTAATTAATGAGCATATTTATTATTGGCTAAGTTAATGATAAATTTTATTAACTTTAAGAATGTATGGGAAAATCATGAATGCGGTAGCTGAGTGGTTGTAGTTGTGGATTTGAAGCTAACATTATTTTCATTCAGTCATGATTTCGAACACTGATGCCATTAAAGACCTGCTATGAGCCAGGCTGATGCACATTAAAACTGGTCAAGGTAATGTGGTGTTGAAGTGCGGAAAGGAAGATACCAGCTCAAGTGTCATCCTCATTACTTGAACGAAGTTCAAAATTACAAGGTCCATAGCAAATAACCCTCATGTTGCTTCTTAATATGATGTTAATAAAAAATCACTTATTGAAATGCAAAATTAATTTTTACAGTGAGACTTAAGTTTCAGTTTTATTGTGTGTGACATTTGTATCCTATAATTGATTAAAATAGATGGGAAAATTAATTTCTCTGAATCAATCTGGAAACACTTATCAGTTTGTAGGACATATATTAACAAGACTTGAACTTTTAAAAAAAAATTGGTCTTATTTGGCAAATTCTTAATGAGTAGTAACTTTTGCCAAGGCATTATGCAAAGCTAGATTTTAAAATTTGTCTGTGGGTGAATATGAATCTTTAAGGAGTAAATGTAGACAATCTTCGGTGAATATTGGTAACTTTGTATATCATTTGGCAGATGAATCATGAGTTGAGTTTTTTTTAGTTGCAACATTTCAATATTTGATTTCTTAACGTAAAATTGAACTGCATATTTCTTGTTTAAATTGAAAATTAGATCAATGGATTAAACATTTTTGAAAATTTATACAAGTAACATATTTATTGAGAAGAAATGTATGAGTTGTTATCATAGAAACAGCTACCCGGAATTTAGAATGTTGCAATTGCTCTTTCCAAGAAAAGGAAACTTTTTTGCTGTCTTAACAATTAGTAATTTTGCTACAGTTGCAAAAATTTTCTAAATCTAATTTCTCTAATAAATTTGTGAACATTATTTTTCTTTGAATATTTTAATAAAAGGATATTGAAAAAAAAAATATTAAAATAAGTAAAATTATCAATTCAAAAATTTTCTACAATTTTGTACAATTGATTGAGATATTTTCAAATGTTCAGCACAAATTAGTTTGATTTAACTCTTTCGCCATAAAATGCACAATTATTCGCATTCACTTATTTAATCTAATTGTTGTCAGAATAACTGTACTAGAACTTTTCACAGGAATTGAAAAAGACATATCTTATTATTAATTAGAGATATTTGAGCGGGTACAAATAATCAAACAACCAATAGCATAAACAAAATGCTAACTCCATTTGAATTAATTCAATTCTTTTTAATAGACAATTATTGAAAGGTATTGATTTTTATAAATAGTTCATATTCTTCTACAGTCCTTTTTAGATTAACAAAATATATAAACATAAAATTGTACCCTGTTGTGAACTTTCAATCATCTGTCCACTTTAATTAATGTCTATTCAGTTTTAAGAACTTTTAAAGCTTTCAGCACAAATAGCTCATTATAATGATATTTGAATTGATTCTAAATAAGGCTAAATATTCTTATGACTCATTAAATACCAAAATCAGCTCCTTAATTTTAGGTTATTTAAGAAAAATATATATATATTTCTTTCAAAATATACTGCTTATCTTTTAAACCATATCATTTCATTATACATATACATAAAAACTTGAAAGATACCAAATTCTATTAGAAGATTATACTACATATATTTTCTTCTTAACAAATGAGATTTCATATTGTTTAGTTAAATATAATTTATTTTGTGTTTAAATTGATGATTCTGACTGTCCATCTTTATTTACATCAAAAGAGAAATAGTTTATTGAATATTGAAAGTATTGTTTAATTCAAGTATGTGAATTGATGGTTAAATATTTCTAACAAAATATAGTATAATATATATTTAGAGTTTTACTAGCATAAAGTTAATATATAAATGTTACTTTCACTAAAAAATTTCTTTTTTTTTAGTAAAATAATTTATTTTAAAAATCTGAAAGTGATTTTAAAGTAAGCTATGCATTTACTACTTTAGCATCATAACACAACTTAAGAAATACACATTAAAATGTTCTTTTGATAAAACTGTTTTATATGTTGATCAGTAAAACAACTTTATAAATTTATCTTTGTAGAGATTTTCTTATTTTCAGTTTTTCTGTGTTGATTTCAGATAAAAATGTATATTGTATTGAATTAGATGGAATAATAAAAAAATGTGAATCTAAAGAACCTGTTGATAATATTTGGTTTGATCATATGAGCATGTACAAGATTATGGCTGAATATAGCAAGTAAGTAATACAATTATTTTAAATTTAATGGTCATATGATTACATTTTTACAATACAAATTATATTGACAGTTATTAATAATATCAGTTTTTTGTAAGTAACTTTATAAATTTCAAAAAATGCAAATCAGTTACCTAAAACTGGGATTCATTCCTGTATTAAATAAATGAGAAAGTAGTTATATTTGATTTTGTCTCTTAAAATTATATAAAAGCAAAAAAAAAAAATTAGGAATACCTTTGAAGTAAATATTAGAGATAAATAGTAAGAATGGTTTGTTTAAAATTGATATAAAAATTTATATCAGTTGAGCTATTGGAAAATAAATTGGTAGATTAATTAACACTTCATGAAATTAAAAATTGTTTTAACATACACATGCATATGCACAGTGTATTGTTAAAGTGCTAAGGAAATTTACTCTAAAAATTTAGGAAAAAAATTATTCATTAATAAGGATATCAGAAATTTCTGAAAATACTTTTTAAATATCACTATCATTGCCATAATTCTTAATTTAAAAGAGATTTAAAAGTTTTTTGCTAAAAGTTGAATGTATCTTGTAAAAGCTTAATTTCTAAAATGACCATTCATACTTGCTTTAATGTACTGTTTTTTAGTGTTTTATCCTGGCTATTCGTAAAGTATATTCAGTACAAAAGTTGGTATTGGTTTATATAAAAATATTCTGGCTTGGGAAGACAAAAACAAATTAGTTTATCATAATGTCAAATATTCAATTTTTGAAAAAGCAATCTTAAATCGACAGGCAACTATATTGGTTAAAAAAAACATCTCTAGTATAGTTCCGGAAACTAGTGCCCCATTGTGGCAAATATGCATGCTGTCCTTTTACGGCATAAAAAAAAGTAATTTTAATGAGTTGAAATCAAAATATCCATTTGTTAAAACAAGTGCCAATAATGAAGTTGAATGTGTAAAATGTAGGAGTGTATTTTCAATTGCAAATGATGGAAAACTGATATTGAAAAGCACATTCAATATACCTAACTGAAACATCCCCTGTCTGTAACAATTTTGATTAAAAGTGTGAAATCATATTTTAAATTCTCAGAGCTCTCCATTCTGCATGTAGTCCCTTTCTGTTTTATTATTTTAGAAACCCTGTTCAACAATTAGGAAAGGGTTAACAATATTTTCTCTCTTCAAATAGCAACAGATTTTATCATCACACTATGTGTTAATTAACCTTTAAAAGCCTGATCTTCCAAATAAAATTTTAAAAAATATGGATGTGTTCATTGTAGTAACCAGATAAAGGGGGGAATAGTAAAAAATCACAATACATATTTTATGTATTTATTTCGGTGGGGGGGGAGAATAGATATCAATTTTGATACTATAGGCATTAAAGCTACACATTTGACGCACTAACTTAATGTATTTAGGCATAAAATAACGTAAAACATTAGGGGTTTTTTTTTTTTTGTATGTTATCGTATAAAGAAACCTTACATTTCTTGCAAATCCATGAAGTAAGCTTTCTATACAATTGTTATATTTACATTTATTTCTCGAATCCATAAATACTTTTTTCATGTCCAACTCTATCGTAACACATCATTTGAGGGTAGAACTTGTACACCTGACTATTTTGGAGGGTTCTGGGGTCTCTTCTCATTGATTATTGGTATTTGGTCATTTTTTTATTTTGTAACCAATTTTGATACTGCCATAAGGTGTCAGCCAGCTCAGTTCTGAAGTCAGCTAACTTCATAATTTCCTTCTGAGATTTCTCTTTCGTTATACTAGCATTTTTGTACAGTACCCAAACATTTATCCCAGTCATCTCCAGGAGGTGATAGAACAGCCTCATTGCCCACTTTCTTGATTTTATGTGGGTACGATATCGATCAATAAAGCTATCCATCATATCAATGCCTCTCATGTGGACATTGTATCCTTTTATGACCCAAGGACATGATACTTGGACTTTCAGTTTTTTGTCTGGTGGGTTATAGTCTCTTCTGGTTCAGCTCCAACACAGGTGGAAAGCAATAAAACTTGCTTAGTGTCTTTCCAGTTTATTGCCAAGAATTCCATATCTTTAAAAGTGGCAACATTTTCATGGTATGTTCCTCTGGGTACATTGGACTTCAGGATTTCCTTTTTTCTCTGGCAACTTACAAGACTTCCCATGTCTGTTTCTCTGTACAGTGCCAAGACAATAAATGCTTTCTTTGGTTAAGTAATGTAGCTAAGGAATAGGTATAAAAGTTGTCAAAATAAATTACATGATTTACATATCTTGGGGACTAGTCATAACAATTGAATAACTGTATTTCATACTGCTCCTATGTCTGGTTCGCCAGATAAACATTCAGTATCCTTAGCTCCTGAGTAAACCCCAAAACTATGTGCATACTCCTAAAAAGAACATGAATCTTGTAATTTGATAAATTTGATTAAGCTTCATTGTTGATAAATATTTATAAAGAAATTCCAAAAAACTGAACTCCAATACCAAACAAAGCAGAGGAACAACAAAAATGCAAAAATACAAGCAAAAAATATTAGTCAAAGAATAGGTAAGTAGGTTTCATACAGCCTGGAATGACTGAAGTATTAAAATTGATATACACAGAAATTGCAAGATGTTCATCAAACAAAACATGCCCTTGCTAAAAATATTGTAGTAAAAATAAGATACCTACCTTAAAAGTATTTTTATTTTTTGGAAAAATGAAATATGTCAGATTTGTTCCTCCAAACTTTTTCTAAAAAAATGTCACCCTGTTCAATACGGTGGGAAAACAAAATGTCATATTATTTAAACAATTTTGACAGCTGACATTTATCTTTTTAACTTTTGTTCAAAAGCACATTATGCAATAATGACATACGTACAGCCAAATATTAAAAACAAACCAATTGCTAGTGTATAATTTCGATTTAAAAGTCTGGTTTAAATTTGAAACTCGGGGCATTTTAAAAGTTAATTTTTTGATTATGCCTTTACATAAAAATAGTCTTCACCTGCTTCATTTAAATAAACCAATCAAAGACTGTCTGTATACATTTAATTAATTTTGTTTGTATTGTACATACATAAGTGTGCACTTCTATTCCTTCTGTTCTTTTTTCTGTCTTATGTTTGCTACAATACATTTTAGTGCAGTTCCAGTGAGAACTGACAAAGGTCTTAAATTTTTTGTCATAAGGAGTTTGAAAACTTCTTAAATAGGGAATTAAAAGTGAAAGAACTAATGCAAAATGGAATTGCAGAAAGGTTTAACTGAACTGAAAGGTTTAACTGGATGGTGTTAGAGCAATGCTTCATGGAGAATCGTTTACAGCCGAAATTTTAGATGGAAGCCCTTCTAGTATTCATGCATACTAAAAATAAATATCAACAAAAGTTAATGAATCATCTTACTCTGTTTGAAATATTGTCATGTTTTAAGCTATCAGTAAGACATTTCAAAATATCTGGTATTCTTTAATTCATAATGCATTACCAACTAAAATGCCAAATTTGGCTATAAGTTGTAGTTTATTTCTATTTACTTAATGAATATGCATGCACATTACTAATCCAGAAGAAGAAAAAAAAACAAGATTCTGTTAGAAATGCAGTCACTCACTTGAAAATGAATGAAACCATTGAAAAATAATCATAATCATTACACAAAATAATAAAAGAAGACAGAAGGAATAGGAATATACACTACGCAAACAAAATTAATTACACCCATACAGATCAGAGAGTTTGATTGGTTTATTTAAATGAAGTATGAAGACTTCCCACCAAACAGCACAATCGAGAAATAAATCAACACTGTAACACGTAACTAGTCATTGCAATCAATGGATTGTACCTGTAAATTGATTAAAGCATGCTTCAATGCCAAATTTACTTGTTCTGCAATAAAATGTAAATCAATAGTTACCTGTTTGCTGGTGCGGCATGCAAACTCATTTTTTAGAAGGGTTTTAATGACGAAAATTTATTGGAATGCATCAAATCATTAGGAAAGGAAACTTATTCCCTGAATAGTAAAATGCTTTTCATGCCAGTTCAGTATCCATGTAAAAATATTAGAGGTAAAGAATTTGCCAAGTGAAACATCTCATATAATTTGTGAATATATTGTTGAAATTCTTTTAAAAAGCATAGTTGGAATATGTAAGTATTTAGAATTTGTACAGATATCATTATCAGCTTCGGAGAGAAATGAAGGATCAGCAAAAACAACATCTTTACAAAAATCAAAAGAATCGGGGAAAACCAAGGATTGTTTATACACCCTAATGAGCAATACGTTGGATTACTTCAAGGATTGTTTGTACACTTAGAAGCAATACAAGAGCTACTGACAATAAACCCTGTTATTTTGAGTCTTGATCAAGTGATGAAGAGGACACTTATAGCACCCCCTCTACAAACTTCCACACCATCCCAACATGAGGATTTAAAAGTGCTAACATATTTAATGTGCATCAGACTCACTACTGAGCAAGTCCTTTAGTTGCAGGACTTGAACCCACAACTTGACAGAAACAACACCAGCTTGCGTGCTTGTTGCCATTGGTTTCTTTGCACATTTTTTTTTTTTTTTTTAATATTACTATAATTACAGACTGCTACTAACAGATTCGTTTGCAAACATTTAATACTAAGCTTTATTCTTACTTTTACACATGTACAGCATGGGCTAAGGAATTAAAATAATTTTAGGATATAGCCCCACAACGAAGTTGACATTATATCCTGATGTTGAGGGTGTTCTAAAAATATATGCAGCCTTAAAATAATTTTTTATCAAACAAAAAGTGCCTCATTAATTAATTAAAAATTATTTTGATAACCTAAATATATAATCCTGTTCCCCCTCCCTTTTTTTCATTGTGTATCATTGATATTCCACAAAGTTATTTTAAAAATAGGACAGAAGATTTCTGTTATAGAAACCTGCAATATCGACGGTGAATTCTGAATAATATTAGCAAAAAGAAAACAAATGTTTTCTTAACATTACGAATTGAATAAAATTTAAGCAAGTTAGAGGGAAAAGATGTGATTAAGTTGTTATTTTCAAAGAAAAAATGATGGAATTTTATGGGACATGTCTACAGCATCTAGAACAGGTTCTTCAGAATTTACCCAAAATCAATTGGGTGAAAGACGAACTTGTTGATGAGAGATCCTTTATTCTGTGCTTCACTACAGAAGAAAAAATTGTCCAGTGGTGACAAAACTTTGTACCATTATCAAACAGACTGAATGAAATATTCAGCTTTCAAAGAAAATATTTCCTATTAGAATATTCATAAATTAGTAAGTTTTCTTTGTTTGACAGGAACTAACACAGTTACCAAACATGTTTTTAATTTAATGACCAACATGTGGACCAGTGATAAAACTAAATTACATGTTGAAACTTTAATGTACATGCTAGTTATCAAACTTAATTTTAACCTTATTTGCTTGGAATTTTATCAAAATATCCAACAAAATGAATTATTACTAAAATCAGTTCATTCTTCAGAGAAAAGTTTTAAGTTTTTTCAAAAGTGTAAATGAGGCATTCCAGTGCTAAACTTGTTTTGGTAGGATTTTCTTTATTACATACGTTTCATCAATATCTTGTTTTCTTTTCCACTTTAATTAATTTTAGTCATCCTAATGACCCATTAATCACCAAACTAAAGGTATTATTGTTATACATTTTATTAGTTTTAATTTAGGTGAGCATATTTCTAATCCCCCCCCCCATATTTGTGTACATGTAACATTACTTATAAAAAATACCACAAATAAAAAAGTCCTTCAGGGGCTTACCATCAATAGATAAGTAAAGACATTATGACCCTTAAATACCTCAATCATCTTTTTTCTTTCTTATGGGGTTTACTGTCTTTGGTAAACACTGGTGATGTGTCCCTGGGAAACCCTAGTAACCCTTCTCCATTTTCGACCCTTCATCTTATCAACCAACTTTTGCCTTATATTCTCCATTTTTTTCTGACATCTAGATCACAGTTTCACTTTGTTTGGTATATTATAGCCAAATTTGGTTCATGTGCCATAAACACCAACTTTCACTCTCTGACAAATGGTAGAGATTAATTCAGAAGATATGGGCAGAATAGTACAAAGACAGTTTTAGAAATCACAGTTCTTTAACTAACATTTTGGAAAATATGTATACTGAGTGTTATTTGGAAATGGTGTATATCAAGCCGGCAAATGCTAATGAAAAAGGCTACGTGTATTATAAATAAAAGATGATAAAAGAATCTGAAGACTGGGATTAGATGTACCTAAGCTCTCCCCACCTTGAGTTTGGGGATACAAACTCAAAAACAATAAACATAAAGATAATATATGCATACAATTTGAGATAAAAAAGAAATACAAATAGCAATACAAATATTCCAAAATATTGGAATGCAAATTTAAATCAATATTTTAAAATTCAAATATAGAAAGTTCAAAAGTTTGTTTAGAAGTTTATAAATCCAGTCTTTTAACTGGTTTTATTTCTCGTCCTGAGCTAGTCACGGGAACAGTTTTATTAGAGTCAGTATTGAGCTCGGGATATTCAGTTACCACTTCCGGACCCTTCCGGTTTTCCGATACGACTTGCTCGTAGTTTGGTTTCAATTCCAAAGGGTACAGTCGTTGGATTGGTCTTAGAACGTTTCCCTTTTCAGTTCGCAGTTTAACAAGTCTGATGATTCCATCTTTACCTGGAAAAAGCTCCAGTACTCTTCCTAGCAGCCAATGCAGCCTTTTTTTATCATCTGTACCAATTAAAACTATGTCACCTACATTTATCTTATCTTCTCTTTTGGTAACTGATGAACGAAGGAAACCCAGGTACTCCCTTTTAAACCTTTGTTTTAGATTTTCACGAATCTTCTGAATATATCTCCATCTCAAAACAATATTAGTCTTTTCAATTTGATCCAAATCGGAAACATTATTCAATGGAATATCCTGAAGAAACATAGATGGGGTCAAAGTTTTCAGCTCTTGTTCCTCAGATATGTAAGTTAGTGGTCTGCTATTCATGACAGATTCGCACTCACAGACGAGGGTCTGCAATTCCTCGAGAGACAAACAGGAGCGCCCAAGATTTTTTCTTAAAAGATCTTTCAAAATTCCAATCAAGCGTTCCCAGAAACCTCCCCACCATGGAGAGGAGGGTGGGTTAAACTTCCAACGAATTTCCTTGACTCTAAATTCACTTTCAATTGTAGTCCAATCTAATTGTTTCAAAGCTTTGTTTAGTCCTGTAAAATTAGTACCATTGTCTGAGTACATCACAGAAATTCGTCCTCTTCTGGCAATAAACCTACGCATAGCTTGGATGAAGTCATTTGTACTAAGGGAAGGTATTAGTTCTAGATGGACAGCTCTAAATACGGCACAAGTAAAAAGTACTATCCACACCTTTTGTTTAGATTTAGTCAACAGAGGTCCAGCTAAGTCTACTCCAGATACTTGAAAAACTGCTGCTAACTCTGTTCGATCTTTTGGAAGAGGCGGAAAAGGTACTTCAAGATGTTTCACTCTTTGCCTTTTACATGTTAAGCATTCTTTGATAACACTCCGGATAGTCCTTTTCCCTTTCACTATCCAAAATCTTTCCTGCAAAATAGTCAGAAGAGTTAATGTCCCAGCATGTTTGTTAGAAACATGTTCTTGTGCTATAAATCTTCTTACTGCCAGGTGTTTTGATGGTAGAATTATTGGAGAAATAAAATATTTCGATTCTTCATTTATCAATCTAGATCTCAATCGTAAAATTCCTTCTTCATCTTCAAATACTTGAAGACCTCTCAAATTTTTTCGTGTTTCTTCATTAGAGTAACATTCTTTTTGTACTACACGAAAAATAATCTTTTGTGCATTTAACAGTTCCTCATTTGTAAGTTCTGTATATTGTCTGAAGTCTTTGGCCTTTGGTTGAAAACGCAGTACCCAAGTCATAACTCTAACCATCTTTGAAAATCTAGAAAATCTTCTAGCCAACTGTAATGAAATTGACTCTAGCTCTGTGTTATTAGCAGAGATGACTGACTTTCGTTTCTCTATTTCTACTTCTTTTTCGTCAATATTTACAGCTGACTTTGGCCACTGTTCTTTCGGATTCTGTAACCAGGCTGGTCCTTGCCACCACTTGCATTTTTGAAGTTGTTTAGGTCCACAACCTCTTGATAAAATGTCTGCTGGATTCTGGTCAGTTGAAATATGGAGCCAATCTTCCGAAGTTGTCAATTTTCTTATCTCACTTATTCTGTTGGCAACGAATACCGACCACTGTTCTCCACGAGTTATCCACGTAAGAACTGTGGAAGAATCAGTCCAAAAGTAAGTCTTCATGTAGGGAAGTTTCAGGGATTGCTTCATAGAACTAAAAAGCCTAGCACCAATGACAGCGGCCATTAATTCGAGACGTGGAATTGTAATGGTCTTCATTGGAGCTATTCGTGATCTGGCTTGAAGTAATTGGACAGTCACTGAGCCCCTACAGGATTCACTTCTTAAGAAAATGCATGCCGCATAAGCTGTCTTACTGGCATCGACAAAAGTATGGATACTTAAGTTGGATTCCTCCATCACACCTAACCATCTTGGAATTTTTATATTTTTGAAGTATTTCAGTTGCTTCCCCCATTTTAAAAATTTCTTTTTTATTTCATCGTTCACTTCATCATCCCATGATTCTTTGGTTTTCCAAGTGGATTGCAGCAAAACCTTAGGCTGAATCATAACAGGTGCCAAGAAACCTATGGGATCAAATATTCGACTAACCAAAGAAAGTATTTTCCTTTTAGTTATCTTTTCTTTTTCATCAAATTTCAAAGATTCTGAGCCTATTTCTAAGGTATCTGAATTTCTGTCCCAAATCAATCCTAATACTTGTGATGTTGCATTTTGTGAAGATACAGGAACGGCAGAACTTTCCCAGCCTCTGAGATCAAACATTCCTTCTTTCATTACATTAGTGGCAGATTCAATGAATGTTTCTAGTTCGGCATTATTTTGTACACTAGTTACGCAATTATCGACATAAAAACTATCTATCAATTTTTTAAGAAATTCTTCAGAGTAACGTTCTTTAATTGATTCTTTTGATAAATGATGATTAATAACTGCCATTAACAGAAAAGGACTGCTGGTGATGCCAAAAACAACTCGAGCATGCCGGAAAGTTCGCATATTGCCCTCATTGTCATACCAAAGAAATCGTACGAAGTCTCGATCTTTCTCATGTAAGGATATTTGTAAAAAAGCCTTTCTGATATCTGAAATTACACCAATTGGTTTCAGTCTAAATCTCACCAAAATAGAAGGAATTGTTTCAATTAAATTATTTCCAGTCTCCAAACAGTCGTTTAATGATGGATGGTTGTGGATCTTAGCAGAGGCATCAAACACCGGTCTTATCTTGGTTGTGGATGTTTCTTTGATGACGGGTCGGTGTGGAAGGTAATGAGTACCAACAAGTAACTCAGTTCCAGGAACTTCCTCAATAACTCCTTCTTCTAACCATTCTCTAAAGACTTCATGATACTTTTCTCTAAAACCAGTTTTTTCCAACTTCCTAGTAGTAGATTCAAGTCTTTTCAAGCACAACTCATAATTGTCTGTTAGAAACGCACGATCCACTTTCCAAGGCATATGGATCTCGTATCTCCCATCTCTCTTTTGCCGAATTGTTTCTTGAAAGTGAAACATGACAGCCCTTTCAGTTTCCTCTCTTGAATTTTGCTCAATAGGATCTCGTATACCAAGTAGTTCCAGATCCCACAGTGAAGAAACAGGAATATCTGCTTGAGATAACATGGTTACGATATTCATACTTGCATCTTTTCCGTCGGTATATCGGGGTACTTTACCCAACAAAGTCCAACCTAATTTGGTTTCTAATGCTACTAAGCCTGTCTCTAACTCTTCTCGTCGACCAGTAATTAACTTACCGGCAACGTTTGCACCCAAAAGTATCTCAATGGGCCCTGTGTTTTCTTGAATATCGGTTAATAATATATTTTTAGTTTTCAATTCATGTATCCAAGAACCATTTTTTACACTAGAAATATCATTACAAATGACATCATGATCTAAAGCATCTAATTTACAAATATAGTTACCATCAAGACTACTCAAGTAAATTTTATAACACTTGTGTTTATATATCCTTGTTTTCGTTCCGCCAAATAAGGAATGGCGAAATTCCTCTTCCCTCTGCAAATTAAAACCCAAATCTTCAGCAGTAGATTTCAATATATATGATTTTTGCGATCCCGTGTCGATAATAGCTCTAGCTTTACGCTCTTTCTTGATGCCATGTACATTTACAACAAGAGTTTGTAATATAACTTCATTCGTTGCCCGAGAATGTAAAGAATCAACTGTTTTTTCATTAATATTTTTATCATTTACTTCTTGTTTGGGTGAATCAGATTTATTACATGCAATGTTTGGGCACATGAACTTTAAATGTCTTTTAGAACACAATTGACATGTTATTTGAGATCGACATCTATAAGCAAGATGACCCTTAGCCAAGCAGACACGGCACAATCCTTTCTTTTTTATTATTGCGATCTTTTCCTCTAGTGGGATGAAAAAAGCTCTTTTACAAAAGCGATTTGCATGAACCTTGAAACAAAACGCGCATGTATCCCTTGATTCTTGAATGAATAATTCAGCAGCAGAGGGGAGCGTACTTTGGCTCTCTGCCATTCATAGGGAAGTATTTCAGATCTACTTAATTTTATTTTTTCTTCTGATTGCACTTCGCTCTTCAGAAACGAAACTATAGCATCCAGTGTTGATATACTCTGTTCGGAGTCAATATTTTTTCTTTGTCTTTCAAAGGATCGCAATATATGGGTCGGTAATGAACTTTCGACTAAAGGATATAATATTACGCCACACTGGTCTGTAGTTACACCTAAACTACTTAGAGCTCGAAGTTGAGTAGAAAGTTTATTATACAAACTGCTTAAAGAATCTTGTTTCTTTTTAGTAGCGTTATTTAAAACAAGTTTTAACAATTCTCGTACATAAAAATCAATTAATAGTTCTTTTCGTCCATATCTTTCAGTTAAGCTTTCAATCGCCAAAGGGTAGTTTTCATTCGTAATAGGAAAAGATTCAACAAGCTCTCTAGCTTCTGACTTAATTTTAGTCGACTGAATTAAGTAATGAAATTTATCACAATCAGTTAAATTTTTATTTTCGTGTATGTTTTTAAACTGATTCCAGAAGGTTAACCAATCTCGTAATTCACCGCCAAATTTATACAGTTCAACTTCAGGAAGTCGCGGGGAAATCGTTTTATACGGATTTTCGCACACAGTCAAATGAGAATTATTGTTAGAATTGCTACTTTCTTTATTGTTTTGTTTGCTTCTGATATTCTCTAATACTCGTTTAGACTTTAGTTCCATTCTTAAAGCCTTTTCTCTATATTCTTCGACAATATTAAATTCCGTTTCGAATTCTGTTTCATCTGTTAAAGCATCTAAATAATTATTATGTGTCAACTCTAATGAGTCCGTTTTTTGCTTAAACAAATGTAAACACGTTTCAATTTCTTCTGCGTCAGGATTTTCATTAATCAACACACTCTCTAACTTAGTGTATGATTTCGTAAATGAAGTACGCTGTGCTGTTTTATTTCGTTTAATAATTTCCATATTTACTATCTTAGTTCATACATTCAATAATAAATGTCAATGTTCAATGTCAAATTATATCAATAACTTCAAAATGGAAATTCAATTTTCTTACCGTTATCAAACTCCAAAACAAAACCAGCCCACCCGGGGGCGCCAGAAATGTAGTTCCTATTAGATTTTACTGTGAAAATGAATGTAGGCAGTTTTGTTTATAGATGACAACATTGTAGGAAAAATCAAAACATGTATTTAAATCAACACAGCACAGTACAAACATTAAACACTCTTTTTCGCCATCATCTTTTCCAAAACACAACCGTTACAGGTTTTCCCTCTCTTTTCTCTGTTGCCACTCTCCAACAGAGAAACTTACCTCTCATGGAGTTTGATCATGACGCAACAACATACATGCAAGATTTCATTGGGCTGGCAAAAATTTTTAACATGTATAAAAATGGGTTATTTTCCCCTCATTTATAAAATGAGGAATCAGGATGACACATTTGTGATGAGAGTATCATTAGTATGATTTGCATAGGAAACACCACAGACTAGTTTTAATTCGAAGATAAGTGTTCATCAATAATTTGACTACTATTTATTTCAATTCCGAAGCTAGGAATTAAAAGAAATTCAAGCCGTTTTTCTATTTCAAGAGTGACTAATAGGAAAACAGATTGCTGATGAAAGTTTACAAATTTAATCGTACCAAAAAGATTGTATAAAATAATGTGGAACATCCTCATGTTATACCTGACTGAGGTGACTGAAAGTTTTCACGTTGGAGACTGTAAAAATTTGAAGAATGAAATACCAAGTCTGGTGTCAAATTCATTGTTTGATTTTGTATACCAAATGCAGGACTCAGTGCCAACAGTACAGTTCTGGTTAGTCATTCGTGTCTGTATACCTTGATATAAAATGTTAAATTTGCTTCTAGTAAAGAAGAAATTTTTTCTGCTGAAAATTTCCAATTTCAATGAAATTTGATGTTATTAAATATATCAACAATACTAAAAAAAATTACAAAAGTTTTCTTTTATTTGTTTATTTATTTTTCAGAAGCCAGTGGGACAAGTATATGCCCATTACCAACATTATTTGGTTGAAACATATAAATGAAAATATTTTGAATTATTTGGAAAAGAATAATCCTCATTTCACAAAATTAGTCCCACCTGTAGATGAACATGACCAAATGACAGCCATTCGCTTACTTAGGAAGTGGAATGATTGCATTCTTCAACACAAGTCAGCCACAGATTTATTGCAGAATGTAATCCTACAAGATAACCCACTTATTTTTGTACACCAGTGATAACAAGAATTTGGGTTTTAAATATTTTTTATTCAATAATTAGTTGGGTTTTTTTTTCTTTTTTTGTCATTTACAATAAAATATGAATTAAAATATTTGCATCCTATTTTTAATAAACTCATGAAAATAATCATTCCAAATTAAAATTAACAAAATATTTTCAAAATAAAAAAAATTCTGTTATTTGTTTGATATTTTTACATGCACTTATAACACTTAAAAAAAATGTGACAGTGAACATGATTTATTGATTTAAATTTTATAATATATATATATAGCACATATGTTTTGAATAACAGTTTCGCTTCCCCTCCCCCTAACTTGAGTATGTAATTACTCAAGACATACAAAAAAAGCTTACAAATGGTTTGAGTGATTTTGTTGCTGTTTCCGGAGCATGAAAGATGAACTTTGGAACATGTATTAAAATTAATCCCAATTGAAAACTATTCATCATAAGATTATGAATTTCGAAAATTCATTTATGCTTACAGGAAACTTAAGCATTCGTAAAATTTGTACGGAGTTGAATATTTTACTCTTCGAAGAAAGTGGCTACGGCTACATGGTGATCATGTTCGCGAACTCACTCTTGACTTTGTTTCCGCCGAGCCTTGGTTTCGAGGCCCGATCCCACTAAAAACCCGCCGTGTGTAGAAAGGCTTATGCATGCTAAATCTGGTCCAGGTTCCAAGTCTTCCCAAAGTGTGATTTGGGGAGGAAATCGTAAGCTCAGGTGTCGCTTGCTCCTGGAGATCATATCAGGGAACCTCAGAGACTTGCTTCTTCAGGTAAGTACGGGCGTGATGACCCCGAGGCATCCTAGTGATCTTTTTCTCCTACAGGGTTTATTGTCTGTGGTAAACACGGGTGACGCACCCTTGGATTCCCTACCGATCCTTCTCTATTTTTAATCCTTATCAATCATTTTTTCTTGTTTCCATTTTTCAAGCGTCTGGATCAGTTACTCCTTGTTTGGCACAGCATAGACATATCAGGCTCTTGCGCCATTAAACTTCATCATTACTCATTCACTTACCCGTGGGATACCTTAGTTATCCTTCTCTATTTTCTACCTTCCTCTCAACAATTTTTTTTTTTTTTTTTAAATCTTTTTCCATTTTTTTCAAACGGAAATTCAGAACATTGGTCACTTTGATCGCAGTTACACCTTGTTTGGCGTGTAGCATAATCATATCTGGCTCTCATGCCAAAAAACTATTTGACGTTGGGCTGTTCGCGATTTTCTTATCACTAATCGCAGGGACTTTGTGTTAATTCGAATTGCATAAAATAACTCTTTGCCTACCAAAATGAGATATGTTTAAGTAAATTTGATGAAGATAAGAAGTATAATAAATTGAATTAGATATAGTGATATTTAAGAAAGAGAATTGAAAGGAAAGAAGGGAGAGAAAAACGAAAAGGTGATAGACATTTGTAAATTGTGTTGAATCATCGTAATTAATCGGTTGTATTGAAATTAGCTAAAAGTCACTCCTTATTATAGTAAACCTGTTATAAATAAGAAGTGTTAGATTCATATTTAATGATTTGGCTAGCTAATACACATTATTATTTCTATAAAAGTTGGAATTAACCGAGAGTTTCTTTGTTGTCATATTTTCTATCTCTTTCTTTCTTGTGTATTTAGAATTTTATCTAGATCCAGATACTTATTTTTTGATAAATTTACGAGTATTCGGTACAGCTTAACAAAATATGTGTCATCAAAACCGTCCAATTCATGGTAATAAACAATGTTGATGTTAATAAACAATAAACTTCTTTCCTTTCTGACACAGATTTTTTTTTATCTTGTTCACAACTATATATTTATTAGATATATTTAGTTATTAAATAAAAGTCGTAGCTGCAATTTGGCTACATAAGGCTTTTGCGCTAATAAAATCAACTTAACAACGAATTTTCAAGTCCTATTTAACTTTCTGTAAAATAAAAGTAGTTTTCGAACTATAAAAAATAAATCCAATAAAATTTGTATAATTTTAAATAATATGTATATAACGGCGTATTACGTGCACCCTTTTCTTCACGAAGTAACCTGAAATGTACATGTGCCATTCTCTTTTGAAGTCATTCTTTCGAAATATTAGTGAATAAACAACGATAATCTCCCATACCTAAATCGAGCCTGCAGCTTTTGCACATCAAAATAAAAAGAAAGATCTTCAAACATACTAACATGCCGTTCACACGTACTTGTAAAATAAAATTTAGCAACTCGGATCTTGTTTGCGCTGCTCAAATTCTAGGAAAGGAAATTTTACAGCCAATATTATACAGGAAGGTTTCACTTCACGATTTCTTCATGAAATACCAACAAATGTATTTATGGCGGATTTCGCATCTGAATTATAGCTCGTTAACAATATTGAAATGCGTTGTTTCATAAAATACTGCAGTCATCGAGAGATTTCTACTATTTTGGTTAGTATTCTCGGTATGAGCCTACCAGAATGTATTGAACTTTGGTTTATCAACCATCGAATTCAAAATTTCATAGACTAACCCCATCAATGCAATAAATATTTTAGCTTTTTTATGAAGGCCGCTGTAGCCTAGTGGCCATAGTTGCGACCGGTGCTTTTTGTCGTGTGTTCGAGCCTTGCTGTCACTGAAAGACCCGCCGTGGTAGCCTAGTAATCGTGGTTTCAGACTCCTGGCCGGCAGTTTTCGTTGAGTCGCGGGTTCGAGCCTTGGCCACTAATGACCCGCCGTGTACTCTGCGAAAAACGGCTATTCAAAATCGAGTACAAAGTTCTCACTTTTGAATACTTCACATACTCAAAATAGCTCCGATCCCAACATATTCAAATTTAAGACTCGCACGTACTCGAAATGGAAACTTTCACGTACTCATTTTTGAAGATATTTGTGTATCAAATACGAGTGTGGAATAGAAAAATGAGTATGTCATATATTTATTTGTGAATTTGTTACTGCATGAAATATGAGTATGAAACAATCAAGTGAGTATGTTTTGCATTTAATTTCGATACTGCTGTTGTATTGAATATGAATTTTAAACAGGAAAAACTATTTTTTCATTTTCGTCATCTTTCATATTATTTAACATACACACTTTGTTAAGTTTTTACCCACAAAACTGCGAATCAAAACTCTTGCATTTACTGTGTGTAACAAAACTATTACTTTTAGAAACAAAAATGCAACTGTTATGTAATCATAAACTGTATTTTGAACTTGTACTTCAAATTTCAATCAATTCGAGTGTTTAATAAATCTTTAAAAAAAATAACGAAAATAGACTCGATTCAAGAGTTGAATTCTTTTCAAAACAAATGTGTAAGAAATTTGAGGTAGTAGTTCCTGAAGCAATTTGGTTCATTAAAAATTATATTTAGTTTTCAGAAACAATAAATAGTTTTGTTAAAATCCCCTATACATGCAGAAAATTGATTTTTATTTAAAGTTCAGTCTTTTAATAATAAGTTAGCAAATATCTTGGAAACATTATAATGAATATAAGATTTTCCATAGTAAAAACTTAGAGTACAGCATTTTTTTTTATCAAAAATATATTTCCTTTTGAATTAATATCAGAATAAAGCTAATACCTATAATGAATGACTCCTTCCCCCCCCGGCGCGCCCCATAATGTTTTTGAAACATTTATTCTGAATATCACATAGTGCGATGTTAATAAAAATCACAACCAAACCAAACCTGAATATCACACACAAACATATCAGACATATAAAACATTCATAATTTTGAAACAAGAATATTAAAAAAAAGAGAGAGAGAGAAAGTCTTAAACTCTTACAGATGAAGGCATGCCATTTTAAAAATCGACCCGTGTGGAGACCATGTATGACAGAATAGTCCCACTGTAGCTCATGCATGTCGTAAGAGGCGACTAAAATGGGTACCCAGCCCTTGGGGATTTTATCAGGGGACCTCAATATTGAAATGCGTTGTTTCATAAAATTCGAGCGTAAGAGGCGACTAAAATGGGTACCCAGCGTCTGGGGGTATAGCCAGGCACCCTGCCCCTGGGGATTATTTCAGGGGACCTCAGGGACTTGCCTTCTTCAGGTAAGTACGGGCATCCTAACCCTAGGCACCTTAGTGATCTTTTTCTTTCCCATGGGGTTTACTGTCTTTGGTAAACACGGGTGACGCACTCCCGGGATACCCTAGCGATCCTTCTCTATTTTCGACCCTCTTTCTTGTCAACCATTTTTACCTTTTTTTTCAACTTCACATCTAGACCACAGTTTAATCTTGTTTGGCGCAGCATAGCCATATCTGGCTCTTGTGCCAATAAACTTTACATTCACTCACACTCACTCATAAAATTCGAGAGTCATCAAGAGATTTCTACTATTTTGGTTAGTATTCTCTGCATGAGCCTACCAGAATGTATTGAACTTTGGTTTATCAACCATCGAATTCAAAATTTCATAGACTAATCCCATCAATGCAATAAATATTTTAGCTTTTTATGTAGGCATCCACATCGTTGAATGCTTGAGTTGAAGTATCCACATTATTATTAGGAACTTTTGGAATGAAGGAAACTGTTGCGTATGATCGAGGTCCAGTAAGTATACACCCGAAAATTGATGGGACCAAGGTAAGATAATCCGACAGCTTGACTTGAGATACAGAATTCACGACATTCCAGTAAAAATTTGCGCCGATTAAAATCTCAATTGATAAGTTCGACTGTGTATCATATGGGTCCGCAAGCTTCAATCGTTTGTTTTTCGCAAAGCGTGAAACATCAGTTGGTGGAGGCGGATGTGATGCATACTTGTTGAGGCTTTCGAACGCAATAATGTTGTCCTAGATGCTTGATAACTGAAATTGAACTCGTCTTCGCGTTTGGCTAAAGCTAGATGGAGATTCGAACGCTTTACGTTCCAAAGCTCTGGTTGTGTGTGTTAAAATAACTGGAAGTTTCAAACTGTTTACAAGATCAGAAGAGACGAAACTACATTGACTTTCACCATCCAAACGGCAACGTGTAAGTTTTGTAATCCCTGTTGGACCCGTTATGAAAACACGCGCAGTTTGCAAATGAACAAATTTGGGCTTAAGTATATCAATTTTGTTTGTAGATGTAGTCACAGACTGCTTTCCAGTTGGAGTTTTACATATTGATACATGGTGTTTTTTCTTCCATTTGGGACAACAGTATTTGTCTTTACGATAGCAATTTTTTTTGGACATGGCCACGGTTAGTACACAGGAAACATCTGTTGGTGGCCTTCAATTTCTGTATGCTTGCGTCTATGCCCGTCACAGAGTTGCAATGTTGAGGCCAATGTTCGGCAGTTTCGCAGAAAGGGTGAATATTTTTACCTGAAGTAACTGGTTTAGAACGCACATTGAAATTTTCTAAAGAGGATTTTATAGAATATTCTGAAACTAGTAAGCCTTTGATATTATTTGCAGAAACTGCTCTCTCAACTTCCTCGGCTAAAAATTTCATCATTTTGGTAATGTCGCCTTCAGCCAAGTTTTCACATTTGGCGTATACTTCTTGCTTTTCCACATGATATATGTCGTAATTGAGTTATATACGCCAAAGGTTAGAAAACCTAACGCCTAATCGAGATGAGTTTGTATTATTTTATCCTTATTGCCCTATTTCGATTTTAAAATATCCTTTGCTGTTGTATATGTATCTGCAGTTATATTTATTCCATCAACTAGTCGTTTTGCCTCTCCATCTAAATATCCTCGTAAAAAAACATGTTTGTCAATAAGCGATAAACATTCATTTTTGTCGATGCAGTTTTCATTACTCTCCAAAAACTGTGAAATTCTTCAATTTCACTGCAAAAAATAGTTGTTTTTACTGTAGGAGGGTTTACTGTATTGTTTGAAGACGTAGATGCGTAATTTATACCGTCAGCTATTGGCATTAGCGCGTTATTTATACTGTCAGATATTGGTAATCTTGGCGAGGAAAAATTCCTGTTCGTATTCGCTTTCTTTTTATAAGTAAACATCTCTGAATGAGCATTTTCTGTGTATTTTTCGCAATATATTATGTCTTTTTTATATTATTCATCTTTTAGAATTTCTTGGATTTTATCGTCTGCCTAGGTTAGTTCACTTATTTTGTCTTATAAGCGTCCACGCTATATTCTAACGCAACGTTTTTTCACTAGTTGGATCATTCAGTTTCGTAATGACTATGCGAACTGTTGATCGTTTAAGTAAATCAATTTTCTCCTTAACGATTGACATTCGATCGTATCGAAAGTTTAAGCAAACAAGTTTAGTATGACGTACCCGAGTATTTTTTCGGCACCAAAATGTGTGGACTCGTCGGTATTAAATTAGACTGAAAATATCTACACATCACTTTATTCTTCTCAAAACATAACTAACTATTTACAGCTGTTGAGAGCAGCGCAACAGAAATATTTTATATAGTCTCGATTTCCTACACTACCACACATAGAGTGATAAAGTTCCCTGATGGTCTTCTGCGGTATTTCTTACCAAATTTGCTCCAATTGTCGGGCTGGGTACGTCATCAACATTCCGTGGTAGATTCAGTAGCCTTCCCATCATATCCCAGTCATGTTAGATTGGAGAGAGATCTGGCTGGCCAAGGAAATATTTGACAAGCTGTAAGACAGTTCATAGCAACTCGTGCCCTATGAGGTCTGGCATCTTGTTGAAAAATAAGGTTACGGTACTGCAAAAGGAACGGTAGCACAACAGGTCTCAGAATGTCGTTGACGTACCACTGTGTTGTAAGTGTGCCTCTAATGACGACCAAAGGGTTCTGGCTATCGAGGGAAATGGCACCCCAGACCCTAACTCCTGGTTGAGGGCCTGTGTGGCGTGCAATAGAGGAAACAGGATTGGCACGCTGCCCTGAGCGTCTCTAGACACGTCTTCGATGATCGACTGGACACAGTTGGAAGCGGGATTCATCGCTAAACACTATACGTCCCCGGTCAGCATCATTCCAACTGATCGAGCCAAGCACCACTGTAATCTGGCTTGAAAGTGTGCAGACGTGAGTGGCAGGTAGCGTAGAGGTCGTTACGAGCGTAGATTTTGCTCTATCAGCCGTCTGTGAAGGGTCATGGTGGACACTCGTGTGCGGGTCTCACGTCTCATGGTTGATAAGGATGAATCAGGCACTATGACAACTGATCTGACTGTCCTCCCGATCTGCTGTGGCCCTAGGTCGACCGCTACCCTCATGACACTGAAATCCGCCATTGTCCACCCATTCTTGCCAGTATCTTGTAATCGACACATCGCTTCGACCCATATGACGAGCGGTTCTCCGATTTGTTCAACCTGCCTCTTTCAATCCAATGATACTACCTCTTTCAAATTTTGACTGTTGCTCGTAATGAGCTCGAATCCTGCGGCGAGGCAGTTTTTCAGACGTCGAAAGGTATCCTAAATTGCAATGCGACAGAAAATTTGACCATCAGATTGAGAATTGCTTCTTATATATATACCTGCTAAGTGCGCAGTTACGATGCGCTGTAGCTTCCGCTATTCATTCATTGGACACCAAATTTTAATCATTTGCATGCTCGGTCCAAATGTCTTTGCGTACGAAATTTCATTACAACCGGGCAACTCCTTCTTGGTGCGTCGTTTTATATATATATATTGAGAGAGAGTGCAGTTCGAAATATTTAAGCAAACTGTATTTGCTTTTGAACCCCAATTTTTAAAATACGTAGCCAGTAGATAAGGAACTTTTGTACTCCTTATATATGTAATAATATTTTGAGAGTGTTGGATTTCCTTTTTGTGTGTGTGTGGTTTTGTATACGTGTAATGTTTTATAATCGATAAAAAATATGTTTAAATCTGATCAAAACACACTAATTTCAAAACGAGTACGTCTGGGTATTCATTTTTTAGTATTTCTTTTTCTCCATGTAGCCGGGGCTGATGCACGATAGATCTGTCGGGGCCCAAAGTCCTCCCGTGGGCGTGGTGTAGAAGTTAGTAGAGGGGGAGTCAGCTCAGAAGTGGTCCTCGTCACTTGACCGTGGATCAAAATTACGAGGTCCGTCGCCAATAGCTCTCGTGTTGCTTCTAGTGCGACGTAAATAAAATCAATCCCACATAGGGCAGTGTATGAATACTTTAAACTGCTTTAATTGTTAGAGGAATTATCCTGCCTATTCACCTATTTGTCCTTTTATTAAATGACAAATTATTTTGGAATTTAAATGCTCTCATTATTTGCCTGTAGGTGATTCGAGACGAAAATTCAGTGCTACTTATTCTGAAACTTATCAACAGTATTGAAGACAACAGCACACTAAGTTTCAATATACAAGCACTGGAAAAAAAAAAAGATTGGAAAACATAGCATCAAATTTTCAAATATCTTTCGAAAGACAGACAGTGGTCTTATTTGAAACCATTCAAAAAATGATGGAAACTATGTTTTCTCAGCTATGTAATATTTTGGAAGTGAAAAACGTACCTGCACCTCCTAACAGAAGGAAAGGGGGGGGGGAACAGTTCAGTCTCCAAAACTTTTATGCACCCATTCCAGGTGTATGCCATCAAAACGATGATGCATTTAATAACATAGAAATTGAATAGCTGTGAAATAAAATGTATCTTACCTAGCTTTAAAAAAATTGTTTTGTGAATAAATTTTCCCCCTTATCCTCAAGTGCCAGGGCTTAGAAATTTTCGGAATTAACTTTTTCTTTCATGTTTTTTTTCTGCAGTGGAATTGTAGAAGCAAAATGAACAAATCAGTTTCGTTCCATATTTCTCCTTTTTCACAAACATATTTGGATTTTTCAGGAAACATTTTTAAAGCCAGATGATAGATTGCATCTTTGTATTTTCCAGGAAAGATTATTTTCAGACACGATAGATCGACTTAACAGACCAGGAGGAGGAGGACTGCTTATAGCAGTGCTGATGAACATCTGCGCTCGATATATCCTATCCCGCTAGCATAATCGCCAGACTTGACATTTTAGCTGTCCATATCACAATAAATAGGGCCAGCCTAGCAGTTATTGTCGCGGTCGGCGGTTTGCATCGAGTCGTGATGCCACCAAAGACCCGCCGTGTAGCCAGATGCACGTAAAATCTCTCTGGGTTCAAAGTCATTCCGGGGGCGTGGTGTAAAAGTTAGGACTGGGAGGTGTCGTATTCGTTAATTGACCGAGACTAAAAAAGACGAGGTCCGTCGCCAATAGCCCTTTCTTTAGAGTTTCTGGTTTGGTTTCTCCAGTAACTGTATGCTCGTTTTCGATCACCTGATTGTCTTTTGCATCACCGTTTTTTATTATTTATTTTTATTCTGTGAGTGTTCAACATTTACTTCTCCTGGATTTATTTGGATTTACATCTGTTGCAGCATTTATACCTGTGTATTTTCTGCGTGTCACATTTCTTATGAAATCAATTAAAAATAAGACTATTAGTGTTGATGATGTCCTTGTATTTTCGAAATTAAAATATAGAAAATCTTTTTCCTGAAATCATCTTATCTTTCGTAGCTTGTTACAGCCAAGTCGACTACTGAGGATTACAAATTTATACGTGAAAAGCTAATTAATTTTGAACATTCTTGCTCAAAATTGCGAGGTCCGTCGCCAATAGTTCTCGTATTGTTTCTAATGAGATGTTAATAAAAACTGAACTAAACTTAATTGAACATTATTGCGTAACTGTGGAGATAGAAAATTAAAATGTAATAGACCAGAAATATTTAATTATATTACTGTTTTCAAGGTATTTATTGAAATCTGCTTAAAGATAGAAGTAATCATTAAACGTATGTTTCACATTCTGAGAAGAAAAATAACTGCAGTTAATCTGAATGAATATTCCAACCGGATTATAGAACTTAACGGATCAATGCTGAACTGAATGGAGGCCTTATAAAAGCTTTGATGTACTTACTACTAATCTTAAAGAACAAATTAAAGATAGTATCCAAAGCATACATTAAACAAACAGACAACTTCATACTAATACTCAAATCCGGAAAGAAGCTTCTGAAACGGTGGTTACTTCCATGAAACTGACATATCTTGTCAACTCCTACATCTACTTCAGCTTTTTCTTTTTCACCTTTCAATAAAATTAGTCGTGGAGGTTTGGCCATCAATCTGCTAGATGAGGAGGATGTGCAGGTGCTCTGGAATTGGAACTCAGGAAAATTGATTCTCTGAAAAAAGATATATATGGAGGACTAAGGCTAAGTATCCTTATTTTATATTGTTTGGAGTAGATGCATCATATAATGCCTATTCTTTAAAAGAGGCTATAATTCAAAATGAAATATTCAAACAATTGTAATTTAAAAATTAACTTGCCAATTAAAACCAAATGTGATACAAGTTGGGTAACAACAGTGACCGTAAATCTTTCTACAATATAAAGAATTTGTCTCACATATACTTTCACTTTGAACAAGTAAGAATTGATCTATTTATAATGTCATGCAGTGTATGAAATGAGGGAGATTTGGACACACCCAAAACTATTAAGCAAAGGATCCAATTTACTACCGGTGGGGATAAACGGAGTCTCATGACAGAACTACATGCACGGCGAGATGCATAAACTGTTATGTTTTGGAACTAGCCACTACCTTAAACACGGATGTAGGGACAAAATCAAAAAAACTTTTATTTTTAGTCATACGGATTTTCATTTGTAATATTTTTTCACTTGTTCCTACATTGACTTCAGTCATTAGTTGTTTTGCATCATTTCGCACCCTTGGGTGATCAAATGAATATTTTGCAACTGAATGCTGCGCATTCTTGGTCGCTTCAGAACTCGGATCCGACCTTCTGCTTATCCAAGATCCTTATCTTAATTTTAATAATCCTTTGAATTCTCCCTCTCCCAGCTCAATTTAATATTTCTCAATAAAAAATAAATGTCTCACTGTTTTGTAATGAATTAATTTACCCCGAATTCTTCAATAAAAACAATCAAACAATAGGTGTTTTATTTAAATTTAAAAAAACTTTCTTTCTCTTCAGTTAATAAATTTATATTTTCCTCCTAATGAAGATCTAATGATTTTTTAATATTATGTTAATAGAACTTTCAGTTTATAAAATTTCGAATCACAATTGTCACCTGACGGGAGACTTCAATGCGAGATTTCCCAAATGGGCCTATGACTTTACTGATACCCGGAAAGGGGAGGATTCTCTGGTCGATTTCACCACACAATATAATTTAAATTTCTTTAATATACCGGAATTGGGCCCTACTTTTGTGGCTCATTCATGTAAGAGCAACCCAAGTATTTCCTTGATTTCTAATAGAGTTCTTTATTTGGTGAATGGCTGAAAGGTTTTGGGACGGGAATATCTAAGGGATCACCGACTTGTGGGTGCACATTTACGATGTGATTTATATACTTCTGAATTTTTTTACTTAAAAATTAAATACAGAACAAATAACTTTCTGAAAAGTTTAAAAAAATCCTTCCCCAAACTTATTCAAGCAGTTGAATTAGTTCAGAATTCTGATCAGCTGGAGGATTTTGTTATTTTATTGATTTTTAACCGTCCTGTCATCCGCTTTCAAATTCTTTCGTAAACGACAGGTTCTTACTACTGCAGTTTTCTCCTCGTGGAACAATAATTAAAAAAAATTTACAAATAAACTAAATGCTCTTAAAATATATATATATATTTAGTTAAAAATAATTTTCCACCTGGACAAACAGATAATTTACAATTATAATATAAAAAAATGAAAGATCTTTATTTAAAAGGAAAATTTTTGAGGCTAAACACGAGGCCAGGGAATACTTCTGCACCACCAATAATGAAAACTTTGGCCTGAAGTTCAGGGTTGCTTTAGTGAAGTGTGAACTCTCTGGCTCTTGAGATCATAATTCCTAGTTCATCTGATAATTCTCCAAAGCAGAAATTTGAATTTTAAATACGTTATCTTTCCCCAAATATCATTGAAGCTTTTGATTTGACATTTAAAGAAATTCCGCTTCCTCCAGGGGTTTCTTCCAAAGAAGTATCTTTGGTCTTCCAAACTCTTAGTGGTGAGAAAGCTCCCGGCCTTGATTTTTTGTACTATGGAATTTGGAAACATATTTTCTAATTTTCCTAACCTTTCAGTGAAATTAAAAAATTTCTGTGGGCCAGTTCCCTGTTTCCCAAATAATTTGAGAGACGATAAATTGAAATTTCTCCTTAAACCTGGTAAGAACCCGTCGTACGCTAAATCATACAGACCAGTTTGTTATCAACCTTAGGGGGGGGGGGGGGTTGAGCATGTTATTAAGGATTAATTCCATTTCTGAATTCATCAGAACGATTTTTAATTTATTTCAATTTAGTTTTAAAGAAAATTTTGGCTGTGATGACGCAATTTTCCATTTGGTTTCTCATATCAAACATATTAGATCTACAGAACATGTCGATCGATATTATTATGGGAGCGTTCGACAATATAAATAGGTCTATTCTACTAAAAAAATTTAGAGATCTTTATTTTCAAAAGTTCATTTATTCATACTTAATAAAATAGACATATTATTTTTTCTAATAATAATTTTACAAAAAGTATTTAATTACTCAAGGCTGTTCACAGGGTTCGGTACTCGCACCCGTTCTATGGAATTTAATTCTATTTTAGATGCTGTGTGTGTGCGAAAACTTTTTAGTTCAAGCTTTTCTGAATAATCTGGGGGTTATATCCTCCGGAAATTTCTGAGTAAACATGGAGCATAACTCCAATATTTTAATATTGCTGAACATCTGGCACGGCTAAGATCGGAGATTTCTATTTAGAAAACTGCCTCTGTTATGGTTAGATGCCCATCAATCTATAACAAGATATTTCGAGGTGGAAGCGTCTTCAGTCGAAACCCGATATATATATATATATATTCAAACTAAACAATTCCTACATTAAAATTTATAAATATTTTGGTGTTCTCTCTTTTTGACTACCGGTTTTCCTGGAACACTCGCATTAACTATCAGAAACAAAACATGTATGGTCTCCTATTAAATTTTAATAGGATTTTCTTTGGTAATTTCAGCTTTAAAAATTATTGATTATGTTATTTATGCGTTGTAGAGCCCATAATTGTTTATGGTGCTGGAGTCTGGGATGGTGCTCCAAAATCTTCTCAAAGTACCAAATGAAACTTCATTCAGAGAATTTACTTTTTAAAGATTACTTAGGCCCGCGGGACGTCTCCAACTACTGCTTTGTAGGTAATTTTGCCGCTATTCCCCCCCCCCCATTCATCTCACCTTAAAATTTTATTTTCTTAAATATCAAATTTGGAAGCAGCATAACTGTAACTTTTTTCACTTAATAATAACCCATTCGGCTCAAATTTTACTGCGAGCCGCTCATCCTGAAAAACGAATTCTTTTTCTAAATAGATTTTCGGGGCCCTCCGAGTGGGAGATTTACACCTGTTGCGGAGGATAGCTCAGATTAAATAAATTGTAAAATAAATAAGTAAGAGTGGACTGTCTTCATTTTCATAAAATAAAATGAAATTTATTTCTATAGGCAAAGATGTGTATTCAAATAGGTACACCATAGTTCATGATCATCATACGTTCACCTCAATAATCGAAAGTTACATTCGAACAACTTTTACAAAACAATTCAACCAAGGGTGCCAACAACAGTCAAGAAACTAAGCTAATTATAACAAGTTGCCAACACATGACAACTCTACTTAAAAATACATGTTTAACATAGACTTTTTATTTAACAGGCGTGTGCCAATATATGTTTAAAATAAATATTACATTTAACAGGCGAGTGCCAATATATGTTTAAAATAGATATTACATTTAACAGTCACGGCGGGTTCCGTTCTACTCTCTGATACAAAAAAAAAAAAAACGAAGTTCTTTCGATTTAAGAAAGCGCCATCTAGTGACGTGTACAACACCGATGGATCAAGAATTGGATCCTGAAACTGGATTTGCTGTGTGTGTCTTCCACCGGGGTATCCTAAGTAGTGTATATTTGTTTAAACTAAATTCTTATAATTTAGTTTTCCAGGCTGAGCTTTCGGCAATCGGATTTGCCGTATTGTGGACCGTCTCTCTCTCTCTCTCTCTCTCTTTCATAACTTCAAAATTACTATTTATACCTACTATTTATCATCAATATTGCTACTGCAGAACATAAATAAGTTTTTATTAATATAATTTAAGAAAAATTAGCAATTTATTCTGATTCTTACAACTTTTTCTGGGTTCGGGCCCATGATGGAGATTATTACAATGAAACTGCAGATTCATTTGCAAAACTCATTGTCATTGAAAGTGAGGGAATGAATATCCCAGCCTCTGGGTTAAAATATGAGCTTCTTTCTGACTGGCAGTTCTGGTGGTCAACTAGTGATATCGATATTCGAGTTCAATCATGTGTTCTAAGACCAAATTTGAATTTTTATTCCAATTCAGGTCTTATTAATCGCTTTTTAATGGTCCCTTCGTTTGTTATTTAAATCATTTTAATTTGAAAAATACAAATTTATGTCTCTGTGGCACTGTTGGAGATGCTGACCACTGAGATTTCTCTTGCCCTTTTACCAAAACTTTTCATTTAAATTGTCCAAAATTATGAAATATTTTCTGTTCTTTTGTCAATAAATGTTGAGTACAGGAAGGATTGCCTGCCGGGAGGTCGATTTCTGGCTCTAAACCCCTTGGGTAAGCTCGGTCCCCTTGGACCTTTTGCCAATAGCTCTCATGTTGCTTTAGTGCGACGTTGATAAAACCAAGTAATCCCAATAAATAATTTCTCTTTTTATGCTCTAATTTTATAAGCTTCTCGTTGGACTTAACATTTTATTGATAAAATCCTATTTAGAATCTCTAACCGACCGTATCTTCATCTTTGGGGAAATTAACCTCCATCGTCCAAAATATGAGGTTCCAATCATACATCACAATATAGTAATGATTTTGTGAAATGGCTCTGACTCCGGCTTTATTCTTCTAATATTACAGTTCCAATACACTGAAGTAATGTAGGTGCTGCAGCCCTCATTGATCTTACCCTTTGCTCCCCCAAACTTTTTGGGACGCACATATATATCAGCAAAATGTAAAGAAAGTGGGTAGGCGATCAGTGATGAAGCTAGTAGAATCTACATTATGCAACACAGAAGAAAACAATGTCAATCTCCCGAATACTTTTGCTGGAATAATTAAAAGTATTATTCGAGAAATTAGAATTTGAAATAGATATTTCTTACCTTAATGGAACAGTGTATGCAATAATTTCTACAAACTCAAGACTTTTTTCAGAATAAAGGTAATTCAAGATAAATCTCCTCAACTATGGATTCAATACAAACTATACTCGTATTCTAGTAAACTCAACTTTTCATATAAAAAAAAGTCAAGCAAATGTTCTGGGATAAAATCTGCAACAATGTTACTAATCCAAGAATCTTTTTAATATACTGAAAAATTTTCAATTTCAGATGAATACTGAATCAGCTATGAATATACTTCAAGTTCATAATAGATTCATTACTTATCCAAGTCTAGGCAAACCTTTTTGCATCCAGTAGTACTTCCTACGAGCCATTTCCCTTGGAATTTTTCGCCAAAGATAAGTCATTTATTAAACCTTTTTACATCTCTGAATTAAATAGGGCTTTAAAAACATCCAGAAATACAACTCTAAGGGCTGACCAAATCCTTCTTACATTCCTAAAATTATTAAATCACAATGAAAGAGTAGTCTCTCTTAATTTTTTAAGCAATTATTTGATAAATTAATAGTTCCACAGTCATTGAAACATGCCACCATTCTATCAATTCCAAAACCATGCAAAAACAAAATAGAAATCTCATCTTATAGACCCATAGTTTTGATTTCGGTTTTCTCTGAAACGTTCGAAAGAATTTTAGCCGTTCGCATTACTCACTTTATGAGAATGGAACAAAAATTTCATTCTCCATCATTATGTATTTGTTCCTTTTAAGGACAGCAGAACAGCAACTTACCTCATTCATAAAGCAATAGTGGATGTAAAGTTAGGATGAAAATACTTTGTGAGAATTACCCTAGATGTAAAAAGCGCTTACAATTCTGTTTATATAGATGACTTGCTTTACAAATATCTACAAATGGTATTATAAGAAATAATTCGAGATAAAAACCAACGTTTTTAAAAACAACGTTTTTATATAGTGGCAGTTTATTAAGAAAAATTATTGAAATATTAGTTAAAACTGGGCGCAAATATCTAAATATTGCATTGTTAGGCAAGTAAGAACGATTCCCGAAATTTCAGAGCTCTAGCTTGATGGGAAGTTGGTTAATTTAACGATAGAAAATTTGATGACACACTGATACACACACACCAAGTGAAATACATAAAAACGTTAAAAGTAACTAAAATTAATTAATTCATCCGGTAAATTAAATGGTTGGAATGCAGTTTAACCCAATCACTCTTGGCGACAAGAATTATTTGGCAGTATTTTGCCAAATGTGGCTACTCTGGTCCGTTTTACGGACTTAACGCTCAGCCAAACAAAAAAATCACCATGTTTGGTGCCAATTTTTGAAATCGCGCCAAGTGCTTGGGATAAACTGCATTATTGAAGAAAATACTAGCTAAAACTTGTCGCAAATGTCTAAATATCGCATTGTTAGGCGAGTGAGAACGATTCCAAAGGTTTCAGAGTTCTAGCTTGATGGGAAGTTGGTTAAATTAACGATCGAAAATTTGATGACACACACCAAGTGAAATTCAGAAAAACGTTTTAAAATAGCACTTTGGATTCCTGAATTTCTCTTTTATAGAATTTTTCAAATTCATTGGAAAGGTGTTCTTTCAACAAAAAAAAATTCTTTTTAAGGGCAGCGTTTTATCCCCAATTTTATATATCATCTGTATGAATGATTTTTCTGAAGCATTGGAGTCTGGAGTGGAATGCACGAATTATGCTGATTATATTTTTATTTATTGTTTCTATCCATCACTTAATACCAATTGTCGTAAATTACAAAATACCTTGAAAAGAGTTAATCGGTGGTGCAAATACTGGAAATTGAACTGAAGCGCCTACAAAATTACAATAGCGGAACTTTCAATCAAAAGAATTCGAATATTTCCTTATGTAATGTTAGCTGTTACCCTCTCCCATGACAATCTTCCATCAAAGGAAAAATAAAGTTCTGAAAAAGGTTAAGTCCCTTAAGGGTATGTCAAACAAGCATCATGGGCCAAGAGCTGAAAATCATGTTCAATTAACCAACAATAGCATTTGCCGTACATTTTCTTACACCTGCCAAATCATCAATAAATGGTCGGATCATCAACTTAAACATTTCAATATAATTCAAACCAAAGCTCTCAGAATTGCATTGGGTCTTCCTCAATGGATCCCAGCATTATTCTTTTAAAATTAGCTGGATAAGAAATCTGTCGGAAAAAATTAGGCGGTTGGCAAATAAATTTTTTATTACTCAAATATCTATTAGTAAATATTCTCCTATACATCTCAATAGCTCGGATACAAAAAATTTTATAATAGTGGAAGTTGATAAAAATTGGATTGAAAATATCCTTAAAAATTTGAATATAGTTGGAGAACAGATTGTATCTATCTTAAGACTAATCAATTTTCCATGTATGTTTTATACCAGGGGTCTCCAAACTTTCCAGCCTTAGGGCCATATTGATTACTCCAGTAAATTCCAAGGGCCAAAACCATATTATCATTCATTGTTGCCGGTGGTAAAAAGTTGAATCAGTCCACTAGTGGTGTAAAATATGATTACTTTTTTGCCAGATGCCTCTAGCGACGGGAACGCTTTAATTTTATGCCTCTAGCGACGGGGACGATACTCATTTAATTTCTGCCAGATGCCTCTAGCGACGGGGAAGCTGATGTATTTTCCGTATCGTATGGGTATCCGTTATAATGGGGTACCCGCATCGTATCGCCATAGTAATCATTGATTACAAAAGTAATGAAATACACAAGTAATCATTGATTACTTTTTTCTTCAGTAATCGTTACTTCGGTTCCTAACGAGTAACGAGTACTCAAGTAACGAATGAGTATTTTTTTTACATGAAAAAAAAAAGTACGCCACGTTTAAAAAAGGCTGCAAATCGGACTAAAATCCGCAAAACGGCAACACTGCATATTATTAATTTTCCTGTCATTATCTGTAATTTCTAGATTAGTCGTAGAGTACGAGCGAGCCATGAGGAGTAACGTGACAGGACATCTGGTGGACACAAGCGGAAATAGGTAGTACCTTCTATCGCTAACAGATGGCGCTAATAGCACTTACAGAATAATCTCGTTGGTTCGAGAAAGTTCTGGTGTCTTCCACTCACTTCTAGATGGCAGTAAGTGGAATATATAAGAAGGCTAGTGGCGCAACCACAAGTCAGTTCCTATGACACTGCTGTGAAATAAAATAGTGCGTACCTCCTTAAAACGTGTTTGTGCGTGTTTAAGTTTAAGACATCTTTGTAACAATATTTTGATTTGAATTGTTGCTTTTGTGTGTGATTTAGTAGAATGGAAAAGAAGCGAAAAATTGATAGTGAATGCAGAAAATTCAAAGATCAGTGGAACATTCAGTATTTCGTAATTGAGTCCAGTAACAAGGCGCTATGTTTGATTTGCAATGAAAGCATAGCCGTTCTCAAAGAATATAACATTAAACGTCATTATGAAGCAAAACATTTTCAAAATTACTCAAAATATACAGGAAGTTTGCGGACAGAAAAATTCGAAGCTATGAAGCTCGGATTGAAATCGCAGCAATCTTTATTTACAAAACTCAAAACTGAACAAGAGGCTGCAACTCATGCCAGCTTTCGTGTGGCTCTTGAAATTGCAAAACGTGGAAAACCATTCACCGATGGAGAAATGGTCAAAGAATGCATAATCGCAGTAGCCGAAGAAATGTGCCCTGAAAAGGTAAATTTATTAAAAACTGTCAGTATGTCAGCAAACACTGTGGCTCGAAGGGTAGAAGACATCGCTGAAAATATATCCTCTCAACTGTTCAACAAAAATGGACATGTTGAGTGGTTTTCTTTGGCCTTGGATGAGTCAACGGATGTGTCAGATACTGCTCAGGTGTTGATTTATATTCGAGGAGTAGATAAAAGCTATGAAGTGCATGAAGAACTTCTTGATATGTATAGTATTCATGGCACAACTACTGGTTCAGATATTTTTAAAGGAGTTGAAATGGCCATTAACCAAAAGAACCTTCGATGGAAAAACTTGAAATGTATTACAACTGATGGAGGCAAAAACATGAGTGGGAAAGATAAAGGAGTGGTCGCTCTTGTGTCAAAGGCTGTAGAAAATGACGGTGGATCAAAACCAATAGTCTTACATTGTATCATTCATCAACAGTCTTTGTGCGGAAAATGTTTGGATATGTCTGAAGTTCTGAAACCAGTCATATCAACTGTTAATTTTATCAGATCTTTTGGGCTGAATCACCGACAATTCGTGCAATTTATTGAAGAGATTGAAGAAAATGACTTACCTTATCATACTGCTGTACGTTGGCTTAGTTGTGGGAAAGTCCTTCAGCGCTTTTTTGAACTTCGAGCAGTGATCGAAATTTTTTTGAATGAAAAGCATCGCCCTCTTACTGAATTGCAAAACAACGCATGGCTGTGGAAGTTAGCATTCTATGTTGATTTGACAAAACATGTGAACGAACTGAATTTGAGATTGCAAGGAGAAAACCAGCATCTTCCTGATTTATACACTAATATCAAATCATTCCGGAAGAAATTGATACTGTTTTAATCACAACTACGAAGTAAATGTTTTTCACATTTTAAAACATGTGAAATATTCAGCCACACCACTGAGACCGAGTTTCCTATCGATTTTGCAATCGAAACTTTGAGTGCTTTAAAAATAAATTTTGATACTCGTTTCTCGGACTTTGATGCCATTGCGAATCAAATTAAGATTTTTCAGAATCCTTTTCATACTGACATTGAAACCCTAGCCCCGGAACTTCAAATGGAAATGATTGATCTACAGTGCAGTGATATAATTAAGAACAAATATCAAAACTTATCTTTGTTGGAATTTTATAAGTGTCTTCCACTGACACAATTTGATAATTTGCATAAATTTGCTCGTGGGCTGTTTTCTGTTTTTGGTACTACTTATTTGTGTGAGAAGACCTTTTCCAAAATGAAGTACACAAAAAATGTTTACAGATCTAAATTAACTGATGAGCATCTTAAATCTCTTTTAATAATTGGTACAAGTAAAATTAGTCCACAACTACAAACTATTGTCAGTGGAAAATCTCAATTACATAAATCTCATTAGTATTTCATATGTCATTATGCTTGTTATAAGTTATTTTTTCATTTAAAATGTATAAAATGTTAGTTGGATTCATTTCAATAATTTGTTAGTTAGTATATAGTAACCTACAACAATGTTATGAGTAGTTAGCCCATGACCATATCAATGTAGATGTCATATTAATAATTATTCAACATAAAAATAGATTACTTCAGTAAACTAAATTTAATTTGCTATAAAAAATAAATATGTTCTCTAGAAGGAGTTTTCTTTCAAGTATGCTAGCTCTCCGCGGGCCGGACAAAATCTGTCCGCGGGCCGGGTGTGGCCCTCGGGCCGTAGTTTGGAGACCCCTGTTTTATACAAATGAATTCAGCTGTCAAAACAAAAATCTGTCATTCCCTATTATTAATAGCTCCTTTAATGAATTACTAGAGCATAGATTCCGAGCATTTTTTATTATAGCTACGAATTCATCTAAAAATCTACACGTTACTTCTAATAACAAGCGTTATTCGAAATATTTCCTTCGCTAATAAAATAAATCCGATCAATTCCATCATCACGGTTGAAGCACTAGATATTGCCTAGTCATGGATGAATTAACAGAAACTCATAATAATTTACTCATTTTATCATTTTTCCTCCACATTTTCAGTTTTATCTGCATCATAAAATGTCTCTAAAAAGTTGCCTAAAGGGATTCATAGACTGGCTTAATTATTTTCTTACATTTGCATTATAATACACAGCTTGTGCTTCTTTGGATTCCAGGTCACTCATTTAGAAGGAGCAAGAGAATAAAATCGCAAAATTAACTGAATTTAATGCAAATATAGGCTGGGTAGCTTCAGAAAGCATTAATGAATACAATTATCCAAATAGACTAGAAAAAACTAATGGAAACTTTTACTGCAGCAAATACTCTGAAATTTTGGGGAACATACCAACCATTGATATTGTTTTGGGTCACCAATCAAATTAGTGTTTCAATGTCGTGTTTATTGATTCTTCTTCAAAGACAAATCGTCATAACTAATCTACAAACTAATTTAATTAACAAACAACTTTAATAGAAAAACTTATTACATGTCTTGAAGATCTCTGGCAAAAATCAGAAGTAGCAGCATCCTCTAACAATGAGTGACACCCTCTAATAGAGAGTGTAACCAGATATAATTTCTGATTGGACAATAAACAGAAGAGAGGATATTCTAGGGATTCGATGTTTCAGCAAAATGATAATAGGCTCTGGTCTTTTAAGCAAATACAATTTTCGGGATAACGTAATTTGTTTTACCTGTAAAATAAAATTAATGATCTGATATTTATTGATTTGAAGAAAATTACTTTTTATAAAGGGGTAATGACCTTTGTTGTGTCTTACATCCCTCATCAATAAATTTGAAGTATTTTCTGAGGTTTTCGAACAATGGTATATTGAATTGACATACGAAAAGAGTAACAATATGTGAGAAGGGGAAATGATTGAGGGAGTAAATAATTCTACAAATAGGAGGGGATGTTATATTCAATGCAGATATGCATAAGAATGTTATTCTACAATTGACACAATTGGGGGTAAGAACAAGCTCTTTCAACCCGAATGAAATCACGGAATTAGGAATCAGATATTTTCTCTTTCTCTTGTTATTTGAAGTCTTGATTTTGAAGTGAACTTTGAAGGCTTTCGTTAATCGCATATGCTTCAATCGAAAGGCAGTTGATTTAATGTTCCTTTTAGTAGTAAGTATGTGTCCTGCCTAACGAAACAAACACAGAGTTGGTTTTAAAGGCAAAGTCATCAAATTTGCGAAAGCAAATGGAAATTGTGCTTCAGCAAGACTGTTTAAAGTTGGTGAAAGTTCTATACATGGGAGGAAGAAAGATAAAATCAAATAATTAATATACTGAATATAATTAATATATAAAAGAGGCAAAAATGGTTTACACTAATAGCAAGTCACGAAAATTCTCATATCACCGTAGTCTTTTCCTACTTGGTGGGCAGTACAAAACTAAAACCCATTGCTATTTCTTAAAGAAAGGTAATTCAGAAATGTAATTTGCCAAATTGTGTTTTCATTCATATTTACAAAAAAGGATGGAGGGATGAAAACGATCTAAAATTGTGAATAAGGAACGTTTACCTAAAGCATCCTAGTACCTTCAATAATCCCGAAAGTCTTTTAATTTGGGACATCTTCAGATTCCATCTAACGGATAATAACAAGAAATTTCTGAAAGAGCGTAACACAGATATAGCAGGCATTCCAGGCAGATTAGATTAACATCATTATTTCAGCAATTAGAGGTGTGTGAAAAACGTTTGTATACGACTATTTACCAGGAAGTCGAGCGTCAGTTAATCATTCTAATTTCGACTATTTTCAATGGTTAAGTTGCCTGGTTAATTCTGAAAAAGAATTTTGAGTCGGAGTCCAGAGCGAGACTTGCTAATCCAGTTGATGTGTTCTACGAGCTAAAATTTAAATATGACGAAGAAAGCATAGGTAAATTCAGCAAGCTAGTGTCGAAAAAGAAGATATTATTGAAGAAGCATGTTTTAATATACCCTAGGAATTTGGTTTTTTCCAATTGATTAGGAAACTGCCACCAGATTACGACAACTTTGATCAGTTTCTATATCGTCTCGAACATTGTTTCCCAGCCAATGGGTCGCGAGCCCCAAAGGGTCTCCTTGAATTTTTGGGGATTTGCGGGTTATCAATTTTAAAAACCAAAATCAAAATTTATCGGTAAATGTTAAAATGCTATTAAAATATTTAAAGTGATTCTTATTTAAAAGAGATGTTCCATCAATTTCAGCTTGTAATTTATGATAAAGTTATAGACACTGAACACAATTAAGCGTTCCCCTGTTGGCTCTACAATTTCGCTCCCTTTTTCAGCTGTGTGTGTATGTTTTATATTAAAGGTGTTTTTTTTCCTTCTATCATCTCTTTTTGGAGCAGAACCTTAACGTGCATTATCCCTCACAGAAAATCTCTGGGAAAAGGTGTTAGGTTAGGCAGGGCAACTCTTTTTTTTTTTTTTTTTTTTTTTTTGCATTCACGTTTGAGTGACCTTTGGGGACAAACTCCTATGAATTCAGAAGTTATTTGAAATTCACACAATCCGCTTGTTAATTATCCACCTGAATTTCACAGCAGATTTAATTGATTTAATAATTGTAGTGTTGGGTAGATTTTTGTATTGACGAAAGGCCTGAACAATAAGATAGGTAGAAAAGAAAGAGAACTTCTTAGAGAGCAACTGTTTCTTAGGTGTTAAAATGGATAGAGGAAAATTTAGTACAGAAAAATAGGGTGGAATTATACAAATTACATGAATTAATATTAGAAAAGAAAAGTATCTTAAAAGAATTGGAGGAGACTATGTATTCATTAACTGAAGCATAGTCTTTAGTAGAGGATTTAGTTTCTTCTGATAAATATCAAGAAAAATGTTCTCGAGTGGTAAAACAAATTAATCCAATGTTAGGAGAAGGATTTGAATCTTATTAAAAAATACTGAGCAACGTAGAGTGTAATTGCTAAGATCTGAAACCTCTCTCACACTTCCATAATTGGATCTGGAAAAAATATCCAAGGGGCCCTAAAAATTCCCGGAGTTTTGGAACAGTTGTTCCGAAAGCTTTATAATCAAAATCGAAAGTCATAAAACAATTTGTGTACTTGAAAACATTAAGTAAACAATACAGTAGCTTCATAAAAAACTGAACGAAAAGAACTATGGTAAGTGTATAAAAACTTTAAAAGAAATTATAATCAGTTGATTCATGAATATTTTAAGGGATTTAGAAAACCAGTATAAATTAAAATAATGTTAAAACTGTATGACGAATGCATGATAGTAATACAGATGGGGGACAAAATAATACGAACACCTGTGAAAAAGTATGACGTATTTCACACCTGCAGTACAGCCGCGCCACCTGCAACAGAAGTCTGCCACCTAGTGAGCGTGAAGAGGAAGGTATCAGTACCTCAACAGCAGTCACCTGCATTGCATGCGTCTATCGAACTGTCTGTGATAAGTTAAAATGTCAGAGTTCCAAAGAGGAATGATTGTTGGAGAGCGTTTAAGTGGAGCATCGGTTACAGAAGCAACAAACCTTTTGGGTTTGTTATATATTAGCTTTGATTATAAAGCTTTGCAAGGGGTACGGTATCAGCCGTTATGACAACGTACACGAAAGAGGCTAAGACGACGCCTTCAAAGCGCAACAGTGGCTGGAAATCAAAGCTTGCTGATAGAGATAGACGAGTCTTGAAGCGCATAGTAGCCCGAAAGCACAAGCAATCGTTATCCGAGATAACATTCGAATTGAACAGTCATCTCCAGGACCTTTTTCAACAAAAACTGTCAAACGGGAACTTCATGCTGTGAACATTTATGGCAGAGTGGCAATTCGTAAGCCCTTGTTGACAGCAACTAATGCTTTCAAGCCACGCCAGTGGGGCAGAGACCACAAAGGCTAGTTCCCACAGCATTGGCAACAGGTAATATGGTCAGATGAATCGTCATTCACCCAATTTCAGACGACTGGACGCGTTTATGTCTGGAGAATGCCCAGAAAAGCTTTCAATCCTGAATGCCTCTTGCCGACTGTAAAGCATGGGGGGGCTTCATTATGGTATGGGGTGCGATATTTTAGCGTGGTCTTGGACCACTTGTTATTCTGCATGGGAGAATCAAATCCAATCACTATCTAAGTAATCTAGGGGATCATGTCCATCCTTTTGTCCAGACTGTATTCCCTGCAGAGCGACCGCTTTTTCAAGACGACAACGTCCCTATTCATACTGCTAGGTGTATTCAAGCATGGTTCTAAGAGTATGACGATGAAGTTGATCATCTTGCTGGTCCCCTCAATCTTCGGACTTGAATATTATTGAACATTTATGGGAATATTTACAGTCCAAACTTCGTTCCCGATTTCCTCCTCCATCCAGCCTATCAGAATTAGAGACCGTTCTACAATGGCTTAATATTCCTTTAAATATTGTCCTTTATGCATCTATCCCACGTTGCATTAAATCTGTACTTCAGCCAAAGGGAGGTCCAACACCCTATTAATAAAGATTTTCCATTATTTCGCAGGTGTTCGTATTATTTTGTCCTCCATTTGTATAGTATGCATGAGATTAGGGCCACTTTTGAATAGACCACCTTGGGGTCGAAACAATTGGTCTAAACCTCACTTAGCATGAAACCATAGGTGGTATAATAATCACTTAGCATAAAACCACAGATGGTCTGAACCAGTGGTCTAATCATTACTAATAAAAGCAATTCGACTTGAGACCCCTCTTGCGCGAACAATGGAAGAGTGGCGTATGGTCAAGGATAAGGCAAGTGAGAGAAGTCATGTCGAAATAAGAATACAAGACAGAAGCATTGCTAGCTCAATTGACAAATGCGACAATTTCCAAACGAGCATGCAATGCTTTGTATGTGTGGGGGGGGGAAGAAGGAATGCATAAGTTCTATTCTTACGAGAGAAAAAAAAACCACCTCAGAAATACAAAATGAAAAATCTTGAAAACCTGAGCAGCGAAAATTAGAGTTGGAAATGATCACGAAATTAGTTTGTTTTTACTGAATGGATTAATGGCTCGAAGCAAAGTCGAACATTGAAAAATTGTAAGAAAGTGTGAGGTATAAGATTAAAACTGCGCGTTAAATGAGTTCCGACCGAAAAATATTAGCAAAACGTATATTCAATTGATGAGGGGACGCGCGAAGAAAAAAAGTATATGAAGAAATTTGTCGGTCGAGAACGTCATTTAGTCTTTTTGCATACATATAAAATGAACGAAAAAATCTGATAGTGATTACGTTAATAACACTGGTCGCAGTAGAATTCATTTTCCTTATAAAAATCACATTGAAGTGATTGAAAATAAAATAGACAAGAAATAGCACATATCGGACGAAAATTGTTTTATCATAAATGTAGTAAACATGGTGTAAATGTCCATGACATAGAGTATTTCTCTAGTGCTAATGCGTCTTTGCTAGTCCCTAGTATTTTAGGAATCCAACTATCTGAGAACGAATTTCAAAAAGTGTGTGAACAATGTTCAAACTGAAGCATCCTTCGTATTTACTGTGCATGGGAGCAACTTAATCAGACAAGACAACACTAATAAGAGAAATGATTACACATAAAGCATATGATTATGAATTTAAAAGCATTATATTGTGTTACAAAGTTTTTCAGAAATGGTTTAAGGAAGAAAAAGAAATTGAATTTGTACAGGGCTTACCCGAAAAATTCGAAAGTGAAAGTTTACATTTGACGATTTAATGAATGACTTAAACGAAAAAATTACCAATTTGTTTACTGTTACAACGCATCATTCCAGAGTCAGTGTGATCTTTATTATGCAAAACTTATTTTGCCGAAAACGGATTGCACGTGAGATATCTCTTAACTCACAATGTAGTTTAAAAATAACCGTGATGTGGGACAAATTCAGTGTTTCGCGAGACAAGTATGTGGAAACAAAACTGCATCATTTATGGATGCTTACAAAAAGAGCACACAAGGCTTTTTTAACTATTTGTTGGTAGATCTGCACCCGAAAACGGACGAACAATTTAGGCTCAGAGAGAGCGTGTTCCCTAATTCCAATGGAATTTATTGGATTTATGTACCCATAAAATGAAGAATATAAAAACGCACTATCATTTATTCAATTTACTGCTCAGCGCATCTCCAGCACAAAAAAGAGCAATTATACGAACTTCGAACAAAAAAAAAAAAAAAAACAGTTAAATTGCCTTTGCGAAATCTGCTTAAATGTCTTAGTAGGAAACATTGCAGCGAGCGTAAAGAAATTACGGAAATACAAAACATCCATAAGAAAAATTGCCAATAAAAAAGTTCCGTTAGAAAAAGAAAAGAATTAATGAACCAAACAGGAGGATTTCTCCCTCTAATTTTACCTACGATTTTAGCAAGTGCAGCAAGTAGGAAACTGAATTTAACACCGACTGTAACAACTCGAAGAATGGCCTTTGTGCCTGAGGAATTAGCGACGTCCTACTATACGAAAACATCTGAGACAGGAGTGCGTGACATTGAAAACCAAATAGAAAATCTTCTGCAAGAATCAAAATAATTTGAAGATGCGAAAGCAAAACTATTAAGCCAACTGTTGGCAAAGTATCAGCGCGTTATAAATGAGCTGAGACCGCCAGTGTGTGTGACTATCGAATAAACCAGGGAATAAGAAACACCGAAAAGTAATACAATAGAAGAATCGATATTACGCAACATCATTCTGTCGGTGCCTGTGAACTTCCAAAAGTTCATTCCATTTATAGTAGAAAAATTGAAAACGCGTAGCTATTTATGGAATAAAGATGGGAAATTCACGAAAGATGACAAAAGTTTCAAAAACACAAACGTCATTGATCTATTTTGATATTTGATAAGAAATGTAAAAAAATTCTTTGAGCTATATGGATTTTCAGTGTTTTGGAAAGGTATGAATGAGATAAAAATCCCAACACGATGGATTGGTAAGCTGAAGTAAGTGAAAAATCTAAGAGTTCGACACAAGTCATTACGAAATTCAAAACAAAACTTCTCCACAAAAAGAAAAGAAGAAAATACAAAAGAAAATGGACATAGTATTAAAAACAGCTTACTACGATTACATAAACCCTGCATCGTTTGGTGGGGTAACGAAATTGGCATCGTGAAGCAAAATGTTGGTTAATAAGCCAAGACCCGTATAGTCTTCACAAAATCAGTCTGGTATAAATTTTCTCGAAGGACGACGCTTTCGTATGGTATAAATGATTTATGGCAATGTGATCTGGAAGATTTACAGTATTTTGCAGAACATAATAACGGATTTAGATTCTTACTCACTATCATCGATGTATTCACGAAGTATGCCTATGCCATTCAGTTTAAATGCCTATGTTATATCCCTGAAATGTAAACTTCTGTAGATATGAGAAGTGCATTTGAAAAGTTGTTACAGAAAGTGAAACCAAAAAATAATCAAAGTGACAAAGGCAAGGAGTTCTACAATGCAAAACTGCAATCTTTATTCAACAGATATAACATCAATCATTATTCAGATAAAAATGATCACACGGCTAGCGTAATAAGAAATTCAACAGTACTCTAAAAAACAAAATGTTTAGGGTTTTTACGTATAGAAAATCGTATAAGTATGATGACGTTCTACGGTCGCTGGTGAAGTCGTATAATGACAGTGAACATTGTAGTATAGTCATGCCGCTATCAAGTGTAATTCGTGATAGAGAACCCTTAAATCTTCAAAAAATTACATGGATTCACATGGAAGAACTCGAAAGTGTTATTAAATAAGGGAGATTTAATAATAATATCAAAAGCGAAGAAAGTCTTTCAACGAGGATACTTACCAGGGTGGAGTGTTGAAGTTTTTATGGAGTCGAAAGTACATTCTGCCTATCCAATCACATATGAGCTGCAAGATCTGAAAGCAGAAGCTATAAAAAGACGATTCTACGCTCTGACGATTACTGGAATATAGAACGAGCGCTGAAATCGAAAGGCAGAGGTAGGAATATTGAATATTACGTCAAATGGAAAGGCTTTGATAATAGGCTCAATTCATGGGTAAAAGCAACATGGATGAAGTGAACTATTTCTATGTTACGTTGTCCAGTAACTCTAGCATGGACTACTTCCCCAAAAAATACGCAAGCATAATTCAGAACGAAACATAATTCAGAACGAAATTATAGGGACTAATCATGCTAACAGGTGAATGGGAAGCTGGCCTATCAGACATATTCATTCCCCGAACATGGTTCGATATCGGAGATCATAACAATAAATATTCTGTAACATAAGAGGAAACAAATATTGTGAAAAAGGACTTTGTTGAACACGAAATCAGAGTGAAAATCAATCCGGGAATGGCAGATGAGGATGTAATAGAGAAGATTAATCAAAGTATAGAAGACAAATGTGGACATTCTATTAATTTCGTTTTGGATCAGAAGAATATAAATGTACGAATCAAGTTCTGAGCTGCATTTGACAGCAATTAACGCACCTAGATTGTTAACCACGTTAAGCTTACCTAAAGAAGATAGAATTTATAAAATATTGGAGAGTTTTGTGTTCAGAAAACCATCAAAAACAAACAAAGACAATATTATAAAAATTATAGCAAGACATTTTATAATTCGCGTCACAAGATATGATCATAAGTATACTGATATGGACAGCATGCATCACGAACTTTTTCAACATATTAATTTTAATTTAATGCAAACAGGAATTGGAGGAGCAGCAGATTTTCTGTTTAATTTTAAAGAAGATAAGATAAAAATATCAGTTCAAAGGAATGTGGAACTTGAATTTCGGTTATTATATGCCCCCATTTTTATGAGATTGTTGAGCATGACGAAAGACGTAGTGTTTACCGGTAAAACCTTACATGTTTTGCAAAAAGTGGATAGACCTCCATTGAATGAATTTTTTTCGTGCAAGTATTACAGATAAACCAACAATTCCGGTGAAAGTGAAAAAAACGGAGCATTTGGAACTGGAACTGGGATTTTATAAGGATTCAGAACAATTGTTTCGATTTTTTAAACATCTCGCCTTTAATCATTTAGCAAATAATAAAGCGAAAATACATATACTCTATACATCGGAAGTGACTTTTCAAGATGGATTGAGAGATCTTTTGGGATTCGAAAACTCAGCATTACACGGAGGCACTCATATATCCGATTATTAAGGAGAATAGATGGAAGAATCACTGAAATTTACGTCTGCAGTAATATTATAGAATCGCACTTTGTGAGGGATACTATTCCTCCTTCACTGCTTATCATTCCTGTCATGTCCGCGAAAGAAGACCAAATCGTTGTTAATTATCAAAGACCATTGTATTTTCTTCCGTGCAAAACTTACATTAATTGTATAGAAATTGAGTTGAAAAGTAGCCCTAGAGATAGTATAATTTTTACAAGCAGGAAAACTCTCTTAGTTCTAACTTTTCGTCGCAGAAAAGTATAAAACTATAACATTATGTGTTGCATCATTTGGATTCTGACAGTGAAAGAGAATGCATTTAGATCCAAAAGCCTGAGTGAACTATTACTGTTCATAGCTGCAGGTTGGTGGTGAACCGTATTTTCAAGGAATAAGCCACCAAAGAGGATATGGAATGTTTTCAAATTTATTCCGATTCATAACTCCCATAGCAATGAAGGCTGGGAAGTATTTAGGTAAACAGCTACTAAGTACAGAATCAAAAGTAATGTCAGATGTAGTCTCAGGATCATTTCTGAAAGACTCTGCTAGATCACGATTTCGTGAAACATCGAAAAATGTAACAGATGATATACTCCGTAAAATACAGAGTGGGTCAGATATAAAAGGAAAGAAATCGCATAAAAACCATCATTCGCAACATGTCAAGCGAAGCCGAAAGAAATTACAAGAATCAGACACATTCTTGTAATGTGGATACCAGAATATGTGGTTGTGTGAAGAGTAAATTAGATCTATTCACTGTGAACCATGTACAATTGTCAACAGAGGACAGCTCATTCTCAGAGATTTTTCCTGTTGCCTCCTTGATAAGACACCAATTGAATTTTACGTAAGCGGAAGTGGTGAACATTACTTGGATTTAGCTCATACACTTCTTCATTTACAAGTGAAAATTAAAAAGAAAAATGGAACAATACTATCACCAATCGATCACGCAGCTCCTATCAGTTATTTGCTGAATACACTATTTTCTGAATGTTCAGTTACATTAAATGATAAGCAGGTATCATCACAAGCGAACTTTATTACAACGTTTTTCTGAATTTCACTTGGTGTGAGTGTGTGTGTCATCAAATTTTCGATCGTTAATTTAACCAACTTCCCATCAAGATAGAGCTTTGAAATTTTGGGAATCGTTCGTACTCGCCTAACAATGCAATATTTAGACGTTTGCGACCAGTTTTAACTAATATTTCAATAATTTTAATATGTCAAAATATTCTTTCCTCTCGGCGCTTTTAGGATTGAGGAAAAAATTTCTTTCCCCCTCTGGGAACACCAGGCACTCCCCACACCACATGAGGCCTCGTAAAACTATTGTACTCACAAAGGGGAGATACTATCTCCCCTTTACTATCTACGAGATAGTAAGGATTGCTGACTTTTAGTCAGTAATCATTCGCAAGAAAGAAAGTTTCCAATATTTGGTGCCCTGTCTTATCAGAATAATTTTTTCTGAATTCTGGTTCCCATTCTTTTTTAATAATAGAATGGCTTACAAACTTTCAAATGCATGTTTTGATTTTATGAGTATTATGAATTTTTTAATACTCTCACAAATGTCTTTTTTTAAGTAAATTTTAAAGTTAAAAATAACTGACAGTTTTAACTAATATTTCAATAATTTTCTCTAATAAACTTTGCCACCATATAAAAACGTTGGTTTTTATATCGAATTATTTATCGATGCATTTTTGATACTTTGCTTTCGCCTCGCGTGGTTCAAGAATCAATGATAACATTGGGTCTTTCTATAAAGAAACTACTTCTAAATATGATTCTGTAGACATCAAATGTCGGTGCTACAAATTCCGGTTACCTGAACAGGTATAACATTTGTAAAGAAAGTAAACTAATAGACATGTTGGGTGCTTTGCATTTTGATTTGGGTCCTCAGAGTAAATGTTTAATTAATTCTGTTTATTTACGCGTTAAGTTAGAAAGAAATAAAGATTATTTTGCTCTCATATCAGCTGTGCAAGATTACAAAATAGTTATACAACACGCGTCACTATTTGTTAGGGAAGGGAAAGTTGCTCCCTCAGTCATTTCTCATGAAATAGCATTAGGAAAATATGTCATAAAAATGCCGATTTGAAAAACTGAAGTGAAATCCTTCGCGCTTTCACAGGAAATACAATCAATAGCTATTCCTAATGCGTTCATTGAACAATTACCAACACGACTTATAATGGGTATAGTACCTACTACTGCATTTAATGGTGAATTTTCAAAAAATCCATTCAATTTTAAGCATTATGATTTTTCATACCTCTGCACAATAGACGGAAATCGTATGATACCATCAAAGCCCTTTCAACCAAAATTTTATATTGATAACAGTTATAGTAGATGTTATATAAATCTATTTACTGATTTGGTCGCTACCATAAAGATCAAGATATCAATATTTGTATTAGTGAATGTAAGGATGAGTATACGTTGCTTGCTATAGACTTAACACCCGATCTCAGCGCGGACGCAATGCACGACAGTATTTTATACAATGGTAATTTAACCATTGATATAAAGTTCAGTAAAGCACTCCCTGAAACAGTTAATTTATTAGTGTATTCAGAGTATCAAGATACTATAGAAATTGAAAAAAAATCGCAGTATTTTTACCGATTCTTAAAAATGGATAGCATAACTTTATGCAGACTCGCATGCAGCGATGTCATTCTTCGCTCTAAATTCGGAGGGGTATATTCATCAGATGATCTTCCTAAAGAGCATGATCGATATTCTTGTTTTATTGTTAATTTAGATCCTAAAACATAACCTGGGAGTCATTGGGGGGGGCGATAGCTTTCAGGAACAACAAATGTTACTATTTTTGTAGTTACGCTTCCACTCCTGACAACGAAAATATTTTAAAATTCATTAAACATAATGCTGAAACGTTACAGTGGAACAACTGTCGATATCAAAGCTTAGTGTTCCATACCAGCAGTCATTTTTGTCTCTATTTCTTGTACAATGAGAAAGCAGTCCTTATCGCTTCTAAATTCTAACAAAATTGAACATAACGAAAAGTTTATTAAAAAATTTGTTGCTCACAAATTTCATTAACATTATTGTTGCCTTTCACCATATTCGAATCAAACTTGTCAAGCGTACGAGTTTAAAAATAAACATGTTTAGATGTGTTTCAACATGTTGGGAAGTCACTTTGAATACAGAACGTATAAAAACATCAAATCAACTTTAAGACTCTCATTATTGCTTTGAATAATCCAGCAGCAGCAACAATGACTCCTGAATCGAGATTTGGTTTTATGTATTTAAAGCATACTGGATCATTGAATACTTACACAATCCATTGCTTTTCCTATTCTCTTTATGAAAATATGATACCATGTGTCCAAGCAGGAAATGCATACCAGTTTGATGAAGTCGGGTCAAAAATGAAAATTACATAATTTAAAATTCTCAAAAACAATTATATTGTCAAAGAACTTCATAACAGTTCCCCAAGAGCCATCGACAAGCTTTTGATTACAGAGCATAATACATAACTGATTCAATATATCTGCTGTGCTGTGACAACTTCAACGAGAAGAACTTTCATTTATTGTTAGTGACAAGGAAGACATTGTTTGTAATCCTCGATTTACTATTGAAAAGATCCATGAATAAAATTATAGTTTAATCTTACAGTTGTGTCCGTTTTATTTAATGGTGCAATTGTTTTCTTGTTGCTTGAAGGTTACACTTTTTCGAAAGACGAACGAGCTGGTAATTTCATAGTCACGTGTGTAGATGAGGTTTGAAAACAACTATGTAACTTTTCTATATTGACCTTCATTCCCCGAGTATAAAATAACTAGACTTAAAATTTCGTGTTTAACTGAGTGTCTCATCTAGTCACTTACTTGTTTTACTGTGCTCTTTTCGGATTACCTACAGCTGCAATGGAAACCGATGAGTTTTAATTCTTTGCATGATGCATTTTAGTTCTTTTCCTTCTCATTATTCGTACGTTTTTCCAGTTAACTTTGTATATATTTCCTTATATTTTAGAAAATTTAGAGACTACAGCGAAAAAAAGAAAGTTTAATATTGATCTTTCGAAGGAAACAGATCGTGTGGAAAAATTCCCTACCATTCTTTTTAATGTTTACGTCGGTAAAGGTGTATGCCTTCAGCTGAAGGATTTCCGTAAAACCTTGTATCTCGAGTTCATTAAAACTAATGATAAAAATGAAAATAAAAACCGATTTAATATGCATGTTGACCAAATTCCTGTTTTAATTGAAGCTATTGAACATATTCGTAACCATTTGAAATCGATGTAAATTGTTTCTAATGTCAACGGAGTAGGGAGAAAATCGAAATTAAACAAATAATGATTTTTCGAACCATTAACTCTGCCTTCCGCGGTACAGTTCAAAGTTGGAGAGTAGAAATACATTCTGCCGATCTGGAGAGCATTTTTGAACAAAGCCAATCGAGTATTTACAACTTTTTAAGCAGAGAGGGTCCTGTACTGCGATTACGCTTTGTGACGTGTTTCAGTATAGTTTTTCAAAAAATAATTGATGGAGATGTATTAGAACAAAGTTTTTACTTCTGCAGTGATGGAGCGAGACTGTTAGAAATTTGACAAATTATTCCGAGTATTAATCGTGCGTATAGAAAAATTGAAAACTCTATCGGCGCGTTCATCCACAAAGGCAGCGGTTGGACTTTACTCGAGGTGCGATATCTTGACGTTCACGAGAGAAATTTTCGAGAGATTGCAGGAGGTTGTTTAAAGGCACTGCTCCTTCCTCACCTTAAAAATAAGCTTGCTTCGTTGAACGTACACTATTCTAATAATCAATGTTTCTTGTTCGTTGTGTTAGCAACACTTTTTCCTCAGCAATCTCATGCTAATAGAGTATCTAAATACAAACCATTTTTAAATTCGATTAATTACTCTATGCTGCGTTTCTCAGAAACACTTTCAAACATTAAATCATTTGAGAAAGCTAATCATTTAAAAATATACATACTTAGGTACGCTGTTAATCTTCTTTACCCAATGTGTAATGGCCAACCGAATCGACGTGATGTCTATCTCTTAGTTCATCAAAATCATTATTTTATGATTAGAAATTTTAATTGGTTATTACGGTGCAAGAAAAATTCGAATTATTTTTATGTAAATTGTTTAAGTGGATTCAATCGATAGATTACATTGACTTCACACCAACAACTCTGCTTGCACAATAAGCCTCAATGGTTATCAATGCCTTCTGTTCTTAATCTCAAATTTAGACACTTTAATAAATGTGTCAAACATCGCTATGCTGTGTATTCTGTTTTTGAGTGTTTGCTTTCGAAAATTTCCTCAACACTTCCTGATCCTATAAAATCCTTTACCTCACCTATTGAAAAACATATTCCAGCCAGCTTTGCATTTGTGGTTGTTAATCATGAGAATGACATTTTATATTACAAATACTATGCAGAAGAACACATTAGTGAATTTTTTCCCCCTGAGCTCAAAGCGATTAGTTTAAAAAATATAACAGAATTTAAACGAGTAAATAAAATTGAATTGGATGATATCACCTCTTACAGTCCTTATTATTGTGCATTTTGTCGTGAATTTTTCAATGCAAATTCCATTAGCGTGCGACATCATTCGCATGATTCTAACTGCGTTCTTGGTTTGGCTCATCAACTTTGTAACTTTTACATAAAAAAAACTTTTTTTATACCTGTTCATAATTCGCGTAATTATAATACATACCTTCTCCTCAAATACCCACCACCGTACATTGACAAGGGCATTAACATAACACCTGTTAACATTGAAAAAATTACTATGTTTACTCTTGACATCTTGAAATATCTTGACTTTTATCGATTTTTTGGATGCATCCTTGGATGCATTGGTTAATAATTTGACCATCTCGAATCACAATTTTAAAATTTTTATGCCTTTTCTGCGATCGAAGACAACCATTACTTGCTTAAATGCAAAGGTGTTTTCCTTATTTAATTTTGGAAAACTTGTCTAAATTGTCTGTAACAACTTTTCCTTCGAAAGCTGAATTTTTTAATGGGCTTACTCAAACACATATCAGTGATGAAGACTATTCTCACGCTCAGATGATTTACACCTTTGGTTGTACTACTATGGAAGATTATTTGGAACTCTATCAGTACATTGATGTCCTCCTGTTAACTGAAGTGTTTACTAATTTTAGAAAGATAAAGTAGACAAATTATGAACTTGATCCTATCCATTATATATCACTAAGTGAACTCACGTTTGATGCAGGATTCAAATACTGTAAAATTGAGCTGAAATTGCTCTCTCACGTTAATGACCATTTGTTTTTTGAAAATCATATGAGAGGAGGCATTTGTTTCGCGGGAAAGCGGTTTGCGCAAGCAAATAATCCTTACATATCTGGCAGTAATGATAGCTGTATTGATCACAGCTATATTTTAGCTTTTGATTGAGTAAATCTATATGGATACGCGATGAATATGTCTTTGCCATTCGATCATTTTGCTTGAATGACTCCTGAAGAAATACAAACCTTTGATATTTTAAAACGTTTTTATGTATTTCACTTGGTGTGTGTGTCATCAAATTTTCTATCGTTAATTTAACCAACTTCCCATCAAGCTAGCGCTCTGAAATTTTGAAAACCGTTCTTACTTGCCTAACAATTCAATATTTAGATATTTGCGCCCAGTTTTAACTAATATTTCAATAATTTTCTTTAATTAACTTTGCCACCATATAAAAACGTTGTTTTTAAAAAAGTTGGTTTTTATCTCGAATTATTTAGAACTACACTGCATCCCCACCCCCTCAGGGTTTCATACTGGAAGTCGACTTAGAAGTTCGTTCTGCTCTTCATGATAAACATATCAATTTACCTATGGTCGTCGAACACTTAAACATTTCTTATGATATTCTATCACCTTGTTCCAAGCGTCTATGTGATCATTTTCAGTTAAAAAACACTTCAATAGCAAAAATATTAACACCTAATTTTTATCCAAAGAAAAATTATGTTATGCATTATTTAAATCTTTCTAAAGCAAGGTTTAGTTTTGCAAAAAATATAAAGATTTCTGGATTCCCAATAACCATGGTTAAAGGAATATATTGAATACAACAATCACACAGAAGCGTAATACCTGTAACATTGTAACAGAAAAATTAATTTTCAAGAAAAGGAATGATGCATTCTTCAGTAAAACAATGCAAAACGTTCAAAAACGAATTAATGTGCGGGGTGCCTTGACTCAAGATGTTAGTCAAAAACTACTGTCCAGTCCATGTTTGGAATATTTTGAGCCCATTAATGAAAATTTCACATTATTTAAAATTCGTGAAAATTGCGACAGCCTGCTCTGAAGAGAGAGATATGTTTCAAAAATTGTGTGTTGGAAATGTCGCTCTCGTGGGAGACATAAATAAATGGCGCATTCATTGGCCTCTAGCTAAAATAGATATTTCCTGGATAATATTGTTCGATTAACCAAAGTAAAGACAGACAATGGAATTTTTCTCCACTCAATACAGAGACTGCTCCCTTTTGAGATCCCTCAGTATGAAAACGATCCTCTTCCAGGAGGAAACCAACTTTACAGGCAAACGTTTCAAAGGCAGTCCACCTCCCCTGCTACTGGACCGGAGTGATCAACCCAGGATGCTGCTTCTGCTTCTTCGGTTGTAACGAGGACTTGAAGAGTGATTTAACCTCCTCAGTGACTTGGCTTGTGATTGAGCTCCTCTAGATTTTCGTATCTTAATGGAGGGAGACTGTTCCGTTCTATTATAAGCTACGCCACCGAGCAGAGGAAGCGAGACGGTTGCCGAAGTGAAGATAAGAGATCGAAACGAAAAACAAAAACAGAAGGAATTCATCGGTCGCGTTTATCTCTACACGCTAAAAAACTATACTCAAATTTATGGGTCAAATGTAATTTCTGTGAATAACTTATTTCAATATATCATTTACCAAAAATAATTTGGATGTCCTTTTTTCCGAGTAGCTAGTGGGTCAACTGGTTAGAATTTGAGGCGAATTGTCAGATTTATCTATCCCTCCTTTTGGATTCGAAAGCAAAATAAATATTTTACCTTGTTTTTTTTTTTTTTTTTTTCGAATGTATATTAACCGTACATATTATATAACTCTCAACCTGAGACCGAATTCCTAGTACATCGCATAAATCTTCCTCCAGAATCACTTTAGCATTGAATTTGAATGAAATTTTGCTTTTGTGGGAAAGCAGTATCATAGAATTTAAAATTTTGGAAATAGATTCGAGTGACTTCATGGCTCGAATACTTCCCGTTTTCATTATTTTTTTTTGTTGCTTTATTTTTGGAATGTGTCGTACTCTTTACTCGATTGACGTCACTGCTTCTTGCTGAAGTGGATATTGATACGCTGTCCACCCAGACAGTTTCGCAGACGAGACATCGACGTTTGCGAAATCAAACGTCTGTAGAAGGATTTCTGATGTAATTGTGTGAGTGCGATATGAACTTGTTAATAAAATATTTTAAACATGAAATGGAGGCTTCGAAATATTTGCCACTACGCCACAGCTTAAATTTATGGATGGCTAGCGCTGGGATATGATCCCGATTGAGGAAAAAAAAGCAAGTTTTGTGTGTGGTGGAAGTAAGACACACCTTTCACGGCGAAGAATGATGATGATATAACCATCCAGGTTATTGTTTAAGTGCGCCTTGCACTTGGAATTAATTGTTTCGAAAAAATTGTGCCCTGTACCTGGAATTAATTGTTTCGAAGAAAGTGCACGTTGATTTTAAGTTGTTGATGATGATGAAAGTGCCCCTGCTCTCCGTTTTCAAGAAAGAGATCTCCGTTTTGAAAAAAAAATACTCCCTGTATTTAGTTTTACTGTTTTGAGGAAAGTACTCCCTGTGTATCTAGATATCGCCGTTTTCAAGAGAAGTTTTGAAGTAGTGTGTGCAGAACTGTGTTCAAATTTTAGAATTGCGTCTTGTCTTTGGAATCATCAAAAAGAATAGAAAAAAAGATAAGTTGTTTTTTTTTTTTTCCCATGAAAAATTTATTTTCTGTGATTTTAGTTTGAAAAGAAAATCTTTTATTGATACAATATAGTTTTGTTTTGATTTTGTATTAACCTAGTAATTTATCAACAAACAATATGTATATTTTGTGTTAAAACTATATTTTAATGGAAACGTTGTAACTTAATGTAAATAAAATTCGATATAAAAACCAACGTTTTTAAATGATGGCAAAGTTTATTAAAGAAAATTATTGAAATATTAGTTAAAACTGTTAGTTATTTTTAACTTTAAAATTTACTTAAAAATAGACATTTGTGAGCGTATTAAAAAATTCATAATAGTCATAAAATCAAAACATGCATTTGAAAGTTTGTAAGTCATTCTATTAAAAAAAATGGGAACCAGAATTCAGAAAAAATTATTCTGATAAGACATGGCGCTAAATATTGGAAACTTTCTTTCTTGCGAATGATTACTGACTAAAAGTCAGCAGCCCTTACTATCTCGGAGATAGTTAAGGGGAGATAGTATCTTCCCTTTGTGAGTACAAAAGTTTTACGATACCTCATGTGGCGTGGGGAGTGCCCGGTGTTCCCAGAGGGGGAAAGAAATTTTTTCCTCAATCCTAAAAGCGCCGAGAGGAAAGAATATTTTGACTTATTAAAATTATTGAAATATTAGTTAAAACTTGTCGCAAACATCTAAATATTGCATTGTTTGGCGAGTACGAACGATTCCCAAAATTTCAAAGCTCTAGCTTGATGGGAAGTTAGTTAAATTAACGATCGAAAATTTGATGACACACACACACTTACATCAAGTGAAATTCAGAAAAACGTTTAAAAAAGTTACAATCTTTTCATTACATGCAGTAAAGATTACTGTATTTTAATGTAAAGATTGTATTCATAACTATGTTATAACTATTGGTAAGAAAAATCTAGGATAGCTTCATTTTGAGATATTATGTAGTATTGGAGAGTTATTTTATATTTGTGTAAAAATCAGTAATATTCTAAGAATTTACTGCATTTCTTATTTTATGTGTGTTAGTTAAGAACTGAAATTATGTAGTTAAGGAAATCACATACCAGTTTTGTTTTTCAGATAAAAATTTAGTTTTGATATCTTTATTGAATGTGTATGCCTTCTTAATTTAATTACAAACATCAGAAGGTAGGCGTAAGGTAATAAGAATTATGTCCAATTTCGTTTTAACTTTTTAATTTAAAAGTTATTTAGTTCCGTTTATGAAATATAAGAATTTTATGATTGCTTTCTTGTATTTATGCTTGCTTATATGTATTCATGCGAATATTTTTATATACTTTTTTGGAGAAGTAAAAGTTACATTTCGGCACATTTTCAGCTTGATATTGTAAATTTGTAAATAGGCTAACATTTTTAGTTTATTTGAGTCAGTTAGCTTTCTATTATTATCTTTCGCTTTCCTCAAGAAAATGGCATATTTAGCAAAAAGGGAAAAAAAGGATTTAATTAGATTGGCCGAGTAATTAGATTTAAAAATTACGCAGGATATGAAAATGATAACATTGAAATAAACTATTCATAACAGTAATGGATATGAAGAAGAATTCGTTAAATCGATGTTTGAGGAGTTTGTTAAAGAGAGAAAACGGAAAGAAGAATGGGAAATTCAGGAACAAAACGAAAAGAAGAATTGAAATTTCAGAAGCGAAAACAGAAGGAAGAATAAGAGGGAAAAAGGCGAAGAGAAAATTTTGAGTTGGAAAAATAAAGTTAGAAGTTCTGCTAAGATCAGCTCAAGAAACTCAAATGGAAAATGCAAGAATACCCTGTAAGGAATTAAGCAAGCTTCTTCATAAGTTATCTTCATAAGTTTCTTCATAAGTTCTTCATATGTTAGAAGATATTAGCCTGCATTTAGTACTATTTTAGCATCAAGCTAGTAGAATATCTCTACAAAGGGAACTTTGGGTCGCACATCTGTTGGGGCTAATACCAAAAAAAATCACGCAGATAATTGCACTTGAGTCTGAGGGAAAAGCCAATGATTATGATCACGTGAAGAAATTATTGTTAAAGAGATTTAAGTTAACTCCCGAAAAATTCCGACAACTTTTTAATACGCACCAGAAAATTGCTGAACGTACCTCGCTAGATTTTTATCAGGAACTGCAGACCTATTTCGATGGATGGATGTCAGAACTAAAAATTGAAACCTTCGATCAACTCCGGGATCTAATCATAGCAGATCAAATGAAAGAATGTGCACCGTTTGAATTTTAAGAATACTATTTGGATGAATGGTCCATAATTAATTCACCTAGTAAATTGGCTGAAAAATTGGAAGAATTCGAAGACGTAAGAAAAACATTTCGAGCTAAACCAGCTAATTCATTTTCGAGAGATAAATATGGAGTTAAAAGACCAAGTAAGTTTGGAAGATTTGACAAAAATCCTCGAAAGATTGAAAATACCAAATACGAGTCAAACAAGCCCGAAAGAAAACTTTTTGGATCTAGTTACAGTAAGGAATTCGAAAAAAGAAGACAACTGAAATGTTTTTACTGTTACGCTCTTGATCATTTACGTCCAAACTGTCCAAAACTGAAGAAAGTTTCAGAGCCTGTAAATTCCCTTTCTGAATGTGATGCAAGAAAAAAAATTTTGCAGCCATATACTTCTCATGGAAAAATAAAGGGTATCTGTACCGAAATCCTTCGCGACACTGGATCTGCTATAGATATTGTTTGCCACAGATTTGTGACACCCGAGGATATGACTGGTGAACATGTATGGGTGCAACAACCTTTGGATGCTCGTTCAACTTGCTTACCACTAGCAGAAGTTCTTATTGAATATGAGTGGGGCAGAACATTCCCAAAAGCAGCTGTTATTCCAGATGAACTGTATAGTGGTCATTATCTTCTAGGGAATAGGACTGCAGCTCTCTTCGAAAATGAAGGAAATATTTCATTGCACCAAGTGAATGTGGTTCAAACAAGACAGAAATTGAGGGGAAGAGAAGAGACTTCTGAACAATTGGTAAAAGAACCCTAAAGCATTGTCTATAACAGTGAAGATACGAATCTAGAAGAGGATGAACTCCTTTCTACTGATGATGAATCTCTGGCTGAATTAACCAAACTTAATGTGGATCAGCTCGTGCAAACTCAAAAGGAAGATGAATAATTAATGCCTTTGATGAAAAATGTTGAAAAGGGGGAGATTTTAATGAGTAAGAATTATGCAAAAGAAAGTTGCTGGTAAAACGGAAAGTAGATAAAAGTGTGTTGGAAAGGATCATACCTACTAAATTCTGCAAATATATTTTTAAAATGTGCCATGAAGATACATCTAGTCATTTGGGAGAGACCAAAAGGAAGGATCGCTTGGTGAAGTATTTTTTCGGGAAAAATTGTTACTAGTATTACGAAGACTATGTCTAAACTTGTGATCCTTGCCAAAAGACGTGAAAATGTAGTGACAAAAGGAAAACTTCAATGACTTTAGTTCCTGTTATCACAGAAGGGTTTTCTAAAATCTATAATGATACAGTTCGACCAATACCGGTAACAACTTCTGGAAAGAAATACCTTCTAACGTCAATGTGTATGTCATCAAAATACCCGAATGCTGTAGCTTTGTCCGACATAACTTCATTGTCGATTATTGATGCTCCTCTGCAGAGTTTTCAGTAGAACTGGTTTCCTGAAGGATATTCAACATGATCATTTATGAGCGAATTAATGTCTAATTTTTTTGAACGATTTGGAGTTAAAGTTGTTAATAGTTCGGTCTACCACCCACAAACCAATCCGGTGAAAAAGTTTTATTGCACCATAAATCGAATACTTTTGTACGAATAAATTCTGTGCTTTGAAGAAGGACCGGAATGGAAGAAGCATGTTCGTGCCGCTTTATTTCCATTGAAAACAGTGACACACGAATCTACTGGATTCAGCCCATTAGTGCTTGTTCATGGAAAGAACCTAAGAACTCCAGTCACTCTACTATATGAGAATTAGTTACAACCAGAAGAAGAAGAAAATTGAGTAGTAGAATATGTGCTTACCCTGATGAATAGGTTAAAGAAATGCCAGGAACTTGCAGTCAAAAATACGGAAGAGACTAATCAAAAAAGAAAGAAATGGTATTAGAACAGCATTAAAAGAGAGTTTAAACCTGGAGACAAGATAACTTGTTCTTACTACCTCACCGAAGAATAAGTTATAAGTCAAATGGTATGGACCTGATACAATAGAAAACAAAATTTCTGATACAAATTATATTGTAAATCTGCCTGACAAGAAAAATCCATTCCAAATTTATCACGTAAATTTACTTAAAAATCATACAATCAAAGACCCGAGTTCGTAAATCAAGTTATTGCCTACAATGAAAAAACTTCAGAATTGGATAAAGAATTTAATGCAGTTGTAAACGATCTAAATATTTTTAATCTCAAGGAAATTCTGAAGATTAGTGAAGTTGAGTCCGGATTAAATAAAGAACAAGAAATGAGTTAAGTAACCTTTGGTGAAAATATTCTCGTTGTTTTTCAAACGTTCCTGGACCTACCAACATGGTCGAATTTGATACTGAACTTACAGAGAAGATGAAAATTTGTTCGAAACCATACAGAATGTCTTCTACATAGACAGAAATCGACAAAATGTTACAAATGAAAATAATTGAAGTTAGAGAAAGTGATTTTACATCACAAATAATCCTAGTCAAAGCAGCTGGAAATGAAACTAGACCATGCATTCACTATAGGAACCTGAACGAAATTACAAAGAACCAATATTTCCCAATACCTAACATCGAGAAACTGATTAAAGCAGTCACTGCTGAGAAGTATATTAGTGTGTTAGATCTGTCAAAGGGTTATTGGCAGATACCCCTAACCAAAGAAGCACAAAGGTATGCAACATTTGTTACAAGTTTTCGATCCTTTCGATCGCTTAGAATGCCATCTGGACTGAAGAACGTTCCCTTTTACTTCAATAAAATGATGGCTGAACTATTGAGAGGGTGTTAAGAATTTGCTGTGCCTTACCTTGATGATGTAGCAAATCTACACCCTCGACTGGAATGAACATCTGAAATATCTTGACTGAGTGTTGGATAGGATTGACAATGTTAAATTACGCCTTAAGATAAACAAATGTAGATTTGCTCAATCATAAGTTAAATATTTTGGACATTACGTTGGACAAGGGAAGAGATCTCCTAACGAAATTAAGATCTAAACTATCGAGGAGTTTCCAGTTTCCACATCAAAGACTGACATTCGAGAATTTTTGGGATTAGCAGGATACTATTGGAAATATATACCACAGTTTTCAATTTTAGTTACACCATTGACTTAACTGTTAAAGGGACGACATAAAAGGTCCGAAATTCCGTGGAACGATCAGTGTCAGCTGGCGTTTGAAGAACTTAAAAAGCGTCTCACAGATAATCCTGTACTATATGCTCCGAAATTCGATGTTCCTTTCTTCTTACAATGCAATGCATCCGATGCGGGGATAGGAATATTCTTGTAAAAAGATGAAAAGGGTGAAGAACATCCTGTGTTGTATTTGAGCAAGAAATTTACACCCACTGAATAAAAATACAGTACTACTAAAAAAGAATGTACCGCCATCATTTATGCTGTCAAGAAATTGCGATACTATTTGGATGGACAGTATAAATTTTACATCAAGACTGACCATAATCCCTTAGTATGGCTTAAGAAAAACCCTGGTGTTAATCCTAGACTGTTGCGATGGTCATTAGCTATGCAACCTTGGAACTATGAAGTCATTCATAAAAAAGGGAAGCTGCACCAGAATGCTGATAGCTTAAGTAAAACTATTTTAAAAGGAAATTTATATGTAGAAATGATGTATTTAAAGTAATAATTTCGAGGAAAATAATTTTTGTATATGAAAACACATTATATTTGTATATGTTTGCTATATTTTATCTCATTTGTATTCATGTGATATAATTCCTTAAATGTGTAAGCCTTCTGTGGAAAAGCTCTTTGCTAACGTAAAAAGATGTTAACGGGGGGAGGAGATGTGTCGTCATGGCTTGTATACTTCTTTTTTTTTATTACTTTATTTTTGGAATGAATATTCTTTTTACTTGATTGATGTCATTGTTTCTTGCTGGAAGCGGATATTGATACGCTGCCAAGGCAGTTTCGCAGAGGAGATATCGACGTTAGCGAGAGCAGATGTCTGTAGATTGATTTCTGATGTAATTGTGGAGTACGATGTGAACTTGATAATAAAATATTTCAAACATGAAATGGATGCCTCGAAATATTTGCCACAACACCAAATTCGTAATAACCGGACGGCAAATTTCGTGTAACTTCCCTCCTCCTAAACCAAATCCAAAAATATTATTCGGCTATACCAGACCACTGTAGTCTGTGTAGAGTGGATGTAGATATTTGCGTAACAAACTTGAAATTGTATTATTTGGAAAATAATCCAGGGAACTGCCAAGCAGCAACGTCACATAAAAAGACGTATTTGCTAATGAATAATACTATGTTGGCGAAGAGTATTTTTTTACATTTTCACAACACTGATCCACATATAAAACTTTTCCGGATTGTAAATGTTTCCAAAGACCAATTATTTTCGAAACCTTTCTCAAGTCTTCCTTTTCGTTAACTGATATACGAATTTTATCATTTATTTTGAACATTGGTTGACTTTTGGTTCGCTGATATCACCATACTAGTTTTGCCCATACTTTGGCTTGATTATCAACGTTTACGCTCAAAGATTCTATTTTAATGATACGATACCACGTCTATTTATAATTAAATGTAAAATTATCTATATTAAATCTATGCACTTTTTTCGAGTATTGTATTCTGTTAAATATTTCTTAACTTTAGGCATCAAAGTTATATGAAAATGTTCAATGATGCTGTCTTTTGTTTCACTATTAGTTGTAATTCGATTAGTTCACTTTTTAAAAAAAAACATTTCGTGTAGCACTAATTTTGAATCCTGTTCCTTTGTAATATGATAAAGGTTTCCTTTCTCTAAAAAAAATTTCAAAACCTTTTAGTGCGTGAGTGATGGTAAAATTTAATGGCACAAGAGCCAGATATGGCTATGCTGCGCCAAACAAGATGTAACTATGATCTAGGTATTTCAAAAAATGGGGAAAAGATAAAAAATTTGGCTGACATGAAAGAGGGTCGAAAAGAGAGAAAGATCGCGGGAACAAACCCCATGGAAAAGTGTATGTGATTGTGGTGTTTAATGGCACAAGAGCCAGATGTCGCCATGTGGCGCCAAAAAAGGTGTAACTGTGGTCCAGACATTTGAAAAAAAAATGAAAAATAGGAAACAATTAGTTGACAAGAAGGAAGGTTGAAAGTAGAGAAGGAGCGCTAAGGAAAGCTGGGGAACGTCACTCGTTTTACCAAAGACAATAAACCCCATTGGAAAGTAAAGGTCACTAGGGTGTCTCGGGATCATTATGCTACGACTTGCCTAAAGAAGGCAAGTCCCTGAGGAGACCTTAGGAGAGAAAAAAAGATATCCAATGAGTGAATGATGGTGAAGTTTAACGACGCAGGAGTCAGATACGGCTATGATGCGCCAAACAATGTTTTTCTGGGATCTGGATGTCTGAAAAAGAAAAAAAAATGATAAAAATATTGTCTGCCTATATGAAAGATCGTTATGGTATCCCGGGAACAAGTCACCCGTGTTTACCGAAGACAGTAAATTCCAAGGAGAAGAAAAAAGATCACTGGGGTGCCTCAGGCGAGTGATGCTCGTACTTCCTAAGAACGCGCAAGCCCTTGAAGGTATTTAGCTGAACGTATATGAAATTAAATTTTAGATAAACAAAACATTATGGAAAAAGACTCCAATTTTTTTCAAAACATGAAACACATTCTTATGTAGAATAATAAATAAAGGAAAAGCAGGATAAAAATATGGAATAAAGAAATTATACAAAAAGGATGAAAGTGAAGGGAGAAAAAATAGATTGTTATTTTTGATAGTGGTTGCAAGCAAAGCAGACTACATTGACTCATACGGTGGATGTCTTGTCAATACAGTTTTTGCTTTCCACATTCAATAATTTGATACCACTCCTAAGAAATCTAGCTTTAATACTACAAGAAATGCTAAATTTAGAATAGAATGATTACATATTTGTAATAAAATATAAAAAATCCTTTTCACTCCCTCTCTTAAGAAGTATGTACATCTTTCCTGTATAAGATGATATAGGACAATAAAAAAAAAATGTATTCAAGCAAGTTTCTCTCAGTATCACAACTTTCTTTAGACTTGCGATCCATATAAAAAATTCAGAATTGTCTAATAAATTTAAATTCCTATATATCATCTTATATATGCCTCAAGATGAGTAATATCATTATTGAAAAAAAAACCTCATTGATTTAATCACAAAACAGCTTTGCCTTTTTTTCAGTGAAAGAATACTTTTTACACGACTCAAGATCACTAAGCTTTATATATATATATATATATGGGGGGGAATCGAACTTGACTTATCGCCTAGAACGTCTCACCACCAGAGAGCGCTGCTACTGTCTCGGCGACATGCCGCTAGGGAAAAGAAGACGTTTGCGCGGGAAGACGCCATTACGAAGTGAGAGTGGGCACACGGAGTGTCTGAGACATATCACTGGTACAACTGTTTTACAAAATAAGTGCACGGAGCACAACCGTCTGACTGAAATGAACTGTCTTCATATATCTGTATTATCAACATTACTTACGCTTTTCTCAATTAACTATATTCAAGTGTCTGTACATATTAATCACTGTAAATAAGAATAAATAACTTAGTATGAACGGAAGTATCATCATTGTGAATACCCGGACTTCACAAGTGGGAGCTCTGCCTGGGATAAACAGCGATTAGTGCAGACCGTTTTTGTGTGTGTGCGGAGATAAAATTTTCTTAAAGGATTTAAAAGAGAAAATAATAATAATTAGAAAGGAACTTTTGAGGGAAAAAAAAGAACATTTCGGCAGTGAAACGTCTCAAGTAATAACAAGGAACTGTATTGTGATTTCATCTTACCATTCATTTCGAAGGAGGAATTGTTTCCATCAGCAGCAACCGATCAGGTAGGAAAATATTTTTTATATAATTTCTAAAATGTATGCGTCAACAAGAAAAGAGGATCTTTTCCTCGTGGCGCAAGAATTGGACGAAGAAGTGCCATTAAATATAAAAATTGTTGATTTAAAAAATATTATCGAAAATAGCGACTGTTTCAAGTCGGATCCAGAATTCGTAAAAAAGTTAATTAAATCAGTGGTTGATGATAGAAAAGCTCGAACTGCTATTAATGATGAATCTGATCGGGAAAAATTAAAATTATTAAGGTTAGAAAAAGAAATCGAATTTGAGAAATTAAAACAATTAAGTCCAAATGACTCTTTACATGAATCGGCCAGTGCTCATGTCGAGTCATCACCTCCAAGTTTAGAGAATCTAATTAAATCTGTGAAAATATTAGCGACACTCGTTCCATCTAGAGCAGAAAACTTTCACCTTTTCTTTAAATCTCTAGAAAAAGCATTCTTACATAAAAGTGTTCCTGAAGAACTAAAATCGGAAATTCTACTTAATATTTTAGGAGATAGGGCCAATAATGTTCTAATCTATATAAGTGATGATGAAATGAGAGATTACAACAAATTAAAAGATATGGTTTTAAAACAATATCAGCTAACGCCACAAGAATGTCTTAAATCATTTCGTTCCGCACATACAGGGGGTGGACAAAAATATGGAAACACCTTGTAAAATGCATGTTTGAAAAGAAAGATTGATTTTAATGAAATATGTAGGTGGCGCTGGCGTTTTTGACTACTAACGCCACCTATACAACTTCGTAAATGTGCTAAACAGTTCAGTTGTTGTCGGAGTACTGTTATGTGAGGTTGTCATTGCATTATGTCAGAGTTAACAGACTTCGAACGTGGGCAAATTGTTGGAGCACGTATGGTAGGTGCTTCCGTAAGCAAGGTAGCCGAGGTGTTTAGTGTTTCAAGAGGTAGTGTATCGAAGATTTATTCCGCATATTTGAAAAGCGGAAAAACATCATCTGCTAAATCACAGCGCGGACGAAAGTGTGTGCTGAGTGATCGTGACAGACGATCATTAAGGGCAATTGTGACGAAAAATAAGAAGACCACAGCTGCAAAAGTTACTGCTGAAATGAATGTTGTGTTACAGAACCCTGTGAGTACCAAAAGAATTAGAAGGGAGCTTCATAAGCAGGGAATTTCTGGCCGTGCTGCAATTGAGAAGCCACTCATCAGTGATGCTAATGCCCGTAACAGGAAAAGGTGGTGTTTAAGTCATAAAGCCTGGACTATAGGGCAGTGGAAGCGTGTAATATGGTCTGACGAGTCTTCTTTCCCATTGTTTCCCACTTCTGGCCGAATTTACGTCTGGAGAACGCCATCTCAAGCCTATAATACAGACTGCTTGTTGCCAAGAGTGAAACATGGCGGGGGTTCTGTTATGGTTTGGGCAGCCATATCGTGGTTCTCTGCTGGCCCCATGATAACTGTGTCAGGCACATGACTGCCAAGACTTATGTGAACATTTTGGCAGATCAAGTTCATCCCATGGTACAAACTTTGTTTCCCGATGGTGATGGTGTCTTCCAAGACGACAGAGCCCCTGTTCACACAGCTCACATTATCCAGGACTGGTTTTCTGAGCACGAGGAGGATTTGTCCCATCTCCCCTGGCCACCACAGTCACCAGACCTGAATATTATCGAACCTTTGTGGTCTACATTGGAACGGAAAGTGCGTTCTCGTTATCCACCGCCAACATCGTTATCTAAACTTGCCACCGTTTTGCAGGAAGAATGGTATAATATTCCCTTCGCACACATACAGGAACTGTATTTATCCATTCCGAGAAGACTGCAAGCTGTTTTAGATGCCAACGTGTTTCCTACACCATATTAAGCAAAGAAACATGTTTTTTAAAAGGTGTTTCCATATTTTTGTCCAACCCCTGTAGATCTCCGAATGAGTCGCATGTTCAGTTTTCATCTAGACTTTCGGCTATGTTTGAATATTATTGTAAATTAAGAGATGTTTCAGAGTTTAAATCATTATGTGACTTGATTGTATCAGATAAACTCTTTCAATCCCTGGATCGTGAAACATCTGCACATATTTGTGTAAGAGCAGGTGAAAAATGGCTAAACCCCCTTGAAATGGGTCGAGAATGTGATTTGTATTTTGCGTCTAAAGGTAAATCACTCTGCGAGATTTCTTATGATTCCAAATTATCGATAGAATTCGAAAACAGGCGTTTATATAACCATAGTCAAAGAAGAGTAACGGAAAAACCTTCAGTAAATGGCCATGAAAAATATTTATCCGGCAATCGCGATATTAAGTGTTTCATTTGTAACAAATCTCATTTTGCCAAAAATTGTCCTCAAAGATTTAAAAATACCCCTAGAATTAATCAATCCAGTGACCATGTTAATATGATAGAAAATGAAAATTGTGATGATAATAATTTAATGTTAGGAATTTCAACAAATGCTTTAACTGATATCCCACTAAATAAATTAAAATATGTTGATATTTTAGTAGATGGTAAAATATTAAGAGTTTTCGAAGATAGCGGTGCACAATGCATTGTATTAAAAAAAGTCTTTTTTCCAAAATAAACGTTCGATTAATAAACTCGCATTAATTTCGTGTTTCGGCGAAAGAGAAAAAGCTGACGTTGCGTATTTTGATTACTCTTTGCCAAGGTCATCGAATACAATGAGGAGTAAAGCATCATTGAGTAATCGTTTGCATGTGGATGGTTTAATACCACCTACATTTTATTCTATGCTTTTGGAAGGTTCAAAGAGCATAAATTATAATCCGAGCCATCAAAACAGTTTCAAGGACAATTGAGCGGCTAAGAAGCCAATGCGGTTAAGTCCATTTTTTGATATTTTCTGATTTTTGGAAATTTTGATGAAATAAATAATAATCTTCTTAGTTAATAAAGGATTTACTCGTTGGTTACTTTTTTCTAGGTTAGACAGCCCTTTTTTTAATAGCTTCTGAATAATTGTATAATAATTTCAGAAGCCATTGTGAATAAGTCCACCTTTTATCAATATTTTTTAACATAAACTTTGAAATAAAAATTAAATTATTCTTCTTCTTTCGATATTTGTTGGTAACACTGAAAAACAAGAAATTCATAGTATCTGTAACCGTTACTTCTAATTAGAATTTCTTATCTTTTTCAGCTGCCAAAAGGTATAAGTCCTAAAATTTTTAAGATGCTGTCATTATTTCAATAAATACTTACGTTTTTATTTACACATCCTGTACATATCTTGTTTTTTTGCAGAGTTTACACCTCGAAAAAAGAATTTATACACTTTTCTAATTAAATTAATAAACCAAGAATTTTAAAAACTAATGTATCAAAAAACATTAATTTTCTCAATTTTTGTGTTTTGGACTTAACCGCATTGGCTTCTGAGCGGCTCAATTATCAGCGTTCAATTGAGGGAGTAAAGCGTGTGAAATATCCTAGTCAGAATAAAACAGATGGATTTGCTTTATTTTCGTTACAGATTAAATCATCATTAGAAAAGGACTATTTATTTGATTCAAAGCGCATTACAAACTCCGAACTACGTTCGGATATAAATCCTTCAGCAAATAACTATCGTCCAAATAAAACGGAAATTGTTGATTTTCAAATAAAAAACAAGAGGATCTACGAAAAGAAAAGAAAGAAACCTACGAAATATCAGGTTGGTGATATTATCAATATACAGAAGACCCAGTTTGGTGGAGGTCTCAAGCTGAGATCCAAATTTTATGAACCGTATAGAATAAAGACTGCTTATCCCCATGAAAGATACGAAGTAGAGAAGATTGGAAATCATGAGGGACCACAGAGAACCACTACTGCCGCTGATCATATGAAGCCTTGGGCAATGGATTTCTAAGCCATAACCTGCAAACTACCTTTTTTGTATAATTTCTTTGCTTTCGTTTTGTTTATTTTTCAGGTACATGCAGATTCTCAGGTTCCTGTCGAGGACGACAGACGGGTCAGGATAGCCGGTTGTGGGAATCGAACTTGACTTATCGCCTAGAACGTCTCACCACCAGAGAGCGCTGCTACTGTCTCGGCGACATGCCGCTAGGGGAAAGAAGACGTTTGCGCGGGAAGACGCCATTACGAAGTGAGAGTGGGCACACGGAGTGTCTGAGACATATCACTGGTAAAACTATTTTACAAAATAAGTGCACGGAGCACAACCGTCTGACTGAAATGAACTGTCTTCATATATCTGTATTATGAACATTACTTACGCTTTTCTCAATTAACTATATTCAAGTGTCTGTACATATTAATCGCTGTAAATAAGAATAAATAACTTAGTATGAACGAAAGTATCATCATTGTGAATACCCGGACTTCATATATATATAGTGTTACAAATATGAAATGTTGCTTCCCAGCAATACTGATCGTATGGTTGCTAAGAGACGTTCACAGGCTATCTGGACGCCAAGGGGGAAAGCAGGAATTCGACCTCCGGCCCTGGCGACAAAAATTGGCATCAGGAATCTTCCAAGTAAAATCTAGTTTCGTTGAGAAGTTTCCAGAATAGGACCGAAACATTGGAGAATTTTCTATGTGACGTCACATCCGGTCTTCAAGGTATAAATAGACAGAGCCGCTGATCGTTAGAGAGTTTTTCCTCTCTGATCAAGATATGCAATCCAGTCAAAGTTCATCGAGAGCATCCATACCGGAAACCGACTCATCAAATTGCCTTAAACGAAAATATACCGAACAGGAAATCAAAACTTACACAGATTCCATTGAACACACCCGAATCCTCATCAAAAATTTGAAAAGACAAGGTCTCCAAAACCAAGCTATTTATATTAACCATTGCAATATGATCGAAGGTCTAAACGAACAACTTCAACAACTGATAACACATGGATCAATAAGTCCCGAGACTGTGTGGTCGTTTTTTTGCGATTTCCTCCTTCAAACGCACCAGCAAGTCAATATAATAATCACTGTTGATCGATTTACCTTTTTCGAGGTAGTCAATGAAAATCACGCCATGCGTATCCCAAAAAACTGACGCCATGACTTTGCCAGCTGACTGCTGCGTTTTCGGACGCTTCGGACGGCTTTCGCCAGCTGTGCGCCACTCAGATGACTGCCGCTTCGACTCTGGAGTGTAGTGATGTATCCATGTTTCGTCCACGGTCACGTAACGACGCAAGAAATCTTCCAAACTCAACCAAATTCCCCCCCCCAGCACCGACCCGCATCTTTTCACAATAGACCTTGAAAATATCATTCAAACTTATAACTGCATCCTTTTTGGCGACTTCAATGCACATCACATAAACTGGAACTGCAATAGAAATAACACACAATTAAACCACTTCGCAAATCAACTTGATCTTAAAATTCTTTACTCTGCAATGATTAGTTTGGTTTTGTTTAGTTTAGTTTTATTAACGTCGCACTGAAGAACACGGGGCTATTGGCGACTTGGACCTCGTAATTTTGCAACCACGGTCAGTGACGAGACGACACCTGAGCTGGCACCCCCTCTCCTAACATCCACACCACGCCAACGGGAGGACTTTGGACCCCGAACAGATTTAACGTGCATCAGCCCCGGCTACACGGCGGGTCTTTGGCGGCCAAGGATAGAACCCGCGACTGAGCGAAAACCGCCAGCCGCTAGTCCACGACCTTGACCACTAGGCTACCGCGGCCCTACTCTACAATAGATATTGCACTCATCAGAGAATTTCACCACCCCCACAAAATTTCCTCCATCCCTGAACTTAGCTCAGATCATAACCCTGTCATTCTTGAATTTTCATACAACATTCCTTATGAAATTAACAACAGATCCACATACACCTGCTGGTCAGCTTTTACAACACATCTACACAACACCACTAATTTTTTAAATCTAGTTCAAATCAACAACTCGAAGCAAACATTAACACTATCTCTGAAAATATTATTAACTCTCACAAACACGCATCTAAACCAGTTAAACACACTAGTAAAACCTTCACCCCATCGCACATTAAAAATCTCATCAAAACAAAAAATAGCTTAATAAAACAATTTCAACGATCACTTAATCCCAACATCAAAACACAAATCAATAGACTCCAAAATAAAATTAAAAAAGAAATCCATAAATTCTCTCAAAATTCCTGGAATCAAAAACTAGAATCTTTAAACACACAAAATAATTCAATTTGGAACACTACAAAATTTTACAAAAACAAACGATCCACCATTCCTACACTCAACACACAACACGGTACAGCAGTCACTAACGAACAAAAAGCAGAAACACTTGCTGACCAGTTAGAACAAAATTTTCAAAACAATCCAACCACAGATCCAAATTTCGATACAAATGTCTCACTCACCATCCAAAACTTTCTCTCCTCCACACCCCACAAGATATCATCGAATTCATTAAAAAAACAAAAAAGCCACAGGAAAAGATAATATTACTAACAAAATTCTTAAAAATCTCCCTATTAAAATCATTTTACTACTAACTATTATCATTAACAAAATTCTCTTTTTTTAACCACTCTCCCCAATCATGGAAAACTGCAATAATCTTCCCAATTCTAAAACCAGGCAAAAACGCACACCTCTCTGATAGCTATAGACCAATTTCTCTTCTCTCCACTCTCGGCAAATTCACCGAATCTATCATCCTTGAACGACTCAAAAATTTTATTAATACGAATAACCTCACTAACCCTAACCAATTCGGCTTCACTTCACAATTATCAACGTTACACCCACTTCTAAAACTCGCAGAAATCATTTCCTCAATCCACCGGAGCAGTCTTCCTTGACATCGCAAAAGCTTTCGACAGAGTTTGGCTCAACGGACTTACTTTTAAAATGATCGAAAACAACTTCCCTCCCCCACTCATACTGTAATAACCGCTTTTTCCAGGTCAGAATAAGGACACCCTTTCCACCTCCCATAAAATTAACTGTAATGTTTGATTGTGGTTCGAAGATATAGTGAAATGAGTTACGCCTTTTAAAACTTAACAAAACTTTATTTAAAGATTAAAATAGGCTCGTAGCACTCCTAGGGAGGCCTAATCAACTGCTCCCCTGCTACTGAGACCTTCAACTTACTCTACAAAAAACTCACTTTTTCTCCCTCCTCGAGGGCGGTACTGCCAGCGCCGCGTAGCGGAGGCTCTGAACTTTTGCTTGGAGGGGAGGGGAACACTACATCTCCCCACCAAGCTCTGACGTTACATTTGTGTACAAATTTAACTCAGCAGCTGAAACTCTCAAAATTAATACTCAAAATATTCACACAATGCAAAATTAGTTCACAATTATTAACACTAAATGCACTATAATAATTATAAGAAAAGAAGCAATACTTAAAAGCGAATAATATTACACATTACAAATTATCACAAATCACATACATTATAAAACATTAATTAATATAAAGTTCTTGATTTCAAAATGACTCAAATTACTAAGATATTCTAAATGTGAAAGAACACATGAACTAGCACAAATACACATACAAAAAAAAATCAAAAATATATCCTTGCGTTCAGCAATAATTGATGATGTTCACACTAAGCGTGATAACGCATCTGCATGAGGCATTTTAGCTCCTGCACAATGTTTCAGAGTTATGTTAAATCTTTGCAGGGAGAATGCCCATCTTTGCAGTCTAGACGATTGCGGTGCACTTTTTGTTAAAAATGGGAGTGGATTATGATCCGTGTAGAACTCAATTTCGGTGCCGAACACCCACGATTCAAACTTTTTCAAACTCCACACAATCGCGAATGCTTCCCGCTCAATGGTTGACCAAGCTTGCTGGGCCTTGGTCAGTTTCTGACTCGCATAAGATATTGGGTAAGTTTTTTCATCCAATTTTTGGGATAAACATGCAGCAATGCCAACTGATGAAGCGTCTGAATGAATGATGTACGGCCGGTTCATCACAGGAGTATACAAGGAAGGAGCATCGGCAAGCGTACCTTTTAATTTTTTGAACACTTCTTCATGTTTATCAGTCCATGGAATTTTGTCGGAGACTCTCTTTTTAGTTAACTCCGTGAGGGGATACACAAGCTCCGAATATTTGGGAATGTACTCGCGATAGTAATTGCACATACCAAGAACACTACGCAACTCTTTCTTATTTGTAGGAGATGCTAAATTTCTTATTGCACGCACCTTTTCAGGATCAGGCTGATGTCTTCCTGAACCTACAACGTGTCCTAAAAATTTCACATAGGGTTTCACGAAATCACATTTCTTAAGGTTCACAGTTAAGTTTAATTCTTCCAACTTCGATAAAATGATGTTCAAATGCTGCAAATGTTCACTGAAATTTTTCGAAAATATGGCGATGTCATCTATATACGCACGGGCGAATTCTCTATAAGGAGCAAGTGCTTTATTCATTACCCGTTGAAAAGTAGCAGATGCATTTTTCAGCCCAAAACTCATGACTTTAAATCTATACATTTGGCGATGAGTTTTGAAAGAAGTAAAATCTTTACTTTCTTCCGACATCGGGATTGCCCAATATCCCTTCAAAAGATCCAAAGTAGTTATTACGTTAGCTCTGCCAATCGACTGGATCAATTCTGTTGCGTCTTCCATAGGGAAATCATCCGTTACCGTTGCACAGTTCAACGCCCTGTAATCGATGCACAATCTCATGGATCCATCTTTCTTATTCACACAGACTACCGGATATGCAATCTCAGCGTTGCTTTCCTCGATTAATCCTAATTCCAATAATTCTTGGATTTGTTGATCTACTTTTCCCTTCAATGCTTCAGGGATCCTGTACATGAACGGTTTTTTCCGTTCGACGTTTGGCTTTAAATTGATTTTATGAGCATCAACTTTAGCAATGTTTACATTGCCAGTAAACAGTTTTTGGTGCTCACTTAACAATTCTAGCAATTTGGTTTCTTCCTCATCTTCCAGATGGCTTACATCAATATGCTCCAATAACTCTTTCATTCCGGGCCTCAGAGAAGTTGGAGTGGGAAGAACTTCACCAAAGTCTTCATCGTCTTCGAATATCACACCGATTGCATTAACTCTTGGGTAATACCTCATTATCTTATTCACATGACAATGCCGAATTTTTCCATCACTCAATTTCACTTTATAAGAGTGCGGAGGATTCAAACCAACTATTTCTCCAGGGCCAGTCCACTGCGCGTAGAGCTTGTTCGTTGAATCAGGTATCAATAAGTATACTTTTTCGCCCATCTCAAAACTTTTGGAACGAGCTTTGCGATTGAAATATCTTGCATAAGCTTCTTGTCTTCCGGAGGCAATTAATGACGCCTGCTCAGCAGCCATATCTAAATTGATCTTCTGTTCTTGTAAGTAGTCAACCACGGATTTTCCTATGTTCAACGGAATGGCAATGTCACCACATCAGCTTGATTTTAACACACTCAGGGGACCTCTAGCTGTTCGCCCATACATCAACTTGAAAGGTGAAACTCCTGTTGTGCAGTTCGGGACTTCTCTGTATGCGAAAAGCAAGTACGGGATATATTTGTCCCAATTACTTGGATCTGTCCTAATCACGTGGTGCAATGAATTTTTTAATACTCTGTTGTACCTCTCCACGAGTCCATTCGACGCTGCGTATCCAGGAACTGAAAATCGTGGGGTACAGCCTAAGCGCTTCATGAATTCTTGAGTTAACTTTGAAGTGAAATTAGTACCCATGTCGCTAGCAATGACATTTGGAATTCCTGTCCTCAATATCTCCATTAACGCGTCGCATGTAGCTTTGGCAGACAACGATCGAAGAGGAATCGCTTCCGGCCACTTGGAATGCTGGTCTATCATAACAAGACAGTATTTGTGTTTTCTGGCCGAAGGTGGGTCAATCTCGCCAATTATATCAACATTCACGACCTCGAAAGGTAAATCTGGTCTAAGAACAGGGGTTATAGGTATTTTATCCGTAACTTTCTCTTGGCTTCTTAATAGACAATTGTTGCAAGATTTGCAATACTCTAAAATGTCCTTCTTCAAATCAGGCCACCAGAAGTTAAAACGAATTCTTTCGCTGGTCTTTTTGAATCCCATATGACTTCCAAAAACAGATTCGTGAGCCAATTTCAATACTTGAGGTCTTCTAATTTTAGGTAAAACCAGTTGAGCCACCTTTTCTCCAGTTACTTTATCGTCGTGGAATAGTAGATCATCTCTCAAATAAAAATTTCCTTTTTTCAAATTAAATTGTTTCCATACAGCTTTCAACGTATCACATTTTAACTGCTGATCTCTTAATAAAGATCTCTCACTCACGCGATGTTGATATTCATTCTCCTCCTGCGTGGGAAATAATATTTCCAAACATAAACATTCTTCATTTTCTAATATATGTTTTCCGCTTTCTGCCCTTCCTGTTGTAATGAAATCAGACTTCTGTCCCCCACAGCAATTTCCATAAATCTCCGATGTTGATTCATCGCTTGTGGTTTCGTTTACATTCTCTTTCAGCATTTGATATATATTTAATGGGATAATCGCTTGACCTTGGATTTTATCTGTGATCGCTGCTAATACTTGAATAGGTTTTGAAAATGCTTCGTTTTTCTTGTTCTTTATCCATAATTGAACACTGGAAAGAGAAGCTTCTATTTTTTCTCCGAATGCGCTTTTTAAAATTATTTTCCCTTCCTCGTTCTTTTCATTCGAAATGAGATTCGAGTTCAACACAGTTATCATTGATCCGGAATCAATTAAAGCCGTTGCACACTTTCCGTTGACAGCAACTTCAACATATTGGAGATCACTCATAGCTAATTTTGGTTCACTTGATTCTTTCTTATTTATGCTTTCTAAAAGGAACTCAGTTCGAATTTCTGCGGTCACTGCTTGATCATCTTGCTTGTGTCTATCGATATAATCATTCACTCCCGTCGCTTTGTATCTTTTTGGACAGTTCTTCGCCAGGTGTTGTAATCCACAAATATAATATTCTTTCGTTGATGTTTTTATTTCTTCCTTCTTTGGAGTTCTGGTATTTTCTCTTGAATGAGGTGGAATATATCTCCGTACTGGTAAATTTTTCTGTTCTTCCCATGGCGGACGTTTGATAAAAGCTGAATACTCTCTTTGGAAATTTTCTCTCGGTCTTCTGTTGACACTCGCTCTGACATTTTCATAATCGTCTAATTTTGAGGCAATTTGATCTGGTTTTTTGAAATGTGTCCATTCGTCAATAAAATGATCATACATTTCTGGCGGAGTTCTCCTTTTGATTTGGTCAGTAATCATCAAGTCGCACAAATCTTCAAAAGTGTTAACCTGTAAGCCTCGAATCCATTCGTGAAAATAGTTAGTCAGTTCGTATGCGAAATCACTCCAAGTGATATCTTGTTTTTTCTGATGCTTCACAAACATTTGTCTAAATTTCTCTGGTGTTAACTTATATCTTTTCAGGAGAATTTCTTTCACCTTATCGTAATCGTTTGTGATTTCTTCGTTCTCACGTGCGATGATGTGCGCAACATCGTATGGCAATAATCCGATCAAATGAGAAGTCCAATTTTCCTTTTTGATTTCAACTCTATTCGCTTGTCTCTCAAATAACACCTGATATAAGCTAATATCGTTATTCTTCGGATCGAAATTTGGGAGAAAGTTTTGCAGCTCTACTTTCGATTTAAAAACGACTTCTGAATTAGTTGTTTCGCTTATTCTAATTCTTTCGTTTTCTAAGCGTAAATTCTGGATTTCAAATTCCATTTCTTGCGTGCGTTTCCTTTCATCATCTTGTTCTTTTCTGTGTTCTATCTGCGTATTGAGCAATTCTCTAACAAATTCTTCCTCATACCCTTCCAATTTCAAAATAGCATTCCTCAATGTCATTACCGTCATCTCTGAAACATTCTCGATGCCCATTTCTCGAGCGACGTATTGCAAGTCCTCTTTTTTCCCTTTCGCTAGGAAAGCCATTGCGATTCGCAAATCCACGGAATCAGAATTTTCACAAAATTCACTCAATTCCGAACAAACTCAAAACTCACTATATCCTGTCGACTGCGCCAGTGTAATGTTTGATTGTGGTTCGAAGATATAGTGAAATGAGTTACGCCTTTTAAAACTTAACAAAACTTTATTTAAAGATTAAAATAGGCTCGTAGCACTCCTAGGGAGGCCTAATCAACTGCTCCCCTGCTACTGAGACCTTCAACTTACTCTACAAAAAACTCACTTTTTCTCCCTCCTCGAGGGCGGTACTGCCAGCGCCGCGTAGCGGAGGCTCTGAACTATTGCTTGGAGGGGAGGGGAACACTACATTAACTCAGGAGTAGCTCAAGGCAGTTTAATTGGCCCCTTTTTTATTTAATTTTTACTTTAACGATATTCCAAATTACTCCCTCACAACATTAAATATGTACGCAGATGATACTGCAATAGTTGCTAAATTTAAAAATCCCAAAACCGTTACTTTCGCTCTAAGTAAACACCTTGCGCTTCTCGAAAACTTTTACAACAAATGGACTTTTACAACAAATGGAAAATAAAAATTAATGTTGAAAAATCCCAAGCAGTCATTTTTACTAAAAGAAAAACCAACCTTCCCCCTCCCTTTTTCTACCCAAAACAAATTTCTTGGGATACATCCGCTAAGTATCCAGGCCTCACTTTTGACAAACATCTCACCTGGAAAGAGCATATCACCAATACCAGAGAAAAATTCCGACATTTATCTCACAAAGTCTACCCCCTCATCAACTGAAATTCCAAAATGAATCTTCAAAACAAAATGCTAATCTATACTGCAATCAAGCGACCTCTTTTCAGCTACGCCAGCCCAATATGGGCATATTGTGCAAAAACCAATCTTAATATCCTCGAAAACTCTCAGAGCTGAACTATTCGGATGATCGCCAAGGCTACCATGTTCATGAAAAACAAAGATATCTATAAAGGACTCCAAATTACATCTTTTAAAATTTCAACCATCAAAAACTTGCTACTAACTTTTTTAACTCTCTTGAAAACATCAATAATATCAATATCCAAAATCTTGAAAAATATCCAATCACCTCTAATGTTAAAAGACCCAGGCAAATTCTTTTTGATTTTAATCCCCCATAATTAAATTTTTATTTTTTTCCTTTTAAATTACCATTACTCAGTTTTAAAAACATGCTTAAATTTTAACCTTTTTTTCTGATAAAAACTCTTCGCATCACATTTATAGTCATTTTCTCATTTTTAAATTCAGGACTTCACATCGATAAGTGGCAATGTCCCATGGTCAAAATGGACCTCGCGTAACACTGTCGATCACTTTCAAAATTTCGAAATCTTAGTGATTTAAGCTCTTAAAAGTTTGTTTACACTTTATTTCCCATTTTCCTAAGTTAGAACCAATTTTAACCACCAGGTGTCGCTAGTGGCGCATAGCTCAATTCATGTTAATCCTTTTTTTTTTTTTTTCAAACTCAATCTCCTCGCGTTTAAATTTTCCCTCAAACCTTTAAATTGCATTTTTCTTTAAATTGGATTCGGTACGGCATTTCTATTTATTTCATTTTAATTTTATCTAGTTACAACCTCTCAAAAACCCGCGGACGACAGCTTTCTCGAAGTCGTTTTCGCCTTCGAACTGAAGTCCCACCCTAACGCTCTCTCCGCCCATTGCTATATATGCTTCTTAGCTTACTGGCTACAGCGTCCAAAGGCAATGCGCTTTCGTAACTTTACTTTCCAACTTTGTATCGGCAGTTCCTCACTCTGCCGAACGCCCAGACGCTTGTTGCCTTGATCACAATTATTATAGTTGATTACAATTAAGCTAAAATTTTATTAAATGATGCTCTTTAACTTTTTAATAGTAATTCAGATGAGAGGGTATGTTTTTAATTTTAAAACGGGTACCTCGTAATTTTAGCCGTTACCGTAGTCATTTTCTCACCCACGAGGGCAGCCAATCGCAGCATCTCAGTTCCTCACCTATCAACCAATCCCATAGCAGCCTATAAACTACTTCATCTCCAACAAAAATTCTCCTTCTTGTTCTTCGATTCTACCGCAACAGTTCTTCTCTTCTACAATAGATGGCACCAGATTTCCTGGCAACTTCTTTCTCCCATATTTTAAAAGTAATCATCCAATTTACATGAAATTTTCTACAAATCATCTCTGCTCCCTACTCTTCAAAATGAAACCACCATCCTCTCCAAGAAAAATTTATTTCACTAGATTTGGACTAGAAGAGCGCTCCCCGCTCTAGGCGCCCATAGATCATTCAACGTCAACGTTCGTCAGTGAGTTGGTCTTTCGGAGTGCAAGCGATTATCTTGCTTGCTTTGCAAACTGCGTGATTTTGTTTAAACTGTGGATTGCTGTTTATTTTAGTGCTGTAAATTTGTGCAAGTTCGATTTTGTTGTCGTCTGTGCTTCCTGTTTTATTATTATTTAAAGAATAAATTACTATTTTTCTAGTATTCTGCTTGTCGGACTGTTCACCTACACACACCGGACAATTTTCGTAACAATATGAAAAACAATTCAATATTTATTCATTTTTTTACCCATATTTATATTTGTAAAAAAAAATCTATAAGATGTTACCTTCTGAATTAATTTTATTCAAATTAATATTCTAAAATAGTAGCTTCTTTCACATTAGCGGTCTTGTATGAACGCTTTCGACATTTGCTGTAGTAGTTTAGAACTGACAAAGCGTGAATGTCTCTTGAACAATCCTCTCACTCTACAAGAGGTATTAACATCCATTAGTCCGAAGCGTAAAAGAAAAAATTATGCGGATAAAGGGAACAGTACAAAAAGGTTAATAGGACACTTTTACTGCTCAAGCAATAAAATCAGTAAAACAAGGAAACATTTTCCTCATTCGTTGTAACTTTTTCGACTATTGCGTCAGGTATAGTCCCTTTAACTTCTATGTCAAGATCATCCCTCAGATTGCAAGCACTCACTTGGCCGACGACACTGTCGTGGTGGAGCAAGGTAAGAGATGTTTCGATATTATCTCTCATTTACACTACAGCCAGAGCTCTGGTTCATGAATTGGAAAATAAATGTCGAAGAGTGCTTGTTTCATGTTTACAAGCAGGTCTAAGCCTCCAGACAATTTGGCATTCAATACCATTTTCCCTGCGTACGAAAACATAAGTACCTGTTGTTAATTTCAGACAAATTAACTTTTTCCTACTATATCTAATATGCTTTCAGAAAATCGTAAGTTATGTTACTCATAATCAGTTTTAGAAACTAATTGCCAGAGGAAAAAATTGGCGACTAAAGCACGAAGTCTTGCTCTACCAATCAATTGTCCGTCTTGTCATGATATATGCTTCAAAATATGGGCAGCTGCTGTCATGCAACATCTAAAGAAACTGCAAATTGCAACCAATAAATACCTCAGAAAACTTATTGACGCTTCTTGATTTGATAAGGAGGAAATCTACCTAAAATCGAATCTATCCTGCCCTTTATTAAAAGGAAATCCATAAACTTCCCCGAATACATTACTGAGCTTACATCTTAATTACGAAAGGAATCGAAGTTCTTCGAAACACCTCTCCTCGAACATTCGTTCGAAAATTTCCCAACAGCTAAGGGAACTGCTTCTCAAGCTTTGGATTATTACAATACCTCAGTTGAACCGCGTAGCGCATTTCGTTAAGTACCCACTCTATACTTATAAAAAGTTAAGCACGATTCGTCGGGGTCAGTATTCAGAAAAGTGATTGCAAAGAATGCTCCGCAGGGATCGTTGCAGTACATTTTAATTTCTTATATAAAACCTGTTTTAAATTTCAATTTTAAATTCCCTCGAAATTTATTTCTTTATTTGGAGGCTTGCGTTCTCGATATTCAATTTTAATTATTCTATCCTATATGAATTTTAAATACATTATCTTTTCCAAATATCATTAAGGCTTTTGATTTGACCTTTGAAGAATTTCCACCTCCTCCAGGGGTTTCTTACGAAGAAGTATTTTTGGTCTTCAAAACTCTTAGTGGTGAGAAAGCTCCCGGCCTTGATTTTTTGTTCTATGGAATTTGGAAAAATATTTTTCTAGTTTTCCTAACCTTTTAGTGAAATTAATAAATTTCTGTGTGCTATTTTCCTTTTCCCAAATAATTCGAAAGACGATACATTGAAACTCCTCCTTAAACCTGGTAAGGACCCGTCGTCCACTAAATCATACAGACCAGTTTGTTATCAACCTTGAGGGAAATGTTGAGAGTGTTTATAAGGATTAATTACATTTCTGAATTCATCAGAACGATTTTTAATCTATTTCAATTTAGTTTTAAAGAAAATTTTGGCTGTGATGACGCAATTTTCCGTTTGGTTTTGCATATCAAACATAATAGATCTACAGAACATGTCGATCGATATTAAGGGAGCGTTCGACAGAGAACTTTATTTTTCGAAAACTTTTTAGTTGAAGCTTTTCTGAATAATCTAGTGGTTATATCCTCCAGAAATTTCTGAGGAAACATGGAGCATAACTCCAATATTTTAATATTGCTGAACATCTGGCACGGCTAAGATCGGAGATTTCTATTTAGAAAACTGCCTCTGTTGTGGTTAGATGCCCATCAATCTATAACAAGATATTTCGAGGTGGAAGCGTCTTCAGTCGAAACCCGATATATATATATATATATTCAAACTAAACAATTCCTACATTAAAATTTATAAATATTTTGGTGTTCTCTCTTTTTGACTACCGGTTTTCCTGGAACACTCGCATTAACTATCAGAAACAAAACATGTATGGTCTCCTATTAAATTTTAATAGGATTTTCTTTGATAATTTCAGCTTTAAAAATTATTGATTATGTTATTTATGCGTTGTAGAGCCCATAATTGTTTATGGTGCTGGAGTCTGGGATGGTGCTCCAAAATCTTATCAAAGTACCAAATGAAACTTTATTCTGAGAATTTACTTTTTAAAGATTACTTAGGCCCGCGGGGTGTCTCCAACTACTGCTTTGTAGGTAATTTTGCCGCTATTCCCCCCCCCCCATTCATCTCACCTTAAAATTTTATTTTCTTAAATATCAAATTTGGAAGCAGCATAACTATAACTTTTTTCACTTAATAATAACCCATTCGGCTCAAATTTTACTGCGAGCCGCTCATCCTGAAAAACGAATTCTTTTTCTAAATAGATTTTCGGGGCCCTCCGAGTGGGAGATTTACACCTGTTGCGGAGGATAGCTCAGATTAAATAAATTGTAAAATAAATAAGTAAGAGTGGACTGTCTTCATTTTCATAAAATAAAATGAAATTTATTTCTATAGACAAAGATGTGTATTCAAATGATCATCATACGTTCACCTAAATAATCGAAAGTTACATTCGAACAACTTTTACTACTACTGCTAAAATTAGATGGCAATCGAGCGCCAGCGGGATTGCCGCTTCTGCTCAGTGTATCATTTGGTAAAAATTTAAACAACTTTTACAAAACAATTCAACCAAAGGTGCCAACAACAGTTAAGAAACCAAGCTAATTATATCAAGTTGCCAACACACGACAACTTTATTTAAAAATAGATGTTTAACATAGATTTTTTATTTAACAGGCGCGTGCCAATATATGTTTAAAATATGTTATATAATATATAACATATTTTAAACATATATTGGCACATTTAATATATTTTAAACATATATTGACAATATATTAAGTGAGTGAATGTAAGGTTTATTGGCGCAAGAGCCAGATATGGCTATGCTGCGCCAAACAAGATTAAACTGTGGTCTAGACGTGAAGTTGAAAAAAAGATAAGTGGTTGACAAGAAGGAGGGTCGAAAATAGAGAAGGATCGCTAGGGTATCCCGGGAGTGCGTCACCCGTGTTTACCAAAGACAGTAAACCCCATGGGAAAGAAAAAGATCACTAGGGTACCTCGGGTTCATGAAGCCCGTACTTACCTGAAGAAGGCAAGTCCCTGAGATCCCCTGATATAATCCCCAGGGGCAGGGTGCCCGGCTATACCCCCAGACGCTGGGTACCCATTTTAGTCGCCTTTTACGACATGCATGAGCTACAGTGAGACTATTCTGTCATCCCCGGTTACCACACGGGTCGACAATATATTTAAACATATATTAGCAATATATGTTACATATGTGATTATTATTACAAAGTGAATCGCATAACTTATTAATTAATATTATTTAACTTTAATGGGTTTTTTTTTCATGCATCAGTTGCGAGAAAATAAATTACAAAGTTTTTTTTTTCTGTGACAGTTTGTTTGATTTTATTAACGTAGTACTAGAAGCAACTCGAGGGCTATTGGCGACTTACCTCGTAATTTTGAGCCTCAGTCAAGTGACGAGGACGACACCCGAGCTGGCACTCTCTCTCCTAATTTTCACACAACGCCAATGGAAGGACTTTGGGCCCCAAGAGATTTAACGTGTATCAGTCCCGGCTACACGGCGGGACTTAAGTGGCATCAAGGCTCGAACCCACGACTCAATGAAAACCGCTGGTTGCGAGTCCGATGCCTTAACGACTACCGCGGCCACTTTCCTGCAACAGAATTAATCATTTACGGTTCAATTATATATATATTTTTTTTGTTACAGTAATCATATGAAATGAAACAGTAAAAATGTGCAACTTATGTTGAAAATTATAAGACTGTGATGCAAAATATAAACAGAAGCAACATTTATCAGTTTTTCTAACTACTGTAACACTTAATTGTTCAGAAGTATTTCATTTTCCATATTTTTTAGTTTTCATTAACGTTGCACTAGAAGCAACACGAGGGTTATAGGCGATGGACCACGTAATTTTGAACTACGGTCAATTAACGAGGAAGACACCTGAGCTGGCACTCTCTCTCCTAACTTCCACACCACGCCAAAATCCCATTAAGAACTTGTGGAATATTGTGAAGAATCATTTAGGCAAGATGGATTGCACAACAACAAAAAATGCTTGATAAAAGATGTAATTCAAGGGTAATTTCATAATGATGGACTCAAGCATGTGTACCAATCTAGTGGAGTCAATCCCAAAACGTATGCAAGAGGTGATATGTCACACTAGAAAATGTATTGTAAATGTAAAGAATGGATTAAAGCATAGTTTTTACTTTGTCCCAATTAATTTGCACAGGTATATATATTGATTCGAAACTTATTGCAAATATAATGCATATATTGTAAAAAGTGCTTAACCTCTTGGCCACACATTTTTTTTTATTGCAATCATAGATAAAGGGAACAAAAATTTGACAGTAAATTGTTCACATGAGAACGCTATCTAATGAATAGTTATTTCCTTCTCAGTCCCGGTGTAGTCTGTAGGTTTAGTTTTTATTAACGTCGCACTAGAAGCAACAAGAGGATTTTTGGCGACGGACCTTGAAATTTTGAACTTCGGTCAAGTGACGAGGACGACACCTGAGCTGGCACCCTTCTCCTAACTTCCACACCATGCCTTCTCTGTAGTCTTTTGGAGACACTAGACCACACTTTCGAAAAATGCCACCAAGTTAAATAAAAGGCGTCGTTGGTGCCCAGAATTAATTTTTTTTGTTAATAGATGGTAGTTCCGAAAAAAAGGATTTTTAGTGAACATTTTTAATTTGTAATTTATTTATTGTAAAATGAAAATGTTTTCCGAGAGAAAGAAAATTATACGCTTGCGCATCGTTGAGTGTTCCTTTTTTTTTTTTATTTGTATAATAATAAAAATATTAAACACACAGTTGAATTCCTTCAACTTTCTCTGTTTATATATAACATCATTAAATTCTCACTCAAATCTTCCCATTTCTGACATAGAACACTGTTATTTCAGTGTCGCCTGTAGGAGACATTGGGTCAATGAGTCTCAAAATCACTCGATTATAAACAATTAATAGACAAAACTTACGCTATATTTGGTTCTAAATATCGTAAAGATGGAGACATTCTCCATCTTTATGATATTTAAAGTCAAATGGCATATATTTCATTATGCCATTTGAATATATGGCATATATTTCAGCTCCAAATGATGTTCTTTAATTGCTAACTAAATTCATCAAATATAGATATTTAAGGGATTCAGGGAAGAATCTGTACCTGTCAAAAAATGAAATGAAACATAATTAGTGATCACTGTAATTATGTCCAATTTAAAATTTCCCAGAATTCGAATGTATTGGGCAGGGAAAAAAAAAAACTATAACTCTCGTACTCGTAGACATTTCTGGGAAATCACAAGTTTTCAATAAGAAAACAACTTAAAATTGAGAAATTATTTAATTGTATAAGATAAAGAGAGAGAAAGCGAATGAGATAAATTTTGGAAATTAGGACTCTTCTGTACACAGTTAGGACAGGAAATTTTGTTATTAAAATTTTACATTATGCTAATTATTATAAATCACTCATTAAATTAAGATTTTAAATTAACATATCAAACTTTGTCTCAATGTCTCTTCCATTAGACACTTAATTTCTTAAAAATAAAATAATTTTCTTTAACATTTTTTTCAGTATTTAGAACCGATTGATACAAATTATTCTAAAATTTATGATTCAAAGTTGACTTTGGGTCTGAGGAGGTTAAATGTAATATATTTTAATACTGGAGCATTTCTTCTATCTGAAAATGAAGTAGAGGTTTGGGCCCCATTCTTTAACATTAACCGAAGAACATCCTTAAAAGTAACTGACATAACCTTCCATTTGCAGTTTCAATAATTTTGGTTAGGTTCTAAATATGGAAATATATTTTTCGCAACCATCATTTACACATAATTTGAAGTTGCCTTATAACAACTGGGAAATTATTCACATTCTAAAAATGAACATTAAAGGCATATTTAAATACAAAATTGCACTAAATAAGAGGTTTTGAGAAACATTTACTCAGACTAATAATATAGGAACTTAGCATTTGAAATAATTAGATTACTTCTAATAGTTTACATTCATTTATCAATAGTTTGAAATTATAATCTACATTATAAAAAAACTCATACAGATTGTGACCACCATTCCAAGCTCTAGAACTATTATGAAATTAGTGTAATGTATCAAAATTCAAAAATAAAAAAAAATATTCATTTCATAATCAAATAAAAGCAGTAGTTACTTTAAAGAAAAAAAAATAATTATGATAAAGTAAACTTGAATTGCTTTAACATTTTGTAAAACAGAAATGAAGCTCTAAAAAGTTTTTTTTTACTACTTGAGATCTTTATTCTATTTTCTAAGTATGCACTTTAGACTAATAGTTGATGCTAAAAGCAACTAATCTAAGGCAGAGAACTACATATTTTATATTTGTAATAAAATTTTTTAATGATATAAAGCAGCAGTTTTTAAACTTTTTTAGTCCATGTACCCTGGAATGGTTACACCTCCACACCCTCAATCGAGTTTCACCCAATACTCTTTAAAAATTGTTATGTTGAATGTAATTAAATGATCTGTTTTTTCAATGCATGGTTGTTGTTTATTTTTAATTTTTGAAGTCAGCAAAAAAAAAAAAAAAAAAAAAGTTAATACAAAGACTGCAAAAAGAAAAATGGGATATTTGGGAATATGGTGAATCGCAGAATTTAGAAAAATTAGACACATAACACATCAATCAATAACTCCCGAGACTAACCCAGAGATGGCGCTCGTAGTAAACCAGTAACCAGGTCTTTCTAGAGTACGAACCTTTGCTTGAAACGTGTCAAAATTTTAAGTCGATCGGACCAGAAATAGCTAAGTTATCAAGGTTGGAGTAAAGTCGTTTTGTAGTTTGTTTAAAAAATGGAAAAAACCGAGTTTCGTGTTCTGATAAAACATTGTTTTTTAATGGGTAAAAACACCGTGCAAGTGAAACAATGGATTGAAAAATGTTACCCGGACTCTTGTCCATCAAAAGCAACGATTTGTCGGTGGTTTGCCGAGTTTAAACGTGGTCGTACCGACACAAATGACGCGGAACGCTCGGGTAGACCTGTGGAAGCCGTTACACCGGAAAATGTGAGTGGAGTGACAAAAATTATAATGAAAGATCGTAAAGTGAAGCTCCGTGAGATTGCTGAGATGACACAGATATCATATGGAAGTGTATTTACTGAAAAAGGTTTTTTCCAAGTGGGTGCCACGATTGCTTTCGATGGAACAAAAACAGCAACGAGTCGATGATTCAGAAAGCTGTTTATCGCTATTTACCTGCAACAAAAAGATTTCTTTGCGAAAAAGAAAGTGAAAACAAAAAGATTTGGAAAAGCGTTGGAACGATAGTATCACCCTAAAAGGTGATTAACAAAAGGTGTTATGTTGATGAATAAAAAAAAATTTTGCAAAAAAAAATGTTGTTTTCAATGTTAGACTCGGGAGTTATTGATCGATGTGTTACAATATCAAATCTAAAGCTGTGTTTAACTTTCCTGCTATGCTTATTTTTTAAGTAAGAACGTGGAGTGGAGAAAACCTACCCATTCTACAAATTCTGTCAAGCAAATGGTAAAATACATTATGGCATTTTTAGAATAATCCCTGCATAACTAGCCCCAAAATTTTCTAGATTCACATTTCACCATTGAAAAGGCTCTTAAGACAGGTTTCTGATGTAAGTTTGTCAATCCTTGAAAAGGAGATATAATTAAATGTTACAAATGACAATCTTAATAAAAATCTTTTCTTACTTTTTAATAATAAAAATCTCTTCCTACTTTTTAATGCATTAAAATTATGTTCTTTTTTAGCTGTGTGACAGCCATAGCCATTTTCTTTTCACATACTTCCTAAAAGCCTCCCACATATAACTGATTGAAAGTTGTCAATATAAAGAAAAAATTATTTACTCCTTATCTTTAGGATTAAAGTGTGCACTAATTAAAGGAAAAATTTCAAAGCAAACATATATGACTTTATTATTCACAAATTTAAATACAGATTTTTAAATTGCTTTCTATTTACAGCATCTTGAACACAAAATTTCATACTGAATGAGACAAAAACAGCAACAAAAAAAAAAATCAAATGATACAGCATCTTTCAATAAGTAAGTATTACTTACATTTCATGGCAAATTAAATTTGAAATCTTTAAGTCAAGGGAAGGTAGAAATGTAACACTCATAATTCACAGTTAAATACTTGAACAAAATCACCAAAACATAATACTGATATATAACTAAATTATTTAGAATACATTAAAAGAATTTCTAAAAAATTGAGTCACTTCTTATTTGCAATGAGTGTTTAATGCACTTGAGGTATTCTTTTAGAAATGCATAGAGATATATTTACAAGACAAATAATTATGTTACAAGTACATTTTGAAAGAATTGTTTGTGCGTAGAAAAATATCATTTAAATAAAATATTTCATTTTCTTTTACCTGGACAAATGAAAATAGTTCAATATGTATAAGTGTACAAATTTTTTACACTTTTATACACAGTTAAGATCAGCAACTAAAATTCAATTTCACATATGAATATCATACTTATTTCATTATAAAAAGAACTTGTGTTTCATAGAGGTAATTTCCTTAATAAAACACGACATTCTTTGATAATGGGTAAAGTTACAAAGTTTTTTGTAATACTATCAGACTGACAATTTGTACTTTGAGATGATACTTTTGACAGTAAACCTTTGTCATTATTAATAGCTGGCAATTTTGGTATAATAACAGAGATCTTCTCTCTAATTTGCATATTGCCAATCTTCATATCAGGGGTAATAATTAATCTTTCTAGTTTTACTAATGGCCTTTTTGCTACTATATCATTATAATTATTTCTTGAACATGATTGACTTTTAGATTGAATAGATCCATTCCAATCATTTTGAAAAGAGTTTTTAATACGAGTTAATTGGACCATTGGTTGCTTGTGGTCAATCAAAAATTGTTCTATATCTTTAGGACTTTTAAAAGTTAATATGTCACTGTAATTCAGTTTAGTCTTATTTTTTTTATTAGTAATCACAAATATATTGCTTACATTTGATTTTTTTAAGGTAGACTTGGACCTTAACCTGTTACGTTTTAATGAAGCACCAGGCAATTTTTTATATATCGTCTTTTTTGCCACTGCAAATCTTTTTTTTCCATTGCGAAACATAATATTTTTCTTACATTTATATCTTTCTGAAGAACGTTTTATTACTTGTTTACAAGTAACAGTTTTCATTGAATTTTGTTTAGTATTTTTTAATAGTGTAGAAGCATCCTTTTGCTTCTCAATGATTTTTTCTGATGCATCATTTTTAGAATTATCTATTTCATAGAAAACAGAGTTTCGCTTATCTTTACATACTCTGATGACACACTTAAGTTGGGTGGACTTGATATCAGAAATTACATTTGAAGCAGAAACATGTTCATTTGAAGATGTCTCAATTTTTAATTCATTGCTTTGCTTTTCATTACATGTAGTAGAAACAGATGCTTCATTACATGCTTTATTGCCATGCAATGTATTTTGAGTAATTTCTAGTGATTTTTCGCACTTATATTCCAGTGATGTTTGATGTGATATGCCATAAGATGATTTGATATTATCTATAGATTCTGTTTGCTCATCTCCTACATGAACAGTTTCAACACAGGAATTACTAATTGATAATTTCAAATTATTTTCAATTTCCTTTAATTCAATACTTTCAGTACAAAATTCTGAAAGTTTCCTTTCACAAAATTTAACTGGTGCAGTCTCTGACGAAGTAGATGTTGAATCTGAATCATAGTGATACTGGAGGAATAACTGAGGTGGTGATAACTTCTCAGCACCTTCATTATTTGAATTTATTTGCAATGCAGATATTTGTCTTTTCAGAACTGGGACTTCATGTATTACTTTTAAATGTTGCGATAGGTCTTTCATTGATTCAAACACCTTATGACATAATCTACATTTCTTGAAGTTAGCGATTATTGCATTTGATTCATTTAAAGAATTTACAATTGAATTCTCATTCAGAATTGGTACATCTTTATTGTAATTTTGTATTGCATTCAAAGAGCCTTCATCAGTACAAGATGAATTAAAAGAAACTTTCAATTCCTCTAAAGTAGGAATTACGGTATTTTCAAAATATTTTTCATCTTTGTTGTTTTTAGAGTCAAAATGAACAACAGCATTTTCATCACAACAAACTAAATTTACTATATCATCAACTATTTGTTTTATAACTTGCTGAGAAGGCAACTGTAATTCAAAAATAGAATTCTCATCAGAATTTTTATTACATTGCAAATCTAATACATTTCCATTAAGGGAATCTTGGAAATTTTCATTAGAAAGATCTTCTACAATAGAAGTCACCATGCAAGAAGAAAATACTGGATTATTAAGTGCAAGAAAATTCTCACCTAAAGAAACTAAACACTTCCTGGCATTTTCAGAATCCTCATCTTTTTCATTATCACCAACAAAAATATTTGGTGATGGTTGTGACTCAACAGCTGTCATTTTTATTTTGTCATCTGAAAAATCATTAAAATTTTCAGTGGGCAGATCAAAATCATCACTACACTGGTAGTCTTTAATTAGAAAACTTAATGAACTTGCCTCGTTTACTGAAAGGGTTGGAAGAACATCAGATGAACTAACATTGAAGTCATCTAGGTGTTGTGAATTTTCATCATTCTTTGAAAATTCACATGGCAAAACTTTAGATGATAAGCATGCCATATTTCTTGGAGAGGCACCAGGAACACAAAATGAATCAGGATTCTTAACATCAACAGCTCCAGGAGAAGAACGCACTGAAAGAAATTTATCTGAAGAAGAATGAACTGCATTAGAAGTTTCTATTTTTGGAACAATGTCAATAAAACCTGACCTCAGATAATCATTTTTAAATTCACGAGTATGCTCAATAGATTTAAGTTGTTTGGAATGCATATATGAAGAATATGGATCAAATTCAGGATTCAATTTTGGCATATTCTTTTCTTCTGATTTATGTGTCACTGATGAAACATTTACTTCTGAATTTGGTATTTTATCAACACTCTGTTCATCAATTTCATTTACATTTAATGTTGCAGTGCTATTAATAGCTGTCAACTGATTTTGAAGACTTAAATGAGAATCTGTTTCCTTTAATGATTTTTTTAGTTTAACATGATTTTCATAATTTAATATTTTTAATTCATCAGTGATTACATCCATTTGTTTTTCTATGGGTGAAGTTGCAGATGATGTAATAACATTTTGCGCTTGTTGAGGTAATATATTCCGATTACCTTTCAAAGAGTTAGGCATATCTTTATTATTAGATATAATCGAATTCTCTTTGTCTGGAGAAAGAGGATGCACATTTTGATTACCTGATGTATTGCTCTCTGTCGAGTTCTCAGAAGCAGAATGATTTTCCTCATATGACTTTAAGCACTCATTATTTTCAAAAACAGCCTTCACACTTTGTGACTCTTTAAATAATTCAATTGTGCTTTTTCCAGATATTTCTTGAGTTACTCTATCATTTTGTAACAACTCGGTGAAAGAATCATTTGGATTTCCCAAAACTGAATATTTTGAGGTATCCTTCAAATAAGTTGAAGTGGATACTTTTTTAGAATTATCTAAATGTTGTTCAAAATGTGGGATTAAATTTTTTGATGTTTCATCACCTATGAAATTTTTAATACCTAAATCATTTCCATTCTTCCCCATACATGATGCTACTTCTCGAGAAGAGTCCTTAACAATGCTCTCATCACTAGAAGCATAATTTTCAGTTCTATTTTGTTCACCTAAGAGCCTTGAAGAAATTAAGCTACTCTTTATATCAATTTTACTATTTAAAAAAGCACTTTTTTCAATCACTGAGTTTCCATTTTTATTAGATGAATTGTTTTTTAAATCAATGGAATAACAACTTGGCTCATAATGTTTAGTATCACTTTTGTGCATTTTTCCTACGCTGTTTGTTTCAGTATTACACTGTTTGCTAACCGCTCTGGCCTCATAAACATTGTTGGTACATACTCTTCCATACATACTAATATGTTCATTTCTAGATGCTACATTTAAAGGTTCATTTATTCCTTCAAAATCTTCTAAAATTTCAGACAAATTATGAGAATTGAAGGAATTAACACTACTACCTCTGAAACAAGTAGCACTAGCAGAAGAATGATTTTCATCTGAAATCATACATTTCAAAAAATTACATTTGTCAGAAAATTGTTGTTCTGTATTAGATGAGCAAGGACAATTTTCGTAATGGGTCTTGGAAGAACTTTCCTGACTTATTTCATTTGCAGACTCAACAATGTTATCCTGAAAGTCAGAATTCATTCCTTCTTGACTCAAATTTTCGTTTTCAGCGAAATATGATTGATTTGCTTCTGACGAGTTAATGAATTGATTTTTTGAATCTTCATTATCAGTATTATTTGTACAAATAGGTGATTTCATAGCAGAAATAGCTACATTTCTATTTGATTGATGTGCAGTTTGAATTGAGCTGTGAGAATTTTCTTTGTGGTGGAAAAGTAATTTATTTTCTACACACATAGATTTATCTTTTGATTCAAAGTTTTGAGAAATCACATCTGCAGAGATACAATTACTGTGACGAATACTTATATGTCGTTTAAATCTATTTAGTGTAGTCAATTCCTTGCCACAGTACACACATTTGAAACATCCTTTCATTGATGATTTAGAGGCAAAAATATTACCATTTTTAGGAATAATTTTCTTTGAACCAGAATGTACAGTTCCCTTCACTTCATGTTGAGTAATATTCTTAACACCATTACGAACAATATTATTATCAGATATAAGGCACATTTCATTTGATTCTTCAGAATGTTGCATAACATTAGGGTTCCAGCTGTTCTTTTCTAACATAGGCAAAGAGGTGGATATTTGTTCACCCATTTTACCACTTTTTGAATAAGTATTTTTGTCCTGCATTGAAGAAACAGACACAAATTTCTCATTCGATTTAAATGAGTTATTATCACTTAGAGAGGTTAGAGTAATAGGTGAATGAGTGATCCTATTCTCTTGAACAAGTTCAGCATCTTTTGGATGCAGTTCTTCAGACGAAGATTGTCCAGTGTGTAATGGCAATTTATTTTGGATAGTTGACATTTCCTTATCAGAAATACAGTGCAAATTAGATTTCACATTGCTTTGCACATTTTGATTATCATCAATTTTTTGTGATGCGTTTTTTAATGATGGATTTGAATCAACCGAATGAATAATTTTCAAATGTTTCATTAAATTCTTTTCATAAGCAAAACTTTTGCCACATATATTGCACTTATGAATTTTGGGTACATTCTTTTTTCCTTTTTCAACTCCTGCTACAAGATTTGAGTCTTTCGAATCCAATTGTAAACATAATTTATCACCCTGATTTGACAGGGAGGACAACTGGTCAATTTTTGATTTTAAAACTAAGTAGCTTTGATTATCTGTATTAGATTCATTGATCAAATTATGAATAACAGATTTCTGTAATTCAATTTGATGGTTGTCAAGTTTAGAAACAGATCTCTCTTCAGAATATGGATACAGTTTTGAAGAATCAGATTTAAATTCTGTTCCATTATTTTTCTGAATATCAGATTCAGAAAAATCTTTCAAACCATGGAAAGTTTTCATATGCTTAACTAAGAATGATTTACTTGAATAAGTTCTGATACATAAATGACAATTAATTTTTCCATCCTTTTTGAATTTTAGACCACATTTTTGCACCTCATTTTTATCATTAGATACTGTATGATTAGGACCAACATGTTTATCACTAATACCATAATTCAGATTTTCAAAATTGCCAGCTATGTCATTTAAAGCATCAGATGGTGACAAACAAGTATTGGTATTGATGTCCTCATGGAGTAATGAAGAAACATAGATGTTACTCAAGTTTTCATGATCCAGTGCAGATGAGGTATCAGCAAGTTGCTTAGAATTCAAATCAGTGGATGAATTTTCGAGTACATAATCATGTCCTTGATGCTGATTCAAAATGTGTTGCTTCATATGTAGAATCAGTTTTCCACAATATTTGCATGGGGATTTTAAACATTTTTTAGAAGTTAATGCTTTTTTATCAATTTGCAAAGTTTCAGATTTTAACTGAATTTTATTCTCACCACTTTCAACATCTTTGAACTTACATTTCGCCTTATTGTTTGAAGTTACTTTTGATCTTCCTTTCTGTAGAGGTTTGTAAACTTCTTTACTTGCACTATCAGATAAATAAGGATCAAAATCAAAAATCTGAGATGCCTGCATAAGATCATTATTAATAGGATTATTAGTATCATTAATAAATGATGTTCCACTAACATTCTGCATAACACATGGATCATTACTTGTATGTGAATGATAAGCATTAACATGCTGAAGTAAATCAACGCTAGAATTCAATTCTTCATCGTATATTGAATTGGACACAGTTAATTGTTGTTGAAACATGTTTTGTGGTCTTCCCTCTTTATTTGTTTGAGGAATGTTTGGATCCATGAATTTTCCAGCTTCTGAATGCTTGATTACTTTTGGCATCTGTTTGAGACATGCCAAATTTTTAAAATTTTGTTTTTCAAGTACATTTTTTAAATCATCTCTACCTGGATTTAATCCAAGATTTTCTGAACAAGACTTTTCTAATTCCAGAGTTTCATAGCTAGATACTTCAAAGTTTGCTTTCTTATTTTCAATTATACCACTATTACTCAATGGATCTAATCCAAGATCATTAAGCCACGATTTTTCATGCTCTTTATTTCCAGAGGATTCAATATTTGATTGTTTGTTGCCAATGTTGCAATCCATAATACTGTTCCCACAAATAGCACTTAAATTTGGAGAGACGTTTTGAGAAAAATCAACTTGCTTTAACATCTCAGATAAACTTCCTGATCGAGAAATGTCACAAGGGGATTCATTGGGATATAAATTCAATGGATGAGTATTTTCTGAAATTCCCAGAACATTATCTTTATTTTTGTAGATATTTTGATTATCTTTTAATATATCAAAAATCGAACTAAAAAGTTGTTCTGTGTTTTGTGAATTTTCTGCATCCAATATTGAACTGCAAACGCCATGATTGCTGCTTTCAACCGAAATTTCGTTATTATCTTGAACATTGTATTCAGTGTCATTAAATATTTTGGGATTCAATGTTTCTTTATACGAGTCTTCCGTTTGGGCACAATAACTTTTCTGACTATGAGCTTCTTCCATATGTAATTCAATCAGTGATGTTGGAAAAGAGAAGGAGCAAAAGTTGCATATTGTATGAGGATCGTCCATTTCATTCAGTTGATATATGTTCCTTGATAATTGAAAGCATTCATCACCATTTACCTGTAAATAACAGTATTGAATTATAGATTTACAATTTTTAACTTTGAAATTATTCAACAGAATATAATTTTTTTTAAAATCATTAAAACTATTCCAGCGATGAAGTAAAAATCATATTCAGAGAGGCAAACTTCAGAATTCACACATGCAATGATTCACAAATAAATAATTACCAGCATTCAACAATCACCAATCATTATCATCTGAAATATTATATGCATACCATTAAAATAAAAATATGACATCAATTTTTTCAAAAAAATTAATTAAAGTTTACAATAGGATTTTCTACTTAAACAGTAGACAAAAAATCCAAATTAAATTAAAATGAAACAGTTATAAAATTAACAAATGACCTACTTTAATAAAGATACAAATAGAGTTCATAATACAAAATCTACATCAAAGGTTTTTTTCTCCTTAAACCATTTCCATGCATTCAAAGTTATTGAAATTTTTTAATTCTAATAACACACTTAAAAATAATTTAACAGCATGCAATAACTTTCAATAAATGAGTAAAATTTCATCTTTGGTGAATCATAGCAAATATAAAAAATGTATTCCAATGCAATTCTGTGATAGTAGCTATTTCAATAAATATTTCTATGAATAAATAGGGGCAAAATAATATAGTTTAATGGGTTCCCCCCCCCACACAAATACTTTATTAAAGCTTACAGGAGAAAAGGGGAAAGAAAAGCACACACCAACAAACATATATATATATATATATATAAAAGTACTCTATTTCAAATCTCATTACTTCTGAAAATAAAGAAACAAATTCAGAGTTTTTTCTCAAACAATTGGGCAGCATAATAATCATTTTTCAAAATGTATAAACCCTTCCTCCCTTTACAATTCATTTTTCTAAATTTAAACCAATAGAAAGAATCGGTATTGTTCTGAAAATAATATCATATGTTTTATTTTGAACTTCTGTTTGATTTTTAAGAGTACAAGCTCCAAATACCCTGTATTTAATTAAGTAAATTAACAATAAAATCTTAAAGAGTAATCGACTCACCTGAAAAATGATGAGGATTAAGGGCTAATGTCTTATGATCTGTGTATCCATCTGTTTGCACTTGATATGAACAAGATGTTAGCCTAAAATTATTATTACCTTAATTCTTTTTCTGTTCTTACAAAAATATAATCCTACAAGTTTAGATCTGATACATCAAAAATCCGAATGAAATATTTTTGGGACAAAAAAAAAAAATTAAGTGCTATAACCTATACAGATGGGTACACATATTGATCACTACTACTGAAATACATTCAAATATATTACCTTTTACAAATTTAATTCTATGTCAAATCATTTTAGTTTTAGACATCAAATTAAACTAGTACATAACTTGCATTAATTTTATTACATCCTCAATTTGAAACATATGCAAGAATTCAGGCACAAAGCATTTAATTTCGATAATTAAGATTTAAGCAATCATAATATAGAGAAAAACTGTACATAAACATTTATTAGAATCATTATATTACACAATTTTATCAACAAGTTACTTTTGTGATAAATTGATTCATGTTTAAATCATGCTTCCTCCAAGGCTTTAAGTCTACATTTACGAGATAAACCAATTTAATAGTGACTGAATTTTCATTGAAAAATTTGTGCAACTACAATGGAATTGGGTGGTTAATGATACATCAGTTTAAATTATGTTCCCTCCCAAACTTTTACACAAATAAAATTTAATTTTTTCATATTTTTATGATCACAAAATGTCCCGGATTCAATGCCTACTAGCAATCAACAAATCCATTTCCACAAAACAAAGTAGATGATTCATAAAAGACATGAAGTAGATCCAAGGGGTGGGCACATGCCCAGTGTCATAATTTCATGAACAGAATAATAACACATTTGAGCAGGAAATCTTAACCAAACTGAGACCACTAAATTTAAAAGTAATTTGTTGTTTTACTTCAGTGTTTTGTTGTGTTTAAGCGTAGAACCAAGCTATCTATAGCAACTAAGTTTTTAGTTCTAAATTAGAATTTGATTTCTGAGATAATATTTAGCTTTAGATAAAGTGCTAAATAAGAGTAAATAATAAACAAATTAAACAAATAAAGTTAAGTATTATGAACTTTAAAAGAATTGTACCTCCTCAGTACCCCAAAATGTTGTGCCCATCAAGTAAGATTTTTTTTTTTTTTTTTTTTTGGATCTGCCAGTGTATGGAGTTACACATTCACTCATAAATTATTAAATGAGAAAAATTAAAGTAACCATATTATTTAGAAGCTTGAAATAAATCTGAACTTGTCACTAAATAACAAAATAAATTGGGCCACTAGAGAGTACATTTTTAATCCATTTATAATACTTACTGAATAATACAATCCCTATAGTATTTTTCTTATGACTTCTCAGCAAAATAGTATAATTTGAGAATTTCATTTTCTGAAAAAAAATCTTATTTCTGAAGGGGAAAAAAACTATCCGTTTCTGGTTCACTCACACACCAGCTTCATTTCAGAAATATTTCTCCCTTTAAAAAATTTTGGAGGAGAGAAAGCAATGGTGTTAAGCCTAGGGAATATGGTAAATGCAACAGAGCTATACAATTGTCTGGCCAGTCGCCAAAGCAGCATGTGGATAGGCAAATGTCGTAGTGCAATACGATTATCTTAATATAAATTTTCTCAAGTTCTTTGTTCAAATCATTTATTTGTTGACGATACATAGAAGAAATTAGCTTTTTAATGATTTTGAGAAGCTCATAGTATATTGAACATTCAATGTCCTACCATACATACAGTATTATCTTACTTAGGCACATGCTTCTTATTTAGGTGATCATGCTAGGTTGATTGTTTATCAACGTCACCCATAGAAACAAGATGAGGGCAATTGGCAACAAGTCTCATAATTTTGAACCTCAATGAAGTGATGAGAACAACACCTGAGCTAGCACCTATTCCAAAGCATGCTGATGGGAGGACTTGCGACTCTCCATAGACATAATGAGTATCAGCTCAGTAATACAAAGTCTTTAATGACCGCAGGACTAGAATATGATTCAAAGAAACTATGCTGGTGATGAGCTTGCAATCAGGACCATTCAGCTATAGTGGTAATGTGATTATGCTGAGAAGAGGATATCATAAGATGAAATTATATTGCTCAGTAAATATTGATTAATAAGTTAAAAATCATTTTAATTTAAAAAAATAGAACTTTCTGGATGATCTAATATATTTTAAGATGTAAATTTACTTTTCAGGTTTTATGCCTATTTCCCAAATTGATATTTTTTGAAATCCCATTTCCTCTTATAAATTTTAATATTTTTTAATGTAACTATTAAAATTCTGATTCGAAATTAATATGAATGCCCTTCAAACTTCTTTGCTTCATTTCTATTTTAAAACTTCAACCGTTTAACTGATACACAAATGTGCAATTTTCTTAAAGTTTTAATTCAAATAACATTTAATAAATTTTTTTAAAAACTCGGGAAGCGTTTTAGGTAATTTTTAACAATGTTCCTTATTACAACAGAGTAAAAATATTAATAAATACCTCAGCTATATAATTTGATTTAACAAATGTGACAATGCAAATTATTTAAGAAGCAACAATTATGTGAATCTTTAATTAATAACAATTACTTGAAAGAAACAGTTTTACAACTATTCATAACATTCAACAATGTAATTAGAGAAAACATCTAATTAAAAAAAGTGATACTTTAGTTCTAAATTATAACTAATATATAAAATAAAACTTTGAGTAGACTCTTGATTTAATCCAGGTTGAAAGCATTTTAAAAAAAGTAAAAATGAGCGAGCTAATTAAGGCTACATTTAACTTTTTATGATACTGTTATTTGTTACATAGTTCAATAATTTATATTTCCAAACTACGATTACATTTTACATTATGTTTAGACAAACATTTGCTAAGCAAACAATAAAGGCAAACAAAACAAAAAAAATCAATAAAAAAGCAAATATTAGAACTAGCTACTATCACTTATATTTTAATGTTAACTAACATTCAGCTGACAACATTGTTTTCAACTCTTCAGTTTTCTTTGAAAAATTAAAATAAAAATTATTAAATTACATAAACTTTAATTGTTTAAGTAACTTGAATATGTTTTCATACCTCAACTGAGTCCCATATATCAAAATCCAAGCAGCTTAAGGAAAGAAAAATTGCACTAATTGACATAGAATAAGATATCCTCAAAAATTTATTTAGTACTTATAAGAACATCAATTCATGTAATAAAGAATGTATTTCAGCAGCAGATACATGAAAGATTACTATCTGCATAAGACTAAAGAAATGAAATGCCAGAAAATAGACATAACTATAAAGATAAATATTCTTGAAAAGATAATTCTCCGTAAATTAAGGAATTTAATAAGAAAAGGTAAAATTCATCAAGTAAAATAATAATGAAAGACCTTTAAAATATGAATAGATGTATAATGCATATAAACACAATACATTTTTTTTTTTACTTAAAAATCATAATGTAGCAGTAATTTGCAGATCAATGAAAATGGTTCTCTCTCCCATATTCCCTTGCATAAATTAAACCTATCAAAATTTTAGATCACAACATATATTTTTTAAAGCATGTCTTAAACTTTCCCTTATTTCATTCAAGTAAATATTTTTGCAACACAGGGAACAGAAGTATACAAAGTAAGAAACAAATAAAATGTGATAATTAATCATGAAAAAAAATTCATTTAATATACAAGATAATGTAATTTCACCATTCATTAAAAACAAATCTACATATTTCTACTAAGTTATATACGTTCGCTTGCAAAATTAAGAGAATGTGCAAATCATGCCCGTTTTTACAAAAGTATTGAAACAGATGTACTAATTATGCTTCTGAAGAATTAAGCAAATATTCAATCAAATATGTAATAGTACATGTTGGCAGAGTTGTGACTGTACAGGGGACATAAACGTAGGAAAGCCTGTTGGCAATTTGTGAGCTCGTAATCCTCCACAACATTCATCATGTTTCTCACAAGAATTGGTAAACTTTATAAGGTATCAAGTAAAATGAATAATCAGAAATATATGGATGATAGAATTATATGGAGAATTGACGATAGATTACAGGTAGGCCAATCACAAGAGCAGCTGACTTGAGAGCTCAATTGAATGCCTGGTGTTGTCTGCAATTAGTGGAAACAGTTTCAGCAGATGAGACCTGGTTTAGTTTAGTTTTCATTAACGTTGCACTAGAAGCAACACAAGGGCTACTGGCGACGGACCTTGTAATTTTGAACCACGGTCAAGTGATGAGGACGACACCTGAGCCGGCACCCCCCTCTCCTAACATCCACACCAATAGGAAGACTTTGGGCCCCGACAGATTTAAGGTGCATCAGCGCCAGGTAGAGAAGACCTGGAATAAATCAACTAAGATCCATAACGATAATGAGGATCGTTACTTAGCACTTTTCGCACAACAAGACAGGACTGTTACAACTTCACAGTTCTAATTAGCTGTATGCCTCAAGACTCATTTCTTACATCTACTCATTGCAACACACAAGAGAGCACATTTATCATAGTGCAGACAACATGCATCCTTGACCAAACTTCAATGGAGCAACATGCTTCTCATAGATTAGTCGAGTTTCTTGGTATACCTATATTTGGAGAGGGCCTAAGACACAATACTATCACTCCCACATCAGGGAAAATAATTATAGTGATGGAGATGTAAGGGTTTGAGGAGGCATTATGCTGGATGGCCACACACCCCTGTATGTGTTAGGTAAAGGCTCCCTGACTGCTATGAGGTACTAGAGCTATATGTTTGACTTTCCAGGGACGTGGTTGGTACTAGGTTCCAACAATGCTCATCCACATAGGGCTCAGCTGGTTGACAATTATTTGGTTGGAGTTAATGACACTGAATTGCTGTGGGCCCACAACAATTATTTGGAAAGCTCTTGAAAGAGCAATTGCATCTCACCATTACCTTCTGAAAAAAATACCTTGCTGCAGGAATGGGATCGACTGACACAGGAACTATTTTAGCTGCCTCTTGTCTAGTATGACATCATGCTATACAACATGCTTGGCTGTGAGAAGGGACCATACTCATATTAGACCCCCATTTTTAGTTCGATATCAAGATGTAGATTTCGGGCATCCCTGAACTATGAACTACAATGATAATCATACAACATAAAATGATTTTTAAATAGTACATCTCTCTCTGTCCATTAGTTTTTCTGAAATTCAACACAATGTGCAAATTCTCTTAATTTTAAACATGAATATATATATATTTGTGTGTGTTTATTAAGTTTTATGTAAAACATTAAATCCAGGATATATTTTTGATAATGAGGAAAGTAGAGCTTCAACATTTAGCAGTTAGAAGATTTTTCATTTTAATAAAAAAATTTGCTGAAAATACTGCTACATATAAGCACATAATACTAAAAAAATTGAAATGTTTTAAGCCAAAATTTGTGAAGTGTGGAAATTCTTCTTAATTCTGAGCTAATATTTTTGTTAAATTATTATTTGGAAAACTGGGTTTTAATCCTTCAAAAGACATTTTTTTTAACATTTAGTGGTAAATTATTTAGAATAATTTCAATCCAGAATGATTTCTGAACCAAATCTTCTTCAGTACCAATTATAGTTTTAACATAAATTGTTAATAGAAATTAAATTATCAAAACTTCTATATTTAATTAAAATTTTAGAAATATAAAATACTTAAAATTAAGAGAAGTGTCTATTATAGTAAATTATTGATAAAATTTCTAAAATTCTAAATCTCATTATGCAATCTAGAAATTGCAATATACTGTTTAAAGCAATTTTACATGGGTACATGTTTTTCACATTCATACTAACATGGCATTACTATTAACATTGTCAATTGACAAGACATTTAAAAACAAGAATTAGCTGAATTAAATTTTGTACATAATGAAAATAAACTTTTTTTTAAATACAGTTATTTGTATTACTTTCTAGCATATTTTATGAAATCATAGAATTACTTATTTTTTTAAAAAAAGTTATTACAAAGCCTCAACAGTAAAAGACAAAAAAAAAAAAAAAAAATAGTATCCTGTTTTATTAATTTAATTTATTTTTATCTGTGGTTCATATAATGTTAAAAATAGGATTTCTTTTAATCTTCAACTAAACCATTCACAGTATCGAAAATTTGAATGGAAAAATGAATATGCATATAATTATCGAATTTTATTTACGAAATCTTTCATTATACACGTTTCATACAAAAATAATTTTCCGATGAATTTTTATAAAACTTATCTTTCATTACAAATTTTATGGTTTGCTCATTAGCTTTGACATCAGTTGTATCTTTGTCTGTTAGATAATGGAGGTTTAAAACAGTTTTTTTTTTGTTTTGTTTAAAAAATACACAGAAAAAATGTTTGATTTTTAGCTGAAAAATTAAAAGCATACAGAAATCATGATTATGCGACAGAAGGTTAACAATGAATGTACACAAAGGTAGAGTATACTTATGAGTGATGAACTCAATGACAAAGTCAGATACTCATTCCTTTAATCAAATTCACTGTATTCCTGCTCTTATTAGATAATCTTAAAAACACAATATAAAGCGTCAAATTTTGTACCTCTAAAGTTTGTATTTAAAAAGGTACACACAGAATATATGCAAAAGCTTCATATGTTGAATGATTTCCAGTTCCAGGCAACAATGTATTTAAATATAAAAAAAGTTTGATGGAAATTTACAGACACTTATTTACTTGAAGCTTCTCTTCTTTCATTTTCATTTACATTAAATTTTGTGAATTTCAAATGTAAAATGTATTCTCCTAAAAATAACAAATAAAATATCCAATAATTAAATTTTTGAACTAAAATTACCAAACCAAATATCAGTCATTTCAACTGAATTTTCATAAGACTACAATATCTATCTATTTCGGAAAACAATAGCAGTTATAAAACTAATCCAACATTAATAATTGAAAGATTATAATTAGGTGAACCATTTTCAGATGATGAAAAGTTTCTTAAAACTAATAAAATAGAGAATTATTAAAATGTCATTTAAACAAACATAACATTGAATCTACAAATTACTGCTAGTCACAAGCTCTTTTTTATTAGCAATCAATAAAGGCAGGGGGGGGAAGGCCTATATTATTAATGAAATGACAATGTTATAATAAACACATAAAGCATAACAGCAAGATTAATTTTGCAATAAATAAGAAAAAGTTAGCAAAAAAAAGATAATTAGACACAAAAATTACAATAATCAAAGTATCAAAAAAAAAAAAAAACCATTTAAATAAAATGCAGTTTTTACAAATTAATAAAATATTACAAGCAAGATATAAATAATGCCATGAAGTGAAAATAAAACAGATGCATACTCATTTAATAAGAGAGGGACTATTTTCAAAATGAAAAAGTCTTTTTTTTAAGAAAGAGAACAAATAATTTTTAAGAGCAAAATTGTAACTTTATTTCATTTAAAGATGAATAATTATGTGCAATCTGTTAAAGATTACATTTTAATCTGTAAATTTCAAAATGATTAAAAGTGTTTATTTTAGAAGGAAAAATCTATATGAATATATATATACACATACGTATAAAAATTAATTATGAATTTTAAAAAAAGGCAACTTAACATCAGAATATTTGGACTCACAAAGAAATTAAAACCTTAAATAAAGTTACCTTGATACATTAAGCATTATTGCTATTTTATTCTAAGCAGGGGGGGGGGGGAGAATTAAGAAATGTTTTCTTTTTGAGTATAAATAAAATCATTTCTCTTCAATGACAAAAAATAAAAATCGCTGAAGATCATTTGAAAAGGAACTGGAAGGAATAATGTATTTCAAACACATAATATAAAAACTACTACATACTTTACATTAAAATCAGTGCTCATGACTACTGCATTATAATGAATCATTAGTTTAATGGAAGCAACAGCTTGAATTTTTTGTTTGACATGTCCATAACTTGAAGACTGAAAATTACAGCTTCAAAGCATGGGATATAATATAAAATACAAAACAAAATTACACATACAGAAATAAAAATATTCCTGCAAAATCAATAGAAAAAGTATGGATTATTTTTTAAAAATATAAATTATCAGCCAATTTATAATGTTTTAACCTTTTGATGGTCATCAACCAGCTAAATCCCTCAAAAGGAAAAGCTAGATAATTCTAAAGATGAATAAGTTGCAATATGAATATGTGAAATTCCATGTTTTCAAAGTGTATCACAGACAAAAAGATTATTAGGTAAATATAATAATTAAATACTTCCAAAGTTTAAAATAGAGTGGATTTATTTACACATTTTAATTTAACAATTTACTGACAAATATTTATCATTAACTGAATTGTTTGTAAGTGCAATAATAAATGTTATAAATATTACATTAATGTAGTTTCAAATAGTTCTTTAAAGACTATCATTTAAAAGCAAGCAAATTATCTGCATCACTACCAGAAAAGGGTGACATTTTCAGAAGCAAATAAGAGGGAAATGATTGCCACTTTCAGAGACTTTTTGGCCGTAATGTTGCCCATAAGAATGAAAATGGTTGATTCTAAAAAAGGTCAAGGGGTTAAAAATCATATGAATATGCATGTTTTACACAGGAATCTTGAACACAAAATTCCATTTGAAAAATACATACATTTTTATGCTGACCATACACAAATGCAAATAAAAACAAAACATACATGGAGAGAAAACATTAAAACCTCTTTTAATCCTTAAATGCTCGAGATGGATTATAATGAAATATACCAATAAAGTTGGTTATATTGTAACAGCATGTGCATAAGAGTGTGAACCTGGATTAAAAGAATGAAAATTAAAAAAAAGATATTTGAAAACTGAAATTATAAATTCTTTATTGCTGAATCAACTTTAATTATCTTTCAAAATGTGAAATTTTACAAAACAGTCCCTTTACTGAAGTGAAGGATGTCAAGGGTATGTTGATGTTTGTTTGCATCCTCCAACGATTAATCTATTAGAACATACTCTTAATTTCCAGAACATAAAATGTTTCTTTTCAAGCATATTAAGTTAACTCTGTGGCTCCCTTTTCATTCGAAAGTCTCTCAATTTTGATAACTGGTCACTTTATGAATTTGAAATGATTTAAGGATGTTTTAGGTTTTTTTAAAATTTGAATTATCCATACAGAAAGTAAGCATTAACTACACTAACTTTCCACTCCCAAGAGACCATTTGGCAAATTTTAAACACACACACAATCATTCATATTTTGTTGCAGGACTATAAACTTACATTATGTACCCAATTTACATAATAAAAATGAGTCATATCTCTGTGTATATGAGGTGATGGACATGTCTCCATAGCAGAGCATTTTTATCATTAAAAGATAACATATACAAGTATATATGTTTTAAGTCATTTTTTAAATTTTAACTTAGATCAATTTAATATATTTTTGTCTGACAAAAATCTATACATCAAATACTAAAATAAAAGCTTTTAGTTAAGAACAGGGATGATTAAACACATCATCTAACAAGTTTTTTTTTTTTTTTTTTTTTTTTTTTTTAAGTAAAAAATAGAGCCAATTCAATTTTCATTTTGTCTCGCTTTAGCCCTTCAGTAAAAATCTAAATTGTTAATAATAACTTTTAGAGCAATCTTGAAAAACAAAAGTAAAATATCAGTCACTTTTATACTTTTACAATCAATAAAAATTAAGAATATATTTCAAAGATATTTGTACAAAAATATTACAGAATGCAATTTTCATACACATAAAACAATTATTTAGATTGATATGACTCATTAAATAAGTGATTGTGAACAACACCAATCTCAGCATGTTAAAACTAATTTTATCTTTACATATACTTTACTTGTTTTATTAATATTTTAGGGCTACAAATTATTTTTTTGTTGACCAGAATATGTTACTTAAATATAACGGAGAAAGGCAAGGAAGTTTTTCCAGATTGAAGGCTTTAATAAACAATTTACATAATCCAATAAGGTCATATCAAATAAACTTAAATTAGAAAGGTTTTAAAAATGTAAGAGTAAAGGACACTTGGAAAGAATTTAAAGAACATATGAACAACCTCAAATATCCTTTTAAAACCTTATGCCATTTTAATGGTCATGACTAAATGTGTAATTATGCACATCTTATTCATTTACAAGAAAACAAAATATTTTAAAATAGCCTTCAATTACAATTGAGAATATATTATTTGACAAGCTGAAAATGAGAGGAAAAATTTAATCATTTAGCTGACTTTTCCCACAAGATATATACACAATATTTATTTCTATAACTGTTTCACATATATACCCTTAAAGTAAAAATGAAAGTTTTATTTCACTGTTTTACATTATATTTGAGTAAATTTTAAAAGGCCAGGGCAAGTTTTTGACATCAATTTTTACTTTTCAATTTGTTAATCTCAAGTACCAGGATATATATATATACCCCAACTCTTTTTTTACACAGTAGATACATTCCTCAGAAAGTCATGCAAAATAAATTGGTGTAAAAAATACTTGCAATATATGATAAATTTGGGGATATGTTCCAAAACTTTAAAAAATTATCTAAGATGAAAAAACTTTATATAATTTAAATCTATATTATATTTGCATAAAACAAAAACAATTCATTTTTAATACAATTTTTTTTTAAATTAGTGTACAATAAAAATTCAATCTTAGATACATACAACATACAAAAATTCAAATTAAAATTAAGAATAAATCTACTAACTGACAACTATTCATCGATATTTGATAACAAGGGTGTACGTTTATTACGAACTGGATCAAAAAAGCTATCATTGGTAGAAGTATCAGATATGTTGAGGACAGCTGTCGGCTTTGATTCAAATGAAGAATTTTGTTCCTTGTTAATGGCCTATGTTGGGTTTTTTGTTGTTACAAAGTCTGTTATTAGCAACTTTTTTATTTTGGTTTCTCAAATTGCTTATATAATTCTTGATATCCAGCTACACAAAACTTAAGAAAATATTCCATACTTGTAGCAAATTTCAAGCCCTCCCGAATTAAATCAGCTGTTAATAGCTGAACATCATCTTTGACTTCATCATTATCAACTTCTTTATAATCATAAACTGTCATAAACCCGATCAAATCGTCCTCATCCAAAGGGTTTTCTAGCATCAATTTTTTATGTCTCGTTTGCATGTTGTTAAAACCTTCACCACCAGTTGCGTTTGATGGTTATAATTTCAGAACACACAACTAATTTTTGTACAACGCATGCTAGCAAAAAAAAAAATTCCAACAAGCATTTAAGGTCGATTGGAGCAACTCTTTGATGGTAAAAGAAGCATGTGTAATACAATCCATAATTATAAGCTTTCTCCATGCTTCCACAACAGTCAAATTTCTTTTTTCCACAGAGTCTAAGATACATTTTAAATTCTGCTACAATACCCTGATCGAGTGGCTGAATCAAAGAAACGGTATTAAGCAGTAAACAGCATTTGAAAATTTGTGGAAAAATTTTGAGGGATTCGTATTAGAAAACAAAAATGTCATGAAAAAAGTACATAGATGGACTGTGTTTATTTCAAGACCATGTAAAAAAAAAAAGAGTTGGGTGTGTATATATATAGTTTTCTTAAACCTTAAAAAAAAAAAAAATTGGAATAATATAAAATGTATGAAAAAGTAATCTCAGTTAAACTGGAATTTTCCCCAATACTTTTTTATAGCTTTCATCAATTCTTTTATAAGTATGATTATTCTCAGCAGTTCAAAAGGTACGTTTGACAAATAGTAGCGACAATTCACAAGAATTGTTACTAATCAATTTTTTTATCAGGAATTTTTATTGCAGAACTGAGAAAAATCACAAGCTTTATAATTTTCCTTAGATACACCAATATACATTTCCATACATTAATTATCAAAAACAACAACAACAAAAAGAAAACAGTTATGAACATTTTTTACAAAAGTGGTTCAAGTGTCTCAAATTTCCTCTCCATTGTATTTTGAGAATTTTACTAAAATATATAAACTATACTAAAATATACAATACTTCAAAATTATTTACTTCTAATCAATTTTAGAAGACAAAAGTAATTGTAAAATCAAAAAGTTAACCTCTTAACATCCATTGTGCTATCAAAAATAAGGATTAATTAGCACATTCCAAAATAAAAAGAGAAAAATAGGGAACTTAAATGTAATTCAGAAATGTTTTCCAAACTTTTAAAAATCAATGTATCCAATTGATTGTAAAGTACATCAAGACTAAAGAGCGAGGGATGGTCAAATTAAATGGTATAATAGCCAGAAGGCTACACCAAACAATGTGTAACTGTGATCTAGATGTATGACAAAATAGAAATGATAAAAATTGACAAAAAGGGTCGAAAATAGAGAAGGATTGCCAGGGTATCTATCACATGGGTACAACACTCATATTTACTGAAGGTTTGGTTTTATTAATGTCGCACTAGAAGCAACACGAGGGCTATATTGGCAACAGACCTCATAAATTTGAGTCTTGGTCAAGTAACAAAGACAACATCTGAGCTGGCACACCCTCTCCTAACTTCCACATCATGCCGAGAGGATTTTGGGCATCGACAGATTTAACGTGCATCAGCCCAGGCTACACAGAGGTCTTAAGTGGCCAAGGCTCTTCCCTGCGTCTCAATGAAAACCGCCGGTTACGAGTCTGAAACCATGACCACTAGGCAATTCAGCACTCATATTTACCGAAGACAGTAAACCCCATTGCAAAAAAAATATTACCAGGTTCCTCAGGGTCGTGATGGCTGTACCAACCCAAAGGAGGTACCAAAAGCCCCTGAGGGCCACAACCAATGAGGTTAATGGTTGAGATCCAGGTGTACAATAAGATATACTGGGTGTTGGCTACATAGCTAAGAAAGTAAAGGAGACACATTATCTTACAATAACTATCTACAGCTAAAACTGATAAATTTATCAATCTAGTTTGATATTTGTCAGAAAGACAACTCTTCTAAGACAAATTTTTCTTGAGTTACAGAGTGCATTTCCAATATATATTGGGGGAAAAAAAACATTTATAAAATTAAATTATTCAGAAATGAAATTCTTATTAAAGCACATCAGATTGTGATTTGATAGCTGTAATATGTTCCAGTTACAATAAACTAAACCATAAAGATATTAATGCAAAAATACTAAAATAAATTATTTCAACCCTTTTAAAAAATTTTATTCATTCATACACAAATAAAATTTTTATCCATAGAAGAACAATTTAAATATTTTATAAACATAATTTTTCATATATAACATGAATTTAACTAACCTGATTATTTGCTTGAGAAGATTGAACGTCAGTTGCTTCGGTTTTAATGAGAAACTGCTGTTGATTAAATTTAGTAGAGGCTGAGCAGCTATCACAAGGATTTAGTTCCAATGGTGAGCAACAAGGTTGTGATAAGAAGTTAGCATTGGCATTATGGATATTAGATGATTGTGAAGGAGATATAGAATTTTTTGTTTGATAAATGACTACATTTCTCTCATCTCTCGAAAGAACAGAATTTGATGGTAAACTTGAACTGAATTGAGTCTGAGAAGGATTAGTTAGCGAGCTAGTAATAACAGAGGAAGAAGATGAAGTGAATAATGAACTAGATACATCTGATGGTAACTCAGAAAAGCTTTTAATACTGAGTCGTTTCTGGGAACAATCTGGATTACCACTAAATGTTTTTGTCGGTGCAGAAATATAGGAGTTTGATGGCGAGTAAGTTTCTATATAAGGATATGATTGTATATTATGTGATGAAGTCAGTCTGGATTTTAATAGTGATGAAGGAGTTTGTTCACTCTGTACAGTAGCACTATTAGAATAATTGCAACTATTTAAAATAGAATATGTTGAATCTTTGTTGTTTGTAGGTGAACCAATAGAACTGGATGCTGCTTTGGCGTTATTAGCAGTTGAATAAGAAGTGGTACTAGTGATTATTTTGGGATAAGAACTTGAATACCAAGATTGCTCACTAGTTTTTAAAGGTGTATTACATAAGTTACTAGTTGGACAAAGTTCTAATGGTTGATTATTCACAGAATTATGTACTTGACTGTTAACTTTCCATTCATGATTTGAAGAATTCAGTAAACGGTTTTCATGATGTTGGTCACTAGAGTAATTAACCACACCAGTAGTTCCCATGGATGAACTGCAAGAACTATTCGTAAAATGATGCTGCAAATGCTGACTATTTGAAGAACTCTTTACTAGTTCAGAGGTCTCTAACTGATGTTTTGTAAAGCTCAAGAAATTATCATTCTGTTGATCACTGGAACAATAATTTCTCATAATACTAGCATCTGCAGATGTATTAGAAGAACTAATAGTAGAACGCAGTTGTGAAAATTGGTTGCTTGAAGAATTCTGTGCATGAACTGCTGCTTTTCTAGGAATTTTAATAGAATTAAATACATTTTCATTGTGCAGCTGGTTATTGGAATAATTTAACATATTACTTGCAGTTGGCCACTGCTGATTATTTTTAGGAATTTCTTGAAAGTTCCGTTCTAGATTATCAATTTTACTTTTATTAATAATTAGCTTCTTTTCTGAATCAACAGATTTTGCATCAGGTACCAAATGTCTCTTGTGAGGCTTATGATAAACTTTTTTAACTGAAGTTGAAGCAACTGCATTGCCAGGAATTTTAGTTGAGAAACATGTTTTACCATGATTTTGCAAAGTTGCTGTCCACTGATGAGTCTTAATCACAGAAGGAGAATTAATGTCAGGAATGATAGTCATTTTAGATTTAATATGACTAGAACTATTACTTACTATTGGCAGAGAAACTGATGAATTGATGTTAACAGATTTGTGAGGTAATTGCAAATTTACACTTATAGAATGATCAGTTCTAGGAATGCTTTTATCAGAAATATTATGAAACTTTGATAACACTGAATCATCTCTCAGAAAGTTATTTCTAACTTTATGCATTTCATTTCCTTTAATAGAAACAGATAACTGGCTTGGTATTTGAAAAGACTTGTCATCAACATTCATAGTATGTCGAATAACTGAATTTCTGTCCAAAGAAATAAGTTTTTTTGTTTCAAATGGTGTCAAATTAGTTACATTTTGAGTATTAGAGGTAGAAGGCAAGACTGTAGACTGAGTTCTTGAAAATGATTTAGGAGGTGGCTGTGAAGATACAAATGGAGATGTTTGTCTATATTTCTGTACATGTCTATCTTTTTCATGCTTTTTAGTATAATTTAAATTTATGGCATCTTCTATATTTATACTTCTTTCCTTCTTCAGCATTCCATTACCTTTAGCATGCACTTCATTAGGCAGCTTAGAATATAGGCTAATACTTTTAGCAACAAAGTCATGGATATTCTGATGCTCGTAAATATGATTTCTTTTCAAAGGTGTAATATTCTCAGGAGCAACTACAACACTTTGTCTGGAATTATCATGAGATGATGTGGTAGATGTTTGAATTTTGAGTGGATTAGTCAAATATGATTTATTCTGATTTTCATAACTTCTTTGTAGTTTTCCTGTTTTATTATCAAATAATGATTTAGAGGATAAATTTTCAGGCTTCCCAAATTCTGCAGTGCAACTGGGAGGTCTATTTACTTGTTGTTTACTCTCAATTAATAAATTTTCACCTTCAAACTGATTCACTGATTTTCCAGGTAGAGTGTATACAGCACGCTGACCTTTAGCAATATTTATGTTTAAGGTCTTTTTAATAACATCTTCTATTGTACCTTCCATAGTTTGAATGAAATTTTCAGGCGGTTTTACCATCTTAATTCTTTTACTTGTGTTGTCATCACTTTGGACTTCAATATTTGCTCCTACATCCATTAGAATAATTTCATTTTTACAAATTGAATTTCTTTTCCTTTTAATCGAAGATTGAACAGACTGAATTTGGCTTTTCATAATTGCATCTTTATGATCTTCCATTGGTGAATCAATATTTTCAGGGCAACTATTAGAACTGTCACCATTTGCCATCACCTCAGTATCAGATGCCTGTCCTTTTAAGGTATTCTTTTTTTGAATAAATGATTTACAATAATCTTCTAAGTCTGTGACATTATATCGCCAATCAAAAAAGTTGTATTGAAAATTTATACAACGAGCACTTTCAAGAATAGACACAAAATCTCTTACAATATAATGTGAAATATTACCAATGCCATTGATTAAAAGAGGATGAGAAAAACTATTACTGCTTAAAATAGCCCTGCAATGCCCAATACATCTTAAGCCACAACAGCAGTTACTTGACAAACCACTATCAATGGAAAGGGATTTTGGCTGCCTTTTGTTATAAGACAAAGAACGGGTCAACTTCTGCAAAACATACAGCTTTTCTTTCGATGGTCTTAAAGAAAAGGCACTGAACATACATTCTCTTGCAACTTCATCATAAGAACCAATAAACAATGTTGAAAGTTTAGAGAAAACTGCAGCTATGTGAGTTTCAAGATAAGCAACATCAGATAATACTCCTAAATTCCTTTTATTTTCTAAATGGTTTAAGTCAATAGTCAATCCTCGAACATAGAATTCAACATATAGGTCAAGACACTTCATTCCAAACTGAAAAATTAATATTTGAAATTACTTTTCCAACTAAACATTAAGAGAACTAAAAACTAATTTTTTCAAAATAAAATAAATTGAAAAGGGGGAAGAAAATACAAAAGGTCATAATATAATACAAAAGTTGACAAATACATAATAAATTTCAACATAAAATAATTCAATTCTTGCAACATTTCAAGTCTTATCAACTTTTGACAAGTGAATAAATTCTACACAAAAATGTACACACAATAAAAGATTAAAATGACTTAGGTGTTTTCTAAAATTTTACATTCATATATTCAACCTAATTGTATTGCACAATATACTTAAGTACAAATTCATGTTTTTAATGAAGTTCAAAATATTTTTTGAATCATGTACGAATTTGGGCATCAACCAATATAAGTATCAAAGTTTTGAGAAAAAATATTAATTACAAACATTTTTTGATGTAAGATCAAGCCCAAAAGGTGCTTGTTTGTGTGCAAATACATATATTTAAGTATATGTTTTACTCTATATGAGCATTATCTGAAGCAATGTTAACAATATATACAGCCTTTTCTTTCATACAACTTGAACTAAACAAAATTAGTTAGAAGTCTCAATATATATATATATATATATATATATATATATATATATATATATGTTTGTCTAAATGTATCAAAACACTAAATATGTTATTTATTTTTGCATTATACTGATCATTTCCTACCTCCAAAAAACAAAAGTTAGCAGGAAAACCTTTGGAAAGGTCAAAACAATATATTCAAGGTTCATTCATTTTAAAAAATTATAAATACATTTTGCTCTTAAACATGACATTAAATAATAGAACAACAAATGAAATAATACAAATGTATAGAAAAAAAAAATTTGTCTGAAAAAGTATTAATCTATACTTGAAACAAATTAATAAATGCATTACAATACAGAAGTAATATACAAAATATTTCTTGGAAATCTATAAAAAATTTTAAGAAGGAAATAGAATTCTTAAACAGTGAAAAATTGCTAGTTAGTGATTTACACTTCAAAAGCTTATAAAAACACTATTAACAATACAAATTTCAGTTTTGTTATTCTTAACATTCATACAACTGAAATATTTAATGATAAAAATTATACAATTAAACAATAGATTTTACATAATATTACACAAAACTTACTTGTTTCCATGCAACATCAACAAATAAATAGAAATGTGCACTGGTAGGGGCATGAATTGATAATAATTTGTGGGTACACTCAACTATTTCTCTAGGACTTGAACGAAGTTCTTTATGCATCAAGCAAAACATTGTGAACAGTTTCTGCAATAATAAAATTAAGCTCAAATAAATAAAAACACATATTTTATACTTCATTTCTTTTCTCATTTATCATTAAGTTCTACAATTATTAAATAAAAAAATTTAAAGTTCAATGCAAAATGTTGCAAAGAACAGATTTAAGAACTTATTTTATAATTATAATCAAATCACTCAAATATAAGAATTAAAGTAAATGATGAAATATCAAGAAATGGACAGTCGTAAACTTTTTTCCAATATTAAGATTAAAGCAAATGATAAATTATTAAATTGATTATATTTAATCCATTTGCAATCATTTTGTCTGCGAGATGCAACAATTCCACTCTTACCAGCCCAGTGTCACTTCCATGCAAACAGCTCCAATTAACATGGTGGGCTCAGCATCGCGTATAAGTAATTGGGAAACAGAACATTTTATTCAAACGTTTTTCTGAATTTCACTTGGTGTGTGTCATCAAATTTTCGATCGTTAATTTAACCAACTTCCTATCAAGCTAGAGCTTTGAATTTTTGGGAATCGTTCGTACTCGCCTAACAATGCAATATTTAGACATTTGTGACAAGTTTTAACTTATATTTCAATAATTTTAATAAGTCAAAATATTCTTTTCCCTCGGCACTCTTAGGATTGAGGAAAAAATTTCTTTTCCCCCTCTGGGAACACCGGACACTTCCCACACCACAAGAGGTATCGTAAAACTAACAAAGGGGAGATAGTAAGGGTTGCTGACTTTCAGTCAGTAATCATTCGCAAGAAAGAAAGATTCCAATATTCGGCGCCGTTTCTTAATAATTTTTTCTGAATTCTGATTCCCCATTTTTTTAATAGAATGACTTACAAACTTTCAAATGCATATTTTGATTTTATGAGTATTATGAATTTTTTAATATGCTCACAAATGTCTCTTTTTAAGTAAATTTTAAAGTTAAAAATAACTAACAGTTTTAACTAAAATTTCAATAATTTTCTTTAATAAACTTTGCCACCATATAAAAATGTTGGTTTTTATATCGAATTATTTCAATTTTAAATGCCACTAGATGGCTCAAAATAGCAATGGTTTTCTCAGTCGAATCTTGCAACATTTGACCTTTATATAAGGGTATTAGTTTCTGTTCAGTACTTTTCTTTTTATTATTTAATAAATTTGTTGGTGTAAGCAAACTAAGAATCACAGCTCTTTAATAGTGCACATGGTAGTTAAAGGGACATCAGTGTTCTTATTTATTACTTTGTTCTTTACGTTAGAATATGGGGAGGGAGTGACTGTGAGGTTTTATGGTGCAAGAGCCAAGGTAGGTTATGATACGCCAAACATTTGTTAAAAAGAATTAAAATTTATAATTCTAAAACAGAAATTCACAGAAAGTAAAAATACAGGTTAAAAGTTAAAAATTCAAATTTGGTGTAAAAGGCCAATATGTCTTAAAAAAGCAAATAAGTTATGGTGGGGGAAACCCCCCACCAAGTCAGATAGGTTTAAAACAGATTAGAATATGGGGAAGTGCATCATGTCAAGTATTTGCAAGAGTAAAGATGAAATATTTATGGGTGTGTTTTGCAGAAATTGCAGGATATGTGGTGGTGGGGTTATATTCAGTTTCATGGCTAAGAGAGCGAGATACCTATCTGCGGGTGAAATATGTAAAATAATGAAAGTGATTCTCCAGATTATTGAAGAAGGTGATAATGATATTAGTAATTACAATAAATCAAAAGGTTCATTTTCCTCAGATACAAAATATAAAATTAAAAAGGATTGCCCTGAACCTGCAGTTAGTTGGTCTTCTGAAATAAAATCACTTCTGAAGATGAACTTTTCAGCGAGCACAGGACAAAATTTAAACAGTGTGAAAACAGAGAATGAACAGAATTTTTTAAATCTTTTTTTTGAAAACAAAATTATAGATGCCCTTGTGAATGAAACAAATGGCTTTGCACAGAAAAAATTAGAAACCGTAGTTTTACAAAACAATTCAGTGAATTTATTTGCATTTTAAGGACACAAAGAAAAGTACGTTGAGGTTATCAACCATTCATGATAATGCTATTGTATCAAAAGTTAAAAAAAAATCCCGAAAAACTGGAAAGGACATTTTGAAGCCACTCGGAGTTGTAAAGTACAATCAAAATATGGGAGGCGTGGACACTGGCAATTCAATCATTCAACATTATCCAGCTTTTAGAAAAACAGTGAAATGGTATAAAAAAGTTTTTGGATTGTTACATACGACATTTCTAAACGCAAATGTAAAACATTCTTAAGTAAAAGGCAAAATAATATCAGCTTTGAAATTCAGATCCAGAGTTATACACCAATAGAAAAGTTAGCAAAACCAAGAAACTTAAAAATTGGTCCAAACATACCAGACACTCAATCATTCTGTTTATCTGAAAGATATTTTCTGAAATTTTACATTGACGGGAGAGATAATAAAGGGTGGGGGTGTATTGTGTGTGCAAAAAACAGAAAAAAGCAAAGCAAACATCATATTCTGAGTGCAAATGTGGAACTGTGTGTCGATCCTTGTTTTGAACAAAGCCACACACAACAGAATTTTTTAAAGCATTTTATTATAAACAGATTATTATTGCTTAATATCCTTTTTTAAATTTCATATATATATATTGCTTATAACTTTATTTTCATGAGTAGATTTTATGTTTTCATGTGCATAGTTATAATTCTAGTATTTTGCAATTTAATTAATTTCTATTAATGTTATTGCCTTTATATTAATACACATTAAGTAGTAATATATTATATATATATAATGTAAAATTGATGTCATAATAATTGCTAATTTTATAGGAATTTTAATGTAAGATTAGGCTTGACTACTTTAAATACTCGAGCTGGTAGTGACATTCCCGGCATGCTGGTACTCAAGAGGTAAAGCTAGATATATAATAAAATTGAAGCAAGTGGCAAAAAATTGAAAAGTGATCCAACTAGAACAATAGCCCCTCGGGTGGCCAATAATTATGCATGATGTTACTCATGGATCTTTACTTGTACACCAATAAGTTATATTATAAAATCAGTACTACATCACACAAAATTGTTATTTAGTTTTGTTCCAATTTTTTATAGCATTCTTACACTCGACATATTTTCCGCCAAACAATTTGACCCTGTATCTAAAAGTTCAACCTTTCTTATTTCATGATACATTAATTATAATTTTGAAAATAATAAAGCTATAAAATAATAAGCTAATAAAGCTATAAAGTTGCATTATTAAACTTAAATTCGCCTTTAAAAATGTCAAGAATATGCACTACATGTTAGAAATTCGGGATCTCTATATAACAATTACTGACTTTCATACTGTTATGAAGCTATTTTATAACAATCATAATCTAGACATAATGATCAAAGACCGATTTCATTTTTTCAAACATATTCTTCTAACAACCATGTACAGAAACCTCTTTGATTTTTTTTAAAAATATCTAAGCTCATTAGTCTAGTGAAGAAAAATATTATTTCTCAAAACAAACTCTAAGTTATTTATAAAGATGTTAGCCTTTACCTAAATCTTGAACAAACGGCTAGTCCGCAATTACCTGGAGTTAACTTCAAAATCATACATAAAAACCTAATCATGATGTTTTGATTTTTGTTTCATTTTATGCATGTCATACATTTTGTTTCTATTTAATGAGAGTATTAATAACATAATTCAAGGAGATATATATATACACACATATCCTCCAAGAAGATATATGCAATTCAATTTATAACATAGATAGATCGAAATTACACAGAAATCTCTTACTGTAAATTTCGAAATATTTCCTATAACTAATTGTACCAAAAAAATTCATAATTGTAAATACTATTAATTTCATTCATTATGGTTACTATCTTAAAAAAGTAATTATATATATAAAAATATTTCATAAATACTGATTTTATCCATTCCAAAATGGCCGGAAAGCAAATTTCTAATAATTTCTGGAAAGTTTCAAATTTTTAATTTATATATCCTTCATAAAATACAATGAAAGTTTTATCTTTAAATCCAAACTCAAAAATAGTACCCAAAAAATAAACTCATGTTAAAAATAGACAACATTTCATGCAAATTTTCTTAACATTAAAGAAACCCAATTTTAATCCAGTACCACAAAAATAATATTTGATTTTCACTGATCATTTATTTCTATAACTAATATGGATGAAAAATAAATAAATAAACTCTATGAAAAAAAAAAATTCATATGAGCTTCTTGATTAAATCTTTTATATCCTCCCCCCCCCCAATTTAATTTAATTCTTACCCCCTCCCCATTCCCTAGTAAAACTTACTTCAGTACAACAGAATGTAGAATCTTGCATAAGATCTTGTAAGATAAAAATCTGCAGCAATGAGTAGCAAAATTTTCTATTTTTGTGGTTTCTCCACAACCTGTAGATTACTTCAATTCCTTCATGACATTTAAATTGTTGAACCTATATATATATATTAAAAAAAAGCAGATTGTATTCAAATATGTGTCAGATAAATCTAATTTATTAGAATCATATCTACATTTAAGATGTAGAATTTTATAAAATATATTCAGATAAATCAGCTAGGCTGAATTAGTCTTAACCAATACTAAGAAAAGGTACATATTCTTTTAAAGAATAAACAAGACATAACATATACAAAGCCTTTCATTAATTGGTTCAAAATTTTAAAAGAATAAAGTTCAACAATTGTCTTAAATCATTATCATTCAATACGATGCATAAAAAATGGATGTATACAAAATACCTGGAATAGAATGACAGAAAATAAATTCAAACTTTTATCATTACACAATGCAACTAATACATAAAATAAGATTTTGTGTAGCTAAAATTTTTCATGAACACCGAGGACAAAACAAGATTTTTTTTATACACCGTTTTCTAAGAATACATTCTTTTATACTAATTGGTAAGGTAATTTTATTTTTATTTCACTATTAATGAAGTAGTACAAGTACTGTAATTTTAAAAATGCCATCAACAATTCATACACTTTTTTTTTTAAACATTGCACACGATATGAAATTAAATAAAACTGATATAAAATAAAACAAATTGAAGTCAAGAAAAGAAAGCAAAGCTGAATTCATCAACCACATTGTGTAGTTCAAAATAGTAAAAGGTATAAAACATGGAGAAGAAATTAATCCACACACAAATAATTGCCAGAAAAATTGAAAGAATAAATTTACAAATTCACGACAAAAACTGCTTACAAACAGATGAAAATTAAGAAACATATAAAAAGTAAAATATTTTTTACAAACTTAACTTTAAATACACAATCTATATTTCCCTCTCAACTTAGAATGTTGGTGCAAAACACATACAGTAGTTAATCATAAACAATTCAATTCTTCATGATTAACCCTTTTATACATAGTGCTTCTTTAGATGAGCTTAATAATGTCACTAATTGGGAAAGAACATCTACAGACAGTTTCTTTGGATCTATGCTCTGCATGGTTCTGCCATCAAGATTTTTTTTTTTTTAAATTGTGCAAAATATGTGTGCTCATTTAAGAAGTTGAAAGACTATTTGTTCCAACAAATTTAGATAATCCTATCATAATCAACAATTTTCACCATTCACTAAATTTCCTTAAAATAACCATTTAAATGATAAATAAATATATGGATTAAAAAAAAAACTGGTTAAGATTTAATAGATTTTTTTTAAAAACATTTTCTTTCATTTATTGAAATCCATAAAATGACAAGGGTAGCCTTTTCTGAACTTAGAATACAATTAAAGGTTTAATATTAAATTTCGAAACTTCATAACTTCAGTGCTTGCATAAAACACCACTGACCTGGAAATATGGTGCAATTCCAGGGGAACTTATGCCTATAATTTGCACTTCAATTATACCAATTCAATCAAAAAATCTGGAGACATTTTTGTGATTCAGCAAAAATGGTCAATTGGGTTTTACGCAAGTACTGATAATTCAAACAAAAAACAACAACAAAAAACATGAAAATACAACTGAAAAGAAAGAACCCCATTAAATTATTAACTTCAAAATGTCCACACATTACATGCTTTATATTTCAAAAAAATAAATTAACATAACAAATATAGTTCTACATTTTAAAAATGTATGGAAAAGCATCATATAAATATAGAATAAATAATTTTGAAATAATTTGAAAGCATTACCTCATTTACAATAATATCAAGAGAATTGATTTTCTTTAAAATATACATAAACCAATCTATAGACGAATGACCAACCACAGTAGTACACTCCACAGAATCACTTCGTTCAAGAGGATGGCGAAAACTTTTGGCTATTCTGCTATGATACAAGAATGATGTTTTTGCAAGGCACATGGCAGGAAAAATCCTTCCTTGAATAACGAGAGAATGAACACGAGCCAAAACAATATCTTCAGGTTCAGACTCAAAATATTCCTGAACTGAAACACAATATAAAAAATTAATTTCATAATGCACTTTGGAAAATATATATCATAATCATTCATTAAAAATAAATTGCACAAACTCTATGTATATGAACTTGAGTTGCCATAGTCAAAAAGATGTCTTTCAATCAATTTTAAATTCCTAGTAAAAAAATAATAATAATTTCATGATAACACCTTCACAAATATTCCTACCTCAATAGCTACATTTGCTTATGTCAGAATTACACAATAGCCTGCAATGAAATAACAAAAAATTCGAAATAAAAACAATAAAAACAGTTCTTTACTACAAGTAAAACTATGTAACTTTAACATAGGAACACTCGGCCAAGACCAATAAAAGCTCTTAAGACCATACCTTTCCTATTACCCCCCCCCCCTTGAACCTATATCAGTTTGAGATAAAGAAGAGAAAGTCGATCTTTCTCTCTCACTCTATTAAGTTAACAATAGGAGCTGCCTTGTGGTTTCCCTGTATATAGCACTCAGGATCCAGCTATCTTCATCCATTAATGCATCTCCTAAATTAAGTCCAAATTTAAAATTATATTTATAATGAGGAAGTACTTCCTATTGATTGGATAGGAACCCTATAAAATGCATTCCTTTGACTTCAAGAAAAAAAAGGTGGTGGGAGGGATACTCCATTTCTTTAAATAAAGGAGAAAGATATTTAAGAAATTAGTTTGTTGCCTCCAAAACAAGTTATGCAATGGAAATAGATTGGATAAAAATGCTGGTGATCATATTAATCCCTTTCATCAAATGTTCCTACAGATCAACTTGCATATCATAACATTTTTATTAAAGGCAAAATATACTATCTTTTAAACTAGGATGTAATAAAAATGAATTTCATAAGCTAAATTAAGAAAGGATAATATGAAATCTTAAATCACAAATATATAGTTTACAAAATTTAAAAAAAAAAATGCAGACAAATAAATAAATTCAAACTTTGGAAAAATTAGTTTTTGCATCCTTCAACATATTTTATTAATTTATTTAAATCATTTAGCCTCATTAAACAGTCTTGTTTTTTTTTATTCACTTTAATTTTAAAAATTAAAGCTTTCTAATAACAAAGAAAATTTCCTTAAGTATTATTGTTTAATAGTCAGCCTTATTCAAAATTTTAATCAACTGCATCCATTTTAATACAGCATATATTTAAAAGCAATTGAACTTTAATCTATAAAATACAAATTTTATTCATATTAATGCACTTGTACACTACAAAGACCCTTGAAAAACACATTTTAACACAATACTAAAAAATATGCATACTTTGTTAAGTACTTACTAGAAGTAAAAAGTAAATAAAATATTAACATATATATATATTTCTTTCTGAGCAACTGTCACTTTTACTAAAAGACTTTGAAAGAATAACATTTTCAAATTAAACAAAATAATGAAATTCAATTTCAAAAAGCAAATAGATACTTAATTCTGCAGTTAAATTAGTGTAATTAAATAATTTAATTACAAATTGGATTTCAATTAAATAATGGGAAAAAATAACAATTACAAGAAACAAATATTTTATTCTTATATTTAAAATAATGAATTACGTTAAATAAAATTCTGTGGTTTTTTCACAACACATCAAAGAATTTTCACTTTAATTTCACTCACCCAATAAGAAACCATTCAAGAATGTGATACTTAAAATATATCAGATTGTCATTTTTCAAAACCAAAAACTTTTGGTATCTATTTAATATGTAAGTGAAGCAAAACATTTTAAAAATCATTGCTTGATTAGGAAAAGAAGTTTAATTTTGTTGTTCTAAAGAGCTAACATTTAACAGAAGATTAAATCTACATCAAAAAATTAAACTATAATAAACATTTTCAAGGAAAAATTTTGCTTTGCAAATATTCCAGTATGTTACTTTCTTACAAATATATTTAGAGCATGTATTTTTTTTTTTGATTCCAAGGCAATGATATCAAGCTAATAAACAATAAAACCAGAAATCTTTTCTGAAGTATAAAAACAAGCAATATATATATAATAGAGATTTATTTACCACTTTTGTCTTTGAATGTAAGTTTGCCATCAAACAATTCCTTCCACCAAAAAAAAGAATTTCCCCAAGGATTTTCAGAAATGTGACGTACACAGTTATAAACCTGAGTGGTGTTATCAGTAATTGTTGAAAACTTCTCATAATGGAATTTAAAAGCACCCATTATATCTTTTTGATATGTAGAATTGGACCACTCAGTTGAGAAAATTAGAAGTAGAGTTTTTCTATGGAGGAAAAAATACAATTTGAAGCACTTTATCTTTTACAATCAATACTAATATATTGAAAATTCTTGGAATATTGAACTAATATGAAAATGTCAAAGATCATTTATCAAAGATTTTTACACATTGAAGAAAGTTATAGCTTGTCATTTTTACAATTATGACATTACTAAATAAAACTTTTTTCTGCAATATAATTCAAAACAAGGATACAAGTTAAGTTAAAGATATGTAAGAAATGCAATCATTTGCATAAGATGTTCATTTCACAAAAAATACTAAATTTCAAATTATGAAGATATGTTTATATAGCTGATCCTCGGTTTCATGTTTTTCCACTACTAGATTTCACTACTTCAGAAAGAAATCTATATGTTGTTAAATAATTATATTATAACAAACTTGTCATTGGTTTTCTTCATTTCTCCCTCTATTTTTTAATGGGTTTTCCTCTACTCACGTTGTATGTCTGGCTCAAAACTTTAATAGCTTTTTTCTCACATTTTAGAGCACTCAATTGAGCTGAAATTTTCTACATATGATTGTTTTGGATGACAATACAATAATTTAATGAAAATTAATAAAAATTGTGAAAAACTAATTATTTAAATAACTAAATTTTACGTCAAGTTTCTCGCCAAGTCGCCAAATCCATCACCAAGGTGAAGGGGTCATTGCTTAAACTCTCTTTTGTTAATGAGAAATGATAAATTTAACAAACATCAAATAATAAAATAAATTATTTAAACTACTGAATAAATTAGGTTTGCCTCAACGTACCCTTTTGTCTTAAAATTTAAAAAAAAATTACGTGACACAAAGTGTGAAGTTTGAAAGAAAACTTATGTTCAAAAAACTTTTTTTGCTAGTTAGATAGCAATATATTTTTTATCTTCTACATATTGCCACAAAGTGTACAAGCATTGATGGTGTGGAGGTAAAGTACTCGTCAACAGAACGAGAGTTTCCGGGTTCAAAACCCAGAGCCGAGATTAACACTTAATCCTAATGTTTTGTTTAATTTTTCTCTGTTCTCTCTGCTGTAATCTCTAGAACCTCACAGAATATTTTTTGTTTCCAGAGCAGTATTCTGGAATATTCTCATATAATATATAAACTCATGTGTTCTCATTTTGAGAGAGTTTTTAGCCAAGTGTAGCTGTTCTTAATCTACCAATAAATCTAGTTATTCAATTATCTATTGTGTGCTCAATTCAACTTGCTTCAATATTTATGTGACAATATTTCAAGAATTTCTTTAATAATTACATACTGAAATTTCGGTTTTATTTTAAATGAATCATGTTTTTTGCGCATGGAATTTGATTGCATCATGGTTTTGAGGACAGCATTTGTAGACTAAACTCAATGAAGTTAAAAAATAACAAGACAATTTACATGATGTTTGTGTAGCATTACACTTACTTATATTCTACAGAACTATACAGCAGGAAGCTGCAATTGTTTCTAAAGTATTTCTTTCATATTATTTAAAAAATTTTAACAAAATAAACATAGAATTTTTTTATATCTTAATAAAAATCTATTTTAAACATAGTTTTAAACTTTACATTAGGCTACACCGCAAAAGTCAATGTTGAGCAGGACAACAATGAAGATGATGCGTTCCAGAGAGTCGTAGAGAGCATTCAGAGATTTACTGTCTTAAATTACTAATAAATAGATAGGGGGAGGAGACATAGAATATTTATTTTAGTTTCAAAAATAAGCCCCTCCACAAAAACTACTTAAAAACTATTGAAAATGGACATCAAATGTATTATAGAAATTAAAAGATGTCATCTTTTAAACCTTAACTATAATTAATAAGATTTTATAAATATTTAACTAAGCTAACTAAACTTAAGTAGTAAACTTTAAGTAGCTAACTAAATTAACTCTTTACCTCAATAAAGTAAAATATTCCATTTTTGAGTGCTGCGGATGTTTAACAGCATTTATCCATGATTGGATCATATTTACTTCATCAGAAACATTAATTTTGCTGGTCATATAAACAGGATCCTGGAAAATAAAATTAACAGTACGATTAATATTAGAGCATAAGTTTTAGGGAATTATAAAAAAAAATAATTTTACATATTATGTACAACAATAAACAAGTAAACGGGGGAAAAAATTAAATTCATGTAATTCAAATCTACAGATTTTGTCTACAGACCTTATAGTAGCATTTTACTGGAATACAAATAATCTCACACAAACAGTAATATATATATAAACACCAATATACAAGGCTTTTACTAATTATTTAATTATTGTAATTATATAATTAGTTAAAAACAATTAACATTACATATGTGTGCATAGCTTCATTAAGTTATACATAACTAAAATTACTATTTTTATTTTCAAGAAACAAACTATATAACTTCTGTGCAAAAAACTAACTTATTGTTTACTTTTGTATTTAAACAAGGAAATCAATAACTAAAAATTGATAAGCATTTTGTAGAATAATTTTATCTAGATATAAAATATGAATCAAAGAAATATGAATCTTGATTAAAAATTGTTATTTATTCCATTATTAGCACATGCCACAGAAATTAGTTACTTGATTTTTGCAATTTCTAACAGCTAGAATTTGTTCTAGCTCATCAGCAGTGAATTTCTCTTTCTTACTTGTAATAACAGTTAATATTTCTCAAGTGTGTTAGTATCCAAACTGGAGCTTAACTCAAGTTATTTTTTTTTTGAACAGTAGTGAACAATTTCTGAATTTGAGCAGTGCTATATAATACAACTAGTAAATATAAAATTAAATTACTTATTCAAGTTCATTATTTTCTTTGCAACAGTTTAAAAAACTAACAATGCTTTACGGACAGGTAACAAGTAGAATTCCTTAAGAGGATATTTATTATAAAAATATGTTTGAAGAACTCATCTTCTAAAGAAAACTCCATTGGCTACAGTGGATGAGCACTACAAAATTCATTCATTTTATTGCTTGAGAAGTTAAGGCATTTTAAGAAACATCTTGCAGCAGATCCACACAATAAAAAGTATTCCTTTATCTCTCTCAATTTTAACTGTCAAAATCTATCTACACTGAAAATTGATACAAACTTCGGTACTTCCCTGTTTAGTGGTCCCCAAGAATGAATCACCAAAGGACTAAGAAATATGGCCAAGATAAGTTTTTTCACAAGATATGTCTTCAAGCAACGAACTTGGCGAAATTGTTATTTTACAGGCACCACTATAACAAGAAAGCATTCAAACTTCTAAATTACCAATGGTTTTACAAATCTGACCAGAATATCACAAGACGAATACACTGTACTTTCAGGAAAATAGCATTTGCAGCAGAAGAAAATTACCATAATCATCAGCAGTTCAACTTTCTTTTACCATAATTATTTACAACCTGATCAAAAAAAATTGCTCATTTTCTAATAATATTCTCTACATCACTAGTAAGAAACTTTTGAAATGGTTCCCACTATTCAACGGCTCATTTAAAAGATGTTTCTAGGGACAGTCATTGAGTACAATAATTTCAAAATTGATGTTCCAGATATTGATACATTTTGATTTCTGAGAAATTTATTTACTTGCTACTTTTTTCCTTTAATAAAATAAAATTTTTAAAAAAAAAAAAAAAACTTTTGATATCAACAAGCAATTCTTCTAAGATGACCAGATGTATCAAATGACACAGACACCCAAGAAATCTATTTTTGGTTTAGCCTTTAGTTTAAGTCAGTTCTACTGGTATTATTGCAGAACATGGGTATCCAATTCACAGCCCAAAGGAGTATGGAGTGCAAGAAATATCAATAACCACTGCAAGAAATATTCTATATAATTTATTTTAGTGTCCTTATGCCAAATTATCTGTTGAGTCAAGCCCCCTTTCCTCCCCCATTATGCCTGAACATTACACTAATTCTTCTGCCAAGCAGGACTCTGTGATATGCTTTGAGCTATATGCAAGTTAATACTGAAGATTTAGCCATATCGAAGAACAACAGGAGATATATAACATTAAGTAGGGGTTCATTTAGTGGCTAGCACCCATATCAGTCATTTAAGAAAGACAATCTTAGAGTGGTTTTAGACAAGGAGGCTTAGAGAATTCAAATCTATAGTCTTTCAACTAGTCGATGGACATGAAGATACCACTATAAAAAATTATCCTCTACGTTGATACAACAAGTAGGAATGAGAATGTTAGCAGCACTTGTGCCTGGTGAATAGCCATCTGGCAATGTAAGTTCACTGAGAATGAAGACCGGAAAGGTGGTTCCAATTTAAAACTATTATTTACTACATTCGATGTCCTCTGCTCAGTTACCTTAATCTGAAACCAATCTTATTTTTCCAGAGAACCAAAACAAAGAGCAAAAGCCACACCCCTGTTATTCAGTTTACTATTGTATGTTTATTGTTGCAATTAGATGGAATACGATCACAGCTGCGCATCACTAGATACATCACATATTTTCTTATTTCTGCACAGTTTGTGAACAGCTATATGGCAAGACGGTTGAATTAATATTGTGAATGTTTCTGTAAATTAAGTGAAGATAATGAAATAGTTAGACTACTCAATTTTTATCTTCAGTTTAAAGCAGGTAAATATATTTTTAGGTATATATTTTTTAAACTTGTTGCTGAAGCTTTATTTTCTATATTCATGCTGATCTTTCATAAAAACAATTTCACTTATTTCTGTTATTAACAATATCTTTACCTTTACCAACTAAATAATTTGAAAGTTTAGCATTGTCTCAATGTCTCTAAATACTGTAATAAAAAAAAAATTGTAAAAACATCTTTTTTAAAGCAAGTTATGTAATCATAAATTTCACAGCCAAAAAAACCATTTTTGGATGAAGACATTATTAAGTAATGCATGCAAAGTGTGGCAGATATAATTTTCCTTGATAAGAAAGATGACATAACTAAAATCAACATCTCATCAAACTATTTCTAAGAGAGTTGACAAACTTGAAAAATATGTGAAATAAAATTTGGAAAGAAAAAAAAAATGCAGTTTTAAATTTTATTTTCAAACAATGGATGCAAGTACTGATGGTATTATTACAAATTTAATGATGATTATAATATAACAGAAACAATGGCTTATTTAGTAGCATCAAATGACAACACCAAGAAAATGTTATGAAGCAGAAAAAAAACATTAACATGATTTTTTTTCCTCATACCAACAAATTAAATGTAGTAACAGATGGTGTCACAGCTTGTAAATAAAAAATAGTGCTTTATAAAATCAAATAGAATACAATTTCATTGCTTACGGAAACTTTCATTTGATAAAGTACTATTGTATGTACCAAAACAAAATATGCGGAGGAAATGGGCCATGTTATGCAAATCGTCGTTAAGACAATGAATTTTATAAGGACCTGGGATTGAATCATGACTATGTTTATGATAAATTAAACAATATGAATACCATAACTTGATCATGCCAATTGGCTCACAGACTAAGTTTTTCTTTGGTAGATTTCACTGCTCATTCAAATTACTTGAACACACGTCTTATCATTACAGTTCAAACCCTAAATGTATCTCAAAGGAAATAGAAATTATGGCAAGCCCCAATGAATGCAAATAACTTTTTGCATTTCAACAAGTTGGTAGAGCATAATCCTAAAAATATGAATAAATGCACAGCCCCACTTTATGATTTGATACAAGAATTTAAAAATAGTTTAAGATTTTCAAAAAATAAACAAATGTTTAAAAAAAAATTACGACTCCATTTACAGTCAACATAGATATGATGCCTGTAAATTTTCAAATGAAATGCATATAGATGCAATATGACGTCCATAAAATCTCTTTATTGAACTTTTATAAATCATACCTGTTCAAAGACAAATATCTCTCACTGTACAATCTTTCATTATTCATGTTATTACTGTTCAGAAGCACATACATTTATGATCAGCTATTTTTAAGAGTGAAGCACATTAAAATTAAAATCAGAACCAGAATATCAGATGCAACTACTTCAATGAAACCGGAAATTGATGCATTAGTTTCCAAAATTCAATTCCACATTGAAGCCTTTATAATACAATAATCATAAATAATAAAGTTTAAAATTACTTAAATATGTTACCAATACATTTTACTTTCTTTTTTAACTCATATGTTATTTTTAGTGTCTCAGAATCAGATTTAATCTGTGTGGCCCCTAACAACAAGTGTCTTCAAATCTGAACCACGGAAGAAAAATGTTGGATAATCCTGTTGCAGAAAATTAAACAGAATTAATCCAGTTTATACCTTTGGGAATTCAACGTCTATCAATGAAAATATACCTTCATCACCATTACAATGATGACTAATGAAGAGAGCAGTGATTTTGCTATGTATCTCCCCCCCCCATCATAGAAACAAAAGAGTGTGTTTGTTTTTTACTCTGCATCATTGATTCCTTCAATACCTGAAAAAATGGAGCTAAATTACATAATTTCAACTGTCTTAAGACAGCAGCTGCACATAAATAAACTGCTGTTTGTAGAAAATGCAACACCATGAAGGAATCATCAGAATCAAATGAAATTCGCAGCAAATGTCAATTATAGGATATTATGCAAATTAATAAAGTTTCAGAGCCATCGCACGTGCGCGGCGCGCGCAGCGCCCTCTGAATTGATGCTGAAAGCGTATAAATAAAGTGCTGTAGCGGGACGTTGAAAAAAGTCTATGATTATTTGTTAGTGGCAAACGTTTAGTGAGACCTGAGTATGCCTCCACGACGGAAGAATAAGAAATTCAAGCAACTTACGGAGTTTGAACGAGGGAGGATAATCGGCCTTCGAGAAGGAGGATTTTCCTATCGCGCAATAGCAGCTCGTATGCAGCCGAACAGTTCCACAGTGATGCGAGTTTGGAAGCAGTGGACCGACGAGCACCGAACAACTCGAAAAACAGGCACTGGACGACAGACTAGCGTCTGTTCGCAGCCCAAACTGCCTATGGGAGACCGAAAACTGGACGAGTCTACTTGAATCGCAGGGATTAGAGGAATTTCGCTGAGGTGTTGAGTGGATTTTCCTGGCGTCTAACAGCCATGCATTGTATGGGAGATTGTTCAGTAGTTTTTTAGCTGTTGTGATTTCAAAAACTGTGAAGCAATATTAGTGTAAGAATAATGCTTGGAAAGGTTTTGAAATTATTTTTTTCCTGTAAGAAAAGAATCACATCAGACTATAAACATTAATTTTGAAAATAGATTTTCATGTTTTTATTAAATTATTTGAACTAAAAAAGTCTGAATTTCGTGATGTATATTGTATCTATTTTTTTTTTTTTAAAAAATACAAAGTTTGGGTAGTTTAGTAAGTGTCTGTAAGAAACAAATTGGATATTTGAAACTCTTGAGTAATTCTGCAATTGAATAAATGTTTTGGAAAGAAATTATTTCTATTTGTTTTTGTATTGCCTAAAAAAGCTTCCTTAGCAAGATTATTTATATAATGAGTGGGCTGCTTTATAATATTTGTATATAATGAATATAAAACATATGCATGCATATGATGTGTAATACACGTATTTATAAAAAGATGCAGTCGAATCTTAAAACACACTCATTTGTAAACTTTGAAAATAATGAAAGCAATATATATATATATATATATCAAAATACTCTTATACATTTGGAAAATGCTAATTTATCCAAAATGTAGTTGCTAGGCTGTTTATTTTAACATTTCCTTGATTTAATTAGCTAGAATATTTTTTTTATTCATTGTGAATTACTCTATTTGAAATAATTTTAAATTTTCAAGATAGATGAAAACATACAGAAAACATTTTTGTCTGACTGAGATGTTACCACAAAGCTTTAAAACAAAGAACTCGTGCATTCTATACGTAGATTGATTCTGTTATAGTACAAGTACTTTGTAAACAAAATCTTAAAGGCAATCCATGATTTATTTATAAAGCAGTCTTTTGCTCTTTATTAAGAACTAAAGAAATGAAATATGTACAATGCAATTTAAAAAACATTTCTGCATACTACTTTGCAAAATGAATGTGTAATTAAATGCAATTGTTACAAAAAGCTGAAGGATTAATTTTATGTTTGCTGTTTTAATTGATTTATCCAATTCAAGGCAAATAATGTAGTAATATTTTGTTTTTGAATTATGTGTGTGATTTTCATCAATTGTTTAATGTATTCAACCAGTATTTAATAATTTTCTGATAATTGAGGAAATTTATCTGCTTTTGAAACAGTTTTCGTTTGACTGACCTTTGTTTTTCTGTTTTGAATAAGTTGCCTTAGGAATGAATAAAAGTTGTGAACAAACAATGTTTTAAATATCGAGGAAGATTTTTTTTTGTCCATTTTCTTGGATGCAATTTATCTCATTTTGTAAATGCATACGTAAATTTTTATCATTGAAAAAAAAAAACATTGGGTTGTTTATTAATGCATCTCGTGGAATTTTTTAGTATTGAAATATCCATTCTAAAGTGGAATTAATATTTAAATGCTTTATAAACATTGGATATATGTATAATTCAGCTTATTCTATCTTGTTATCTAGAATTTATGCCACCAAATAATAAAACTGACTGCTGAATCCACAGCTCTAACTTTTAATTATGCATTTAAAAGGTGTGTTTGCATTTATATTCTAAAGAAACTAATTACAAACTAGTAGAGACAACTATGAAATCAATATAGAAATGCTGTAATTGCATTACATGAGCATGTTACTATCATGTAAACAAGCTATTTTAGATTCAACTTTTCTTTGTGTTTTAATACTTTTTTTTGTCAACTGTATGTAGTAATTTTTTATTTGATAATTATGTACTTTTAATATTAGGTAGGCAAACATATCTGAACTGAAAAGAAATTTTAGGAATAACTTTAAGAGATGCAAGATGTTGCTATTATAACTAATTATAAGTTTAAGTAGCATTCATTGTCATAAATACAACTTCCGACTCATTAAAATTTTGATTGCTTCAGAAAACATTCAACATCTGCACTATCATATATGTAATCCATCAAAAAACAACATAAGTAAAAGCCTGTAAATTCAAAAAAAATTTTTTTTACAAAGAGTGATACTTCATTACATGTTGGAGAAAGATGCATCACTGTATAAGAAAACAGCATCTTTGTTAATACACATATTCAATGAAAAGGTTATATATTATTCAATGGGCACCATTCTCATATTAATCACATTGAATAATATTAAGGTTATATATTATTCAATGAGCACATTTTCCCATGTTACCTTAAGGATATATTGTGCCATTCAGAATTTGAGGCAAGAATACATTACCCCTTTTATTCAAATAGGAAAGGTGAGTTCCCAAGTAATTCTTTATATACAGTGGTGAATCGATGGGGAAGGTACAGGCTCCCAACATAATCTCATGCACTGGTAAAATAACATGCCTGAATAGGAAATTCCAATTAAATTTAAAAGTATTTTTTATTTACCTCGGTAAATAAATACTTTTAAGTATTAATTATAAACACAATTAAGTCTAATGAACTATTTGAAGGAAAAAAATGTACCCCCACCACCAGTCGCTTTTTGTATGGATCCACAATTGTTTATGATTTATATAATTTTAGCAAGAATACTTCTAGTATTTCTATATTTTAAATAAAATTAAGTTTATCAATTCATATAGTATATTTCTGGATTAAATAATTTTAAAAAGTATTCAATAATTTTCTGGACTAAATATTTTTTTTTATTGAAAGAGCATAAAATAATTATGTAAAAGTAATTATTACTAAAAAAGAAAATTATTATTGGTTATTACTCCTATTAATAATTGGTAGAATTCATGCAAATCAAGGAATAGATGTCAGACAAAGATTTTTGGGAGCAAATTTCATCTGATAATTATACTTGTGATGTAACACATTCAGATTTAATCGACCTGGTTTCCTTTAAAGAGACTTGGTATTCTGGAACAATTTTTTTTTATTAATGCATTTAAGAATTTAGTTTTAGCAAGTTAATTAGTGTTTGAAGAAAATGATTTAACATGAAAATTTGAATACATTGTGATCACAATTTTATAAATTAAAATTTGTTTTAAAAAATTTCAAAACCCTACTCCTTTATTAATTTTTTAAAATGAAAAAAAAAAAAAAAAAATTTGTAATATTCTCAAGGATATTTAAACAACTCTTTAGGGATCTGTTTTTAATAGCTTATTTAGTTTTGGAGGGGAAAAAAATAAAATGTGGGTCGGCACGCTAAAATCCAGCAAGAACACATCTTTTACATTTTAATTTTTTTAAAAAATTTACACTTCTATGCAAAATGGATCCCTAATTTTGTTACATGTATTATATATAACACACAGTAAGGTAATGGAAGGGATTCATTAATATTTGTGGGTTGGTTGAATTTATAGCACTGAAATGAAACAAAGAAAGTTCCTTCGTTAGTCTGCTTCACTTTCTGCCTTGCTTAAAGAAGCCCCAAAAAACTTACTAGTTGACCAAAAAATCTCTGAAATTGAAACCATATTCAGATAAAAATTTCCTGATCTTCCAGTTTGTAATGAAAATAGTAATTTGTCACCCTCTTCCTCCTCTCCAGACCATAAACACCTGCTAGATCAACCATTTTTAAAATTTTGTACTTCTTGTGTCACCAATATTATATTCATATGAAAATATATTATGAATAAAAACACAAATGATAAAAATTTATGTCAAAATTTAATTCAGCAAATAATATATATACAAGGAAGGGTTACAAGACCAAACAGCTGAATATGTCAGGTTTACAAAAATACAATAAGTCAAAACAATAAAATACTAACCAAGCAATTATAACAAATAGCACACTTCAAAAAGAAAATCAGAATTTAAAAAAGAGCAGGATTGGGTCTGTAATTAAAATAAATCATGGGAGACTGGGCAAAACCTGTCTCCCGTATTAATCCACAAAAGAAACAAGATAACAATATGATACATAGATAAAAACAGACAAATGGGAATGAGAACATGAAAAATGCAAGATAAAAAAAAGATAGCTGAAAAAGTGAGAAAATAACCGGCGAGGAGCTAGAAAAAACTTGCCCCAAGCCGGGGATTTTAAAATCCACATAGCAAATCTAAAAAGGTCAAGGTAAAAAGAGCTCAAGTGTGAAAAAAGAGATTTTGATAAATAAAAATCTGACCAAGAAAAGGGAGAGATTAGAATTGGCATTTGCCAGTAAGGTGTTCGATATATATATCCCTCGCCCATCGAATATGTCCAAGCAGATGCACGTTTTACAAAGAATAAAATTATGATACATATTTACTGTTTACATTTACTGATACATGTTTCACACGACTTTGTGCACAAATATTTTCTTTCAACACTTCAACCAAATCATATTATGCAAACTTTTGTTTGCATTTTGCGTACCGCATTTGACACACCTTTTCAAGAGTCTATTAGAAGCAAACCATTGGTTAATAGAAAAGATATATGGCAAAAAGCTTTCTCTTATTGATGTTCCCACATGCAATTTGCGGCAATCTGGTTTTTTCTCCTTTTGTTATTGCAGATTGATAAAGACACCAAAAATTAACACCTGTTGGGCACTTCCTCTCCAAGTTCACTACTTGCTATGGAACAATGATGACATACTTTGTACATAACTTCAAAGTGAATGACATAGCCTGTAAGCATATTAGTGACACAATCATAAACCGACCTTCGATTCAAATAACTGAAATGCTTTGTTTTTTGAAGATGTTCTTAATGTTTATGAAATACAGTGCAAATTGAAGACAAGATGAATGAAAGTTACTCTAATCTGCTCATCAAAAATGAATAAAAATAATATTAATACTATGAAAAAAATCCAAAACAGATTAAGATTATATGAAAATCTAAACACACACATATAATTTAATTCAATCAATAAATCAGAAATGCCAATAATAAGGGAATAATCAAAGTACTTCACAAGTAATATAAATAATAATTTTCATTAATAAGAAATTTATACAGTGATGCTGATAATAAGACAATCTAAATTTTTCACAATTCAAGTATAAATTTAAAGCAAGGGGTGGATATATCTTCCCATAAGGATTTCAATGTATAATAAAAATAACATTTTTTTTTTTTAAATAAAAGTATAATAGGTGACTGCCTTCCTGAGTGTATTATTGAACGACATAGTGGTCGAACACCCGGAGTTATGGTCTGGGGTGCGATTTCGTATCATGGACGATCCAATTTGATACGAATTGAGGGTAATCTCAATAGCAACAGGTACGTCCGTGAAGTGCTACAACCCGAAGTCGTTCCTTTCCTTCAAGGCATCCCTGGAGCTATCTTTCAGCAGGATAATGCACGCCCACATGTTGCGCGGACTGTTCGAGACTTCTGTTCAGCACAACGCATGCAACTTCTTCCTTGGCCTGCTTATTCACCGGATATGTCGCCTATTGAGCACGTGTGGGATATGGTTGGTCGGCGTCTCGCTCGTGATCCGCGTCCTGCAGTTTCCAAAGACGAACTTTGGTTGCGCATACAAGCGATATGGAATTCTCTTCCTCAAGCAGATATTCAACATCTGTTTGACTCCATGCCACGTCGTATAGCAGCACTTATTGCAGCGCATGGTGGCTGCACCAAATACTGATTTCGGACGCTTAATTTGTTTCTTTTGTTTTGAAAATTTCATCATTTATTTGTATCAGTACAAGTCGTTTCTGCATTAAATTTCATTTGATTCTGATGATTCTTTCATGGTGTTGCATTTTCTACAAACAGCAGTATAGATAATCACCAATTTAGTCTGACCATGAGATATTTTTCTGCATACTTGGATGAGGTAAATATTTCTTAAGAAGTCTTACTTGATCCATTACAGGGAAAAAAATTACATTCAATTGAAATCTCAAATTTTTTTCTACAGTCCCTTTGAAAACTATTAAATAACTTTCAGAGGGTCTGTCCTTTTTTGCAAAAAGTAATTGTTAACTTCAATTATATAACCAGATATTATTGCTTATGCAAATATTTTATTTACAATATACAGGCAACAGTCATCTTAACAACTACGAGTGACAGAAAATTTTGACTTACAAATATTGCACACGAGACTTACTTATCCAACTTTATATCAAAGAGTCATTCTATCCTGCAATTTATTTTTTTCATCCAACAATTAAATTTGGAAGGGGACTGGATAATACTACAGAATTTTCACTAGATCATTTCAAAATTTTATTTGTATGTTTAAAAAAAAGGAATGCAATACACACAAAATTAAATACTCTTCAAACAATAGCTACAAGCATTGCATGTTGCTTCAGAGCAGGTAAGGAAACTTGCAAGTCAGCACAAGCCAAAAAGTTGCTCAAAAAATTCTTCTTGTATGAAACTGATATTAGCCGGCAAGCAGTATTATTCATCTTTTAAGAAAGTGGACAGATCAAATCGTTAATGCGAATGACTACTAAGGTACCACACATTCTGAATTTTATATAATAATGTGAATGTCAACAATCTAGTTCTTAAAACATTCATAAAAGGAAATAATTCAGAATATTTATACAAATGAAACAGATCAAAAGAAACAAAAACAATTCACTTAGAAAATAATAATTTAGAAAAAAGGGTGAAAAAGCAAAATCTGCAATTTTTTAGCCTCTTCAATAGTTTTTATAGCCTTTTTCATAGAAATCACAGAAGTGATAGTATTTGGCAGATATATTTATTCAGTCTATATAGTTTTTATAGCCTTTTTCATAAAAATCACAGAAATGATAGTATTTGGCAGATATGTTTATTCAATCTATCTTATTACATACAGTAAATTAAAAGTTAAGAATTATTCGAAAATTAGTAAAATAATAACAAACATAATTGATTTAGAATTTCTATTACAACTTACATACACATAACTTAAATCATTCAAGATTTTTGTAACACATATAAAAAGGAAGAACAGACATACTTGTTCAAATTATAGACCTAGAAGAAATAAATACCTCAGCATTTCAAATAATTTTTACACAGGACATAGTTAAAAATTTTTAACCCAGAAAGCAAGCAAAAATAATCACTTAAAAAAGTTTCCTTCTTTAAAAACCTACAAATTAACAGTCTGACAATTAAAATTTCTAAAATATCAGTTACCTGTATTATAAATTGATGAAGTTATGGAGCCTTTAGATCAGTTAATTACACCAAAAATTAAAAAAAAAAAAAAAAAAAAAAAACTTTTAATATTCTACACCTACAACAAATTTAAGCCCTGTTTTTCCCAAAACCTTTTACATGGTCATTTATAATGATGGATCAAAATTATGTGGCTAAAAAAATTACTTGATCACTAAAACAATATTTCAAAAATCCCTTGATTTCTGGATTACACTAATTTTTGGAACAGAAAAACAGTAAAGTGCTGCTCACCCAAAATACATTTCTTGCTTTGTTAGCAGCATATACTTTAATGCATATATATTAATGTATTTTAATTTCAATAAATATGGGAGTGAAATGCAATACTGATATGCAATAAAAGTTTAACAAAAATTATGAAAAGTTGACTAAAGCAACAACACTAAAAATAGATAAAAAATAATGAAGCTATTTCATTTCAAAATATAATATGCTGTATCATAATCCTACAAACCTCAGTGGAAAAATAAAAATTTATATCCCAAATGGAAAAAAGTGGCTAAATACATAATCCTTAGAAAAAGAAATCTTAGAAGCGTAATTCAACAATTGATTAAAGTAACAAATTGTAATCCCTTGTTAATATATTTCAAAAGTTTGGTTATTACTAAATTTAATAAAATTCAATATTCACAAAATTAAAAAAAGTGGACTTTTAACAGCTTTAAATATGTAAAATAAAAGGATATACTCATTTGGGTAGAAAAAATTAATATTTCTAATTTAATTGAATATATGATGTAGCACAATTCCTTGCACATCTCAATAACTAAAAAAAAAAAATATTTTTGGCAATATTAATATAAATAAGGGTCTTTTTCAAACAAGAAATAAAATTACAATTAGTTACTGAAAGTATATCATAGTTCAAGGATAAGACTTTAGGTACTTTTCCATTTCACAGGCATAAATATTGCTAAGCAGATGTTTATGAGCCATTGAATTACATTGAATACAATTTGACGACTTTATTGCCGCTCCAGCGAAATGAAAAAGTATAGAATTTTACTTAATGTATAAACAATTAAAAAATGAAAATTTATATGTAACTTAAACAGACAATTATGTGAACTTATGTATATTTTTTTATTTGTATGTGTTGCATATTTTTTAATCTTCAATAAATTTTATTTTTTATTTCAATAAATTATTTGAAAATGCCAAATGAGAAATTCACTTGAAAAATTACTACTAAAGTAAAAAGTAAGGAATAGTTCAAATGAACCATTGGCAGTAAATGTGATACAGGTAAATGGAAAATTTGATCAATTGAAGTCACTGGATGAGTTTAGATGCAAGACAATTTTTTTTTATCTTTAACCTAATAAGGATGAATTAAATTAGTTAAATTATATTTCTTCCATCTTGCATTGATTACATTTACTAGAATTTCTTTTGTGTCTGACAGAATTTTTTCCAAAATGTACAAAAAGTATAAAAAAAAAATTACTTTTAAAATAGCAGATATTACTCTAACATAAAACATGTAGAGGGGAGGAAGTAGCCAAGATGTAATACATGCCCAGACACCAAGTTATTTTCCTCCCCCTTTCCCACCATCAACCAGCTTAATAAGCATTCCCTTTTGGCCTCACATGGCAATTGACAAGCATGAAATTTGGCAAAAAAAAAAGACTAATTAGTGAAATAACACCGATTTGGCTGAATATTGCATCAACTTCCAAAAAGTTATTTTCACCAATGACATGTCAATGCTAAAACAAAGACAAGTGCATAAAGATGAGGATTTAAATTCTAAATGTGATTAATTAATTACAGATAAGAATATTTGAAGAGTATTTCAGTTTCATAGGAGTACATTTATTTTTCTAAATATTAAAAAAATACATATATTTCAACAAAATTTATGTATTTCTATAAACAGCAAAGAAGATTAAAGAACAATCTAATATCACCATCAAACAATAAATTAGGGTAAATGGCACAAGAGCCTAATCTGGCTGAAACTGCACCAAACATTTGTTTACACAATATTCGAGACTGAAGATAAAGAAGTAAAAACTGATTGACAAAGAACAGTCAAAAATAAAGGATTGCCATCTCTCATATTTACAAAATACCCTAATGAGAAAGAAAAAGATCTCTAAGGATATCTCAGGAGATCGTGATTCCTGCAATTACCCAGCAGGACAATAAAATAGTGAAAATACAAATGTATCAACAATATCCCTTCTGGGGGCCACAACAACAAAAAGATGCAACCGTGAAAAACAATTGGATTTGGTACTATCATGATATGGGCCTCAGTGGAAATCCTAAACACTAACTTTTTTGAAAATGCTATTATATAAACTTTACTTTTTAATGCTTTTTCCATTCTAAATCCAATTTTTTAAAACTAAATTTTTATTCTTCTGTCCTTATTTTTCTCAAATTTATAACAATGCAATAAATATATATAGCATATATATTTTTAATGGAATACTATTGAAACGTTGTGCAACAACAATTTTAAAAAATGGATAAATCATAAGTAACTTTATAAGAGCTTGTCAATATAGTACAAGTTTTCAAAAATTTTGTTTAAAAAATAATTTTCATGCTAAAATACACTAGATCTCCTCCACCAGAATAAGTATATATAAAAATGAGACTATTTAGAGATGAAGAATAACTATAATCGGAGTAGCTTTATTGTCCACCCACCAAATTTGAAGCCATCTTTTGGTCCAAACAGCGCCAAGTATAGAGTTTTGAAAAAGGGTACAAAATTTCCAACAAAATTCCATGCAGAAATAGTGGATAATAGGGGGGGGGGAAGACTTATCCACACTTTTAAGAGGAATGAAAATGGACAAGATAATTGTGAAACCATTAACATGTACAATATTTTATGCACAGTTTCCAGAGTGAAGGGCGAGAACCCCGTTTCACACGTCACTCCACGATATGAAATAAAAATGTTTGCATGAAAACTATTATAATGGTTGATTAGGTATACACTTATATTGCAAATTTACAGATATTTTTTAAGGGTACCAGGACATGAGGGTGAAAATAAAATGCTGAATTTAAGATTCATTCCTTTTTAGACATTTATGTTTTAAAAATTATTCATACAACTTAGGAAATTTGAGTGCCTAATAATGATATTTCAATCATTTTATTGAACTATCAAAGCATTTTTTTGTTCAAAAAGTTTTTCTTTCCCTTTGATTTGAATATGGTCATGATTTTTCAGATATAATTGCGTTAAGGACCCCTTTTTAAAAATATTTCTTACATATATAAAATATTTTACTCATCTGAAAATTATGCACAAAATATAGTGAACTTAATTTTTTAATGATCGTTCAGTATATTTTGAAGCAATTACAGAATTTCGTAGTTTTGAAACTTTAATTTTTTTTTCATGTAAAAAAATTATTTTTTAAAACTTAGGTATTGCTTGGAAAGCCAACCAATGGAAAGTTGTATGTGTTGCCACAAACTAAAATTTATCTCCAAACTTGCTGATATTTTTTGGCAAAAGATTTGGGTGGGCGATACTAAAGGCTATCCTAAATATCATAAGTGGATTCATTGTGCAGCTTTACATGGTTATATATGCCTTTATTTTTGTATATATTTTGTCATATTTCTATTTCATTACAAAAACAAGACCTTTGAACCATATCCTGATTCTCAAAGAAATTTAATGAAAAGAAAATCAGGAGTAGAACTTTTTCATTAAATATAGAATATATATATTTGCATACATTAGATACAAATTATACCTTTGTTAAAAATTCAAATTTTGAAAAGAATTATTGAAGTCAAATTGATAAAAACATACATTATAACAAAAATCTTATTTCTGAAATTTTTAGAATTAAATAAGCTTTAATATTTTTAATGGCAACTTTTAAACATTGATAAAAATTTACAGATTTACATTTCATTTTCTAAAATGCCATCATAAAAAAATATAATTCTTATTTTTAAGTATTAACATTTAATACATATAAACCTAAATACATGAAAACTGATTTTAAACATAAAAAAGCAGTAAAACACATTGACTTTCTTAAATGATGCATTCCAGTAGCAAATAATGTGCCTTCTAAGATGTGAGAGAGAAACAAGCTTTGCATCAAGTTTTTTATTGAATGATCAATTAAATAATAAAAAATGTACAATATGACGTTTTTTGCGTTTTCCAAATGAAAAATGAAATATATACATAGTAAAAAAAAAAAAAATTTAAATACCGAAAATAAATGTTTATTCTTATTATTTTATCAAGAAAACATTGAAATAAATATGCATTCTGTTTTTAAGTTGGGGATAACAACCATATAAAAAATATTCTGAAAATACATAAGTAGCTATAAAATATATTTACATCCTTATTTAAAAAAAAAATGCAGTAAATAGGAATCACATAAAAAAAAAAAGTTCCATAAAAAATATCACTCAACTTCACCACGTTGTAAAAAAAAAAATGATTTCCAAATAGGGCAAAAATTAATTTACACATGGGAACATCTTTTAACGTTTTATTTGCATATACAATAACTATTATAAATATGAAAATTTCTAAATGTATATAAAAAAATTATTCGTCTTAGTCAAGAACAAGGATTCTCTTGTGGTCAACTGGTGCAAAATTACTTTCATCATCTGGAGATGCTACCTTACACTCATTAAAAGTGGAAATTTTTGGCGATGCAGTATAGTTAGTGAATAATTTTTGCGATGTTGCTTGGTTTACCACTTACATGTGCTATTGTAACTAGTCATACACAAGTTTCAAACTCATTCTTGAATTTTGAAGTTTTTTGGAATTGGTGTTGATTGTCAGAACAAATCCATTTATTCCCTAGTGTAAACACAATAAAGACCAGGCTAAAATGTAATAAAATTGGTGATGCAATATGAACATACTTTTTATAATGTGATGTAATTATTATCTGGTGGGTCATTTAATGATTTTTTCAACATTAATAATGCATTACATTAAAAGATATTTTTTTATTAATGATTCCCAATAGTTGTAAGAAATGAAATAAGATTTTTAAAATTAAATCATGTGGTTGATGAAATTTCACTAAAATGATGGATAAATTTTAAAAACTAACACTCAAGTTTGATCATAAACAATGAACTATTTATACAGAAGGAAACTTTCATGTCAAATTTGATTTTTACTGCTTGAATGTGCAGTTATTCTCACAAAATCTTAAGTATAACAGCAAATATGAAATTTATTAATATCCAAGAACAGCACATTAGTTAAACAGAATGTACTTGGTGATTCTCAAATTACAACATTTGTGTCCAGTGATTGAGTTAAGGAGCAACCACTCCTTCACTTTCTTGGGAAGAAATTTTTAGTTCATTTTAAGCACTTTAAATTAGAGATTATAAATTAAACATTAATATTGCCTTAGAATGTGCAACAACTCCTAAGTGCTGTTTTTTTTAAAAAAATAATAGCCTCCTTAGTCTGAAATAAATTTTGTGTACTCTGTCCTATAAGAGATTCTGATCCAACATATACTCTTTATCACTTTGTCTATGAACGTACGAGTTTTATAATTCTTATTTATATTAATATGAATCTTGGATTTTTGTTTATTACATGTCTCCCCTGTTTTGGGGGGGGGGGGGCACAGCCCAGACCCACCTCAAGCACATCCAAACCTTGCAAAACAAAATTCTTCGAACAATCACCAACGCTCCATGGTACGTTAGAAATTCAGTCATACATAACGACCTTCAAATAGGAAATATTGATCATTTTATTACTAAACTATCTAGAAACACTTTTCTCTCTATTGAAGAGCATGCAAATCCCTTAATCAGAGAGCAAACCATATTTACTGACACAAATACTAAACAAAATTTCGCATACAAAACAACTAAATGGCTCCAGCCATTAAAACCATCTTGGCACTTTTCTCCACAGTAATTCAATCCTTCACTGATATTAAATTATTTATATGTGACCAAAACTGCACTCCCCCCCCCGGCCCGTGGGGAAACAGAAATGGTTACAATTTCTATAAACATTTCTGCCTTTTTCTGATTAAAATTTAAATTATCTTTTTGGATTTTTTACTCTAATTGATCATTTAAACTCTTAAATTTAAATTGGGCAGAAGCGAACAACTCGCTGGCACTCGTTGCAAAATCTAATTTTAGTAGTAGTGGATTTTTCTGAAAATAAATTCCAAGTAACCTTGTCCTTAGATGTTTCAGTACATTCTCTTTTTCTAAAATTCTTTACTAAGTCTAGAACTTTTTCGACTATTTCCCATTTGTCAGTTGATTTGTGATCTTTTCTGAAAATATGAGAAAATATTCTTATACTGTTTAGACTCTGGGTGAAGGTTCTATGATATTAAATTGTTATTTGAGGTTCAATTTGGGAATTTCTCTTGAAGGATGGTTCTTTTATTTTATTTTTATTGTTGGCTGATAGTTTGTGTAATTTTTTTTGTGTCTGTTTGTTGTTCGAAATCTTCTTACTCAATAATTAGTTTAACTTATCTATTTTTGTTTTATATCAGTTAACCTTTAGAATTCGGCTGATTCTAAGCCAAAATATCCTTTCCACTCAGAGCTTTTAGTATTGAGGAAAAAATTTCTTTCCCCCACAAGGAAGTTCAGGTTTGCCACAAGTGGTATGGTTAGTTTTCTAGTTACAAAGGGGAGATAGTAAGGGTCGCTGATTTTTAGTCAGTAATCATTGACGAGTAAGAAAGATCCTAATATTTGGCACCATATCACATCACAATTTTTTCTGAATTCCTGGTTCCCATTTTTAATTGAGTGAATTACAAACTTTCAAATATATATTTTGATTTTATTAATATTGTGATTTTTTTTAACATGTGCTCATGTCACTTTTTAAGTAAATTCCAAAGTTAAAAATTATATTTTCTAGAGTTTGATGTACAACATTTTCAGAAGTACCAAGAAAGTAGAATTTATATGATTAGCATGTTGACTAGAAATCATGTATTAGTAAAAATTATTATATATATTATTTTTAATTGCTCCAGTCGTAATATTTTAATTTACCAAAATTGCTAAAAATGACTTAATCTGAAACAAGGTTTTATTTTATTCATTGTTTAAGTATGAGATAGACTAATGAAGAATGTGGAGAAATATAGGCCAATATTCCTTCAGTATGAGAAAAATATTATGAAAATACTAATATAAGGCATTATATAATAATTTATCTGTTCAAATAATTTTAGAATTTTTAATAATTTATTCTATTTTTGTGAAATGTTTTCATGTTCCTCAAAAAATAGTACATAATCTTTTACTTTTGAATATTAAAAAATTATCATAACTTAGAGTCGTATATTGTGCAAATTAAAATTTTCAAACAAAGAAAGTGACACCTATACCATATTACAAAAATATTTTCAAGAAGCAAGTACGTTAAAGCAATATTAAATTAATAGCTTCTGTAATCTCATGACTATATTTTTTGAGAATGCGATAGTTCAATCATAAACACGTAATAATTCAGTGTTAGCTTTTATATATATACACACACAATATATACATATAGGTGTGTAATCATATGGCTTAGTGTGCAGACTTTATCTGTGGTCTCATTATCGCAACTTACATATTTAACTGCAACAATGAACCCATGTGATAAGAAATACCTAAAGTTTTCAAATTATTCGACGAAATATGTAAAAGAAGGAAAACTTTAAGAACAATATGTAGAACATTATTACTAAACATTTTATTTTTTAAATTAAAGCCCTTTTAATGCACAAAAAAATCAATGTACTCCAAATATTTTGATTTGACATTTTAATAACATTGCATTTTGAAACAACAGGAAGGTTACTGGTGACGGACTTCTTAAATTTGAACGACGGTCAAGCAATGAGGACACCATCCCCTCACCAAACTTCCACACCACATCAACATGAGGAATTAGAGCCTAGATTAGATAACAGCCACTTTTCAATTGAAAATGACTCGAACTCGCAACTCAACCCTGACTACGAGTTTGCAACATCTCTACTCGGCTACCATAACCTTTTTGTGATTAAATATTAACAAAAGTGAGATTTAAAAAACAATTTTTGACTTAACTGAAAATGTTTCAGAGCTGCTGAATCAATCTTAAGTATGTTAAATTAAGGCAAAACCTTGAATTAATTCATGCATTCCAATGAAAATAATATGTAACACTTTTTTTATATCAAATCTTTCTATGAATCTTTAATTTTAAAGGAAAAAATTATTTTTTTGTTTCTAAAATAAACTTATACCTTAAATTAAAAAGTTCTTGTAGCAGTGCTTTTGAAATCTCTGTTTTAAAAATGTAAAGTGAATTCTACTTTTTTAAATTTTTGGCTCTAAAAAGAGCATTTTTTATTTTTTTCCTTTTCTTTTTATTCAAAATATATCAGTTTTAATCTTTTTTATTCTAGTATTTTGTTTTTTCATTGGTTTATGTGTTAAGAGATTTTTAAATAAATTGTGCGTTATTCTTTGAAACAGTTCTGGTCAATGCAAAGAGCCAAATTGCATGCATGCCTTACAGATAATAGTTCTTTTTTGCATATTCTTTTATGCACAATATGTGTACTTTCTTCTTTTCTTTTTGTCAATTGGCCAATGAGAAAATTTATTATCATTTGTCTTCATTTTTTAATTACTGAAGGCTCTGCATTTTTATGATTTATTTTTCCTATCAGAGATGTTATTAAATTCATTCTAAATTCTTTTAAGCTGAGTTTTTAACTTAGTTTGGCATGATTTAAATATCAGAAAAACAACAATATCAAAGACGCTAAGGAATATATAACTTTTTGTCAATATCCTAGATCGTCTAAAAAAAGTGTAGGTGGATGCCCTGTGGTTCCATAAATCAACATATCCCATGTGCTTGTTGTATTCTGCCACAATTTTTTGCTTGGAAGTGGTTAATTTTTCTTTTTCCCATTTAGCAAAGTCACCATCAAATTTTTTTTGGGTGTCTATCAACAAAATTTTCTTCATCTAAATCTTTCTTCAAATTCTCAATCTCGATTTCTGCGAGAAATTTCAGATTCATTCTGAAAATTCAAAGAAAAAACAGGAGAAAAGAAAAATCTATCGTTCATAGACAGCCTTAGGCCATCAAATGGAGTATTTTTTCAAATTTGGTTGTTCCTAAAGGTCGCCAATGATAAGGAATTCATACATAACTGATAACATAGACAAAAAAAATCCCCACCCAATTACGGACAATAGAAGCAAAGTCATAAAAAGTGACAAGGAAAGTTGTAAAAGGGTCTGCTCAAAAAAGAGGGAGGAAAAGAACTATCTCTAGATAGCTTGGAACAGCAGTGGTACCCCAGCCGAAGCGAGCGACAAAAAATTTTTTGGTACAGCATATGTACCGCCGATGCGTAAAGGTTAATTGGAATGCTGGTCTCCCCAGAAGACCAGCACAATGGCTCTAAATCCTTGTTGGGTAAGATTGGTCTCCTTAAATACAAAAAAAAAAAAAAAAATCTAAACACATATTACATCAGGGTTATACAACCTGATGTATTGTGTTACCCAATTATTTTTCATTTTATTTCATCAACTAAAAAATTTACTCAATAGAAATATGCACAAAATACAATGCTAGACATTGCAACATAGTTGTCAAGAGTTGTTATGGGTGCGGCTGCTTTTTAAACCACTACAGTACTTCCTTTTTGGAATTTGGCAAATCATTTATTTTTAATAAATTTATCACAAGTCATTTTTGATTTTTTTTTGAAACATTTCTATTTAATTGTAATATGAGAGTGAGGAATATCATTTATTTGATGGAAGTTATTCAATTTTTTAAAAAATTATGGCTTAATTTTTGTAATTCCTTCCATAGAAATAAATTTGATGAATTATAGAATTAAGTGCCTTTGTAGAATGGGGAGGGAGAAAGAGAGAAAAAGACTTCGGAGTAATTAGAGGTTTAGATTTTAAAAATTAAAATCACAAATAAATTTATTTAGGAACATTTAGTTTTCTTACTTGCATATAAACATTCTTTTTAATCACATTTTTTTAAAAAAAAAAATTGCAATGAAATATACAAGACAAGAATTTCTCTTATTACACATATCTTAATTTAAACAAAGTATTCAAATAGATTTAAAATTTTAACAGAATTTAATGCCTAAAAACTTTTTAATATTTAGATGCAATGAGCTGAATTAATAATAGGGGTGGATCTTTTAGTGTTCTTCTAGGCGATTATAGGATTTTCAATTCAATGAATCAAAATAACTGTATAAGTTCATTTGGCTGTTTTATTCAGTCTGAAATGTAGAGCAACTGTGCACATTTAATTTTGTTATTCAAAATTCGAAAGAAACCTTAAATAATATTACATTGAAAGTTTGCAAGCAACTTCATGACTCATGAAATTTGAAATCTTTTAAATATATCATTAAATATTAGATGCAATATTTGAAATTTAAATATAGCATTTGCAGAACACTGCAGGACATGAAGAACCTATTCAGATTATGTACTGATTAACTAAATCGACTGATTAATTTATTCGATTTTATTAAAATCAATACAAAAACTGACAAAAGCAACAATAAAATCTAGAAATGCATAAGTGATTAGCAGTAATTTATGCATTATTTACTATTTCGCCACATTCGGCATGCTTCCCTCTTCGCTCAAACAAAATGTTTAGCTGCAATCCAAATTTGTATTAAAATATTAATAATTATATATTGCATGGTTTTAATGCAAATACATATAAAATTTTAAATTGAGTCTTTTAGCAACATAATTACCATTACTCAACGAATAATTCAAGTTTGCACACAAAATGACAACAAAAATAAGTAAAAAGATTTCGTGAAATTATTAGATATTCACAAAATGATTTATAAATACTAATAACCATTTTTATGATTACACGATGTAATAAGTTCATTTCTTAATTTATCTACAATAAATATTTCATTTAAAGTAAAACTGCTTTCAAAAAATATATACTACATACTCAAAAAATGTATATATACTCAATAGAACATACGACAAAAGTATTGCATGAATAAATAAACTATTAAGAATACGATTAATCAAAATTACATAAATTTGAAACAAAATTAAACACTTACCCCTACATCGGGAACCATTTCATTCTTTTGGTATTCTAACATATCTTTCATTCTCAATACTAAGCCATGCGCCATTTTTGTATCAATGATGTTTCACACATAAATCGTTCATAAATGAGGTTGTTTTTACATGATAGAGAGTCTGCAATTTCAGACATGAAATTGGTGATAACTAACATTAGCTTTTTCGAAAATTTGCATCAACGGATTCAGACATTCAACATTTCTCAAGATATCGCACTATTTCTTGCATTGCTCACACAAAATCCATTGCACAGCCTACCATAAACATTACACTGTATTTTTACCGATGAAGGACGCGACACGTTTACAATCGATTCTTGAACATGTAAGTTATTATTTTTTTTCTTTACATAATTTTGATATGCAAACGAAAATGGTACAAGAGTAAAATACTTCTCAAGATGAATACAGAAATCGTCAATTCAAAATCATGAACAACGGAATGTTGTTCCTCAACAGATAGTAATTATTGCACTGTATGATAATATAGTAGGGTTGAGTGATGGGTGGAAATTCACACAAATTATGATATAGAATTTAACCGCAATAAAATATTGATAAAATTATAAATGAAAGCAAAAACAACATAAATTCTTTTCTAATACTTTTAATATTCTTTACTAGTAATTTCATGCAATGATGCATAGTATGACGCGATTCACACTAAAATACCTTAACCTCCAACAGAGTATGGAAATAAAACTAGTGCTAAAAATTAAAATACACCTTCAATTAAAATACAAAGAAGCATTTAAGTACTTTCAAATTGATAGAAGGGGTGTCTTAAAATATTTTAGCGTTCAAATGATTTCAGAAATAATTCTCATATTTTCACAGAATTGATAATTTAGAATCTAAGCCTTAATCGGGAAATTTCTGATCGCATTTTTGCATTGATCATTAATCTTTCAAATTCCATCTGGAAAATGTTCATCTGTGTTAAAAATTAACACTTAAGATGGATCAAATGCGAAGTATTAAAAAATAACTACTGATATTTTATTAATTAAATAATCGAGAAAATGTTAAAAATAGATTTTTTTTTTTTTATTTAAACAAAATATTTTTCATACAGCATTTGAGGAACATTTTAGTCTTATAGTTAATGTTCAAAAGTATCTTTTTAAGTTAAAAAGAATGAAAAGATCTTTAAATAAAACTTTTGTAAATCGAAATTTTGAAAAATATCTACCATGGGTAAAAAAAAATATCCGATTCAAAAAGTTTAAACCAACTAACTTTCGCAATTTTTATCTACAATAAGATTATATGTCCTACAACTGAATTACAACTTCATTCTCTACACCGTAACAACGAACGGACTTTAAGAGCATACCATATAAGAAAAATGTATCCACCATAATATTCCACTTTGACTGAATTTTCGAGGTCCGAACCCGTAACCACCTATTTTCAACCTGTAACTCTTTAATTGCTATGACCTGCTTAGAAATGATGCCAAAAAATTTCATAATTCGGAAACAAGATTTTATGAGACCTTATCTGATCTGGTATATGGTTCGCCGATCTTCCACATCACACCACACCACATGAAAAGTAATGTGAAACAATCACGCAGTTAAATGACAATTAGCCGAACGAAGCAAAAAAAATGAATTCCGTTGTGATACTTTTTGACGTAAGTTTTTCGACCGTGGTAGCCTAGTGGTCATGGTTTCGGATTCGTGACCAGCGGTTTTCGTTCAGTCACGGGTTCGATCCTTGCTACCTAAGACCCGCCTTGTAGTCGGGGCTGATGCACGTTAAATCTTTCGGGGCCCAAAGTCCTCCCGTTGGCGTGGTGTGGAAGTTCGGAGAGGGGTGTGCCAGCTCAGGTGTCGTCCTCGTCACTTGACCGTGGTTCAAAATTACGAGGTCCGTCGCCAATAGCTCTCGTGTTGCTTCTAGTGCGACATTAATAAAAACTAAATTTTTCTTCATTTCAATTAATGAACATTAATTTTAAGTTAGCTTACGTTCAATCACTGAAACAACATTCGAAGTTAAAATTTTAAAAATATATTACAAACGAACATAAATGTCACGAAATTTTTCCTGTGTTGTGGAATATTTACTTATGCAAAATTTGAAAAAAGAAATTTTTGATTTGGATTTTTCCTACGCAGTAAAGAAAAAAAAAAAGGATGTAATTAAAAAAATTCATAATTATTACTTAAAAAGACTGACAATTTTATTGCGAATAAATATCTATTTAAGTTGCCAGTATTTATCAGACATTATTTTTGGACTTCAAGGGCTGGGGGAAAAAAACAGAAAAAAAATGAGATTTTTATTTTATATGTATATTTAATTCTTGTTAATTTTAACAAAATGAGTGAACAATTTCGACAGTTTTTCTAAACTTGGACGGACTAAATATATTAATATTATACTAATTTAATTTTATATAAAGCTTCATATGTGATATTTCAGTACTTAAAGGCAAAAATTATTCTTTTCGCAGTAACTGATGACGAGGTATTTTAAAACGAAAATTTTTATTCGTAAAATTCTGCTATTTGCAATATAAAAGTGTTCTGAAGATGCTTTATTTCAAAAACATTCTTATGGTTTTATACTTAATGTATCATTAATTATATATAACATTCAATACTATGCTGTCAATGAAACATAATGAAAATAAGGCTAGATAAAATTTTAATATTTATGTAATTTATTCGATTTTTTAAGTACAATAATGTATATATTTAATATCAAGGCACTTCATATTTTTTTATCATTGTTTGGAATTAAAAAAAATTATCTAGATTTTTTTGTAGTGTATGCTTTGAATTCAATACAAATTTCAAAAATATTGCACAGGAAAATATTTTCGATCACTTTAAAATGTATAATTTTTTTTATATATAAATAACAGATAAAAACATCAAACGCTAACGAAACGCAAATAAAATACTTAGTTGAAAACCTGTAATTTTACTATTATATTCATTATGTTATATAACTGTAAGAGACTACAAATGTTCATTAAGAGTTGGGTATTCTTTTCAATTCAAAACCTCAATTCAATTATATATGTGTGTTTGGCTATTAAATAAAGAGTGACGTTGTAATGCATTTTTATCTCATTCATATTTACTTATTGTCACCTTCCCTATACATTCCTCCTCTATCCCCGTTACGCTCTATGTGAATCTTCCATTGTTCGAAACAGTGCAGGAAGTCTGCTTCCGTCAGCTCCTTGAGGACACGTAATGCTTTCTCTTTCACCTCTTCACGACTCAAATCTTGTTCTTTTTAATGTAGATTTCACCTTAGGAAACAGATAGAAGTTGCATGGCGCAAGATCCAGCAAATAAGGCAGATGGTCTTACTCTGAGAGGCTGTACTTGGATAGAAACCTCTTGACAGACAATGTAGAATGAACCGATGCATTGTCTTGGTGGAAAAACTTGTCGTACGGATTCTTTGTTAATCCCTACAGTCTCATCAATCGCACGAATACATAACTGACGCTCATATCGAACCACATTACCGCTTTTTTCGATATTGTATTCGTTTTTGATATGAGAGGGCGACTCGGGTGTAAATCATCTTCAACGTATTCTCGGCCATCTCGAAAACGCTGAAACCACTCAAAAACACTTGCACGTGTGAAAAATAACAGTATTAATTTTTTTTTTCTTAATGATTGTTTGCATCTCATGCGAAAATTCTTCTTCAGAGAAAAGGCTTCTTTCCCTTTATTGATATTTTTCTTCTGTCTCGCTCGGAAGCAAACACGCACGATTCCGTAACGTGATCAAGTGACGAGGATGACATTTACGCAGACATCCCAATCTCCTAACTTCCGCTCCATCTCAACATGAGGACTTTGTGCTTCTTAGATTTAATGTGCATCAGTCTAGTTTCTGACGGTTCTTTCGTGACATCAAGAATCGGACTCAAAATTCGACTGATACAACACCGAGTAAGAACTCACAACCATGCCTCTCAGCTATCGTGACTGTTTTTTCTCCACAGTTATTTCTTTCAAAACTAATCTATGTTGAATGACACTAGTATTCCTGTATATAACTAAAAACATTTATTTCCATAAATGTAAATAATAGGTAGTTGAAGAAATAAGTAATTTCCAAACAGAAGAGTAATTTCATTCAAAGTTTTTGAATATTTCCAAATCTGGATCGTCAAATTCATGCAATTCAAGCACATCAGTTTTGCAGAATTTTGCCTCAAACCGTGATTGGTCTTTGATTATAACATTGTGATTTGGCGTTGATAGTAACATATAATAACGCTCAAAAATCTTTTGGTAATGAAATATAGTTTGCAATTAAAGTGCATAAATTATTTTCGATTAAAAGTTTTTCATAATAAGGGATAATAGCCTTTGTTGCTCTATACCCTATAAAATTAATAAATTTTCCGTAATTTTATTGTCTGTTAAATAACATTTTGGCTGTTTATTTAAAATCTGCGAATTTATGTATTTATTATTTATTTCGGATACTTAAAAATTTTATACAGCTCATAAATGATTTAACAACATCGATCAATTCACAGGAAAGTAGGTTTTGTTCTTTTTGTGATTTATTTTTTGGTAATATTTATTATTTAATGTTAAAATAAAGATCAGGAAACGTAAAGAACATTCCTTTGGTATAGGAAATCTTGTTATAAATAATTTCAAAAATAGGTCCAAAATTTGGACTAGCACGTAAAATAGTAAATGTTTGCGGATCTAAATTTTAAGCAGAAAGGTTTCTAATAAGCCAACGTGTGGTCGACCTAAAAAAAAGTCTTTCAATACAATTGAAATAATGATTAAAAAAAAGGGGGGGATGCTTCAATTATGGTTCCGCGTAAAACGGGTACTCAAATAATTAATGAAATTAATCAAGCATACCATTTAAATGTATTTCCTATGTAAATCGTTGTTTAAGGAATGCTGGATTGCTTGCTTGTCGTCCCAGCAAAAAACCACTGATATCTACAAAAAGAAAAAGGCCCGAATAGAGTTTGCTAGAACTTATTTAAAATGGACAAAAAAAGAAAGAGAGACAAAGTACTTTTCGGTCATGAAAGTAACTTATTTTCATGATATAAGGTGCATATGTCGTTCGATAAATGAAAAAAAGAACCAAAAACAATCAACTATACTTTGTATCCTCTGTAAAATATGGTGGGGAACATGTTATGGAATAAGATTGTTTTTTCTCTTAAAAAGTGTTGCATCAATATGTCGATTAAATGGCTCCAAAGATACACTTTAGTATAAAAATATACTATAAAAACACGTGTATAAAAATATACTATAAAAACACCATCTTATATATAAATTTGAGTGTCTTTATCCGTAATATAAATCCACACCTAGATAATATTACTCCAAATTCTTGGTTTCTTTGTTAATGTGTTAAAGGAACTGTAAGTATATTCCCCCAAAAAATATTTTTTCCAAAAGAATCCTATATCACCATTTTTCCATGTTTTTCAGTAAGTGCCACAATTTTTTCCTGAACCTTTCCTGCTCAAAAGATGCGCATTTTAATGATTTTTAACGCAGTTTAATTTCTTGAAAATAAGTTAAAAAATAACTCAACTATATCAATTTTCGTTCGGGCCAAATCTATCAACACTGACAAAAGAAGAGTGTATGTGTAGATGAGGCAGCACAAAAATGGAAATGCTCAGAGACAGGAAATTAAGTACACCGAAATGATGTGCACTTCAAAACGATCTTGTCTATGATAACATCTATGAACATGATAAGATCTAAAAGCATAAAATCAAACATTATTTACTTATTTTAACCTAAATTGTTACAGTTTAAGTTTTATCTATTCATTTAAAATAAAATTCATTCATCTTGTTTGAATTTGCGCGAAAAGATAAATAATTTTCTCCATGATCTCTGGATGCCAACTAAAGAAATTTTTCTCCATTGAAAGTTCTGCAAGCGCATTTAATCTTTTCAGATTCACAGTGCTTCTTAGAAAAATTGTTATGCTTTTCAATGTTGAAAAGCAGGATTCTGCCTCTGATGTAGTCTTGGAAACTGTCAAAAGGGCTTTTATCAGATCATCTAGATTATTTTCCCAGATAAATTTCAACAGCTGAAATATTTTTAAATATTCGTGAATATCAGATCTACAATAAAATACTTTTAGTGAAATTTCAAACTTTTCTATGTCAATAATTGGATATGCTTCAGTGATCATTACTATCTCTAATGTGGGATGTTCATTCCTAAAATAAGAGAAGCATTTATTGTTAAACAATTTAGCTGCTACTAAATGTTTAATGGAAGAATATCTGTCCATTACATCAACACATACACAGTCACACACTTCCTTAGCTTCTGCAATGAGTGTCTGAAGGATTTTCACAGTTCTTTCAGTTTCTCAATTCTAAAAAATCATTTTTGAAATTTTTTTATTGTATAATCATTAACTTTAAATGCACCAATTCCCCGAGATTGCATTTAGTTCAAAATTATTTCAACAAGAGGCATAACCTGATTAAAAAAAGCTCTAACAAAAACTTGAATTTATCATTCAGGTATTTTAATTTTCCTGTAGCTTCTGCAATGGTTGGATCTGCATTTGATATCGATTGAATTTCAGTAAGGTGGTTTTTTGAAGGTTACAAATTTTCATGAACTCTGCTTATGATCCATATTTAGTAGTTCCATCTTGTAGAAGATTAACGTGGAATGTTGACTTCATAATGCTTCTTGAAAACAGACACACGTTGTGGTGATCTTGAAATAAATTTGGAGTAGCTAGAATGTTAGAAAAAATATTCTTGCGTTTCGAGAAATACTAACTGCATTTCTCATTATTAAATTAAATTGCTGTGCATAAAAGTGAATGAAATGTTCATTACCATAAACTGCTTTTATTTTTAATTAAACTCCTCCTCTTTTGCCATTCATGACATTTGGACCATAAAATGTCTGAGCTATTAGTTTTTGTCTAATTCCTTGAAGGATTATATCCAATTATTCTAAAATACATTTTGATAAGCCATCTGCAGTTTGATTTTTCTGGAATAAAAAATCACCAAAAACGCTCAAATATTTCTCCATTCAATAAGTACCATAGAACAAGGATCATTTGTTGTGTCATCAGCCATGATAGCTTCAAAGGAAGTTTTTATACTTTCCATCTTTATATCCTCATGGTATATCTGTAGCAGACAGTCAAGTATCTCATTCTTAATGGTCATAAAAACATCTTTGAAGACTACATAGTTTCAGTGATTCTTCAAATCTGATTCTTATTTAAATGCAAAATTTACTAAACCTCTAAATACCCCTGAATTTATTGAGTCGTCTTTTTTTATCATGTCCTCGTAAGGGAGTTTCTACAAAAGAAAATGCAGTCTATTATTTTGGACAATATATATATATATATATATATATATATTTCATAGTTCTTTTTAACCTTTATATTATGCTCATGGATTGAAAGTCTGTATGCTTCTCTAAATTTCTTCCTAATACTTACGGGTTCCTAAAAGTGACAATGAAACTGCACAGTCAACGTGCTTCTTTGACTTCTCATGCTTTTCAAATTTTTCTTTCATTTTGTTTATATTCCTAAAACCATCCTTTGTCCATGTTACATCACATCCAAACAACAAACACGGGAAACAAAACAGTGCACTTTTTACTTCATAGCAGAAAGCACAACATTTCTGTTAGTGTGCCATTTAGAACTATAGTTACTAATATATTCCTTGTTGTTGCTTATGCCTGACTGAGAGAGTAAAATATTAGGTGCTAATCGATTTTTTTTTCTCAACTGCAACTTTCTCATGGAGAGACAAGTGTAAAAACTTAAGCTGTTGAAATTCCCTTACAGTCACAGAAAGTTTTTGGAGAGGCATAGGCATGGTTAAAGCTTTCTGTTAATTAAAAGAACCGAAAAAAATGAGTAAAATAGAATAACTGGAAGCAAGATAAAATAATCAAATTCTACACTTTTTCACATTCAAGAATACGGTATACGGGGTTTCAAGCACAACGCACGCGGAGTGGGAAAAAACCCACTACAATCCACTAGGAAGCCAAGGTCAGCACTGTGGAAACGACAGTGTTCTCTCTGCCTCACAAAGCTTTGCTCACAACAGTCTTCGTTTGAATTGTGAAGCTCACAGCTCAATTCAAAGATTTTTGTCTCTTTACATGTATCATTTTTTTTTTTTTTTTCCTTTTTTGATTTTGAAGTTAACTGGGTTACGGTTACTGAAATTAAGCTTAAGGATTATACATTGTACAAGTATAAAGGGAAAAAAAGCACGCATTATGTTAAATGTTATCGATAATATCAAGTGGATATTGAGGGTACTGCAGTTCCACAGTTCCTATACACGAGCCGCCACTGCTACGTAAGTTGTTTTTTGTTCTCCCTTAAGAAGTCTAATCCGATATAGTGAGTTTAGCACCTGTTTTCTAATTTCCTTACCTAGGTACACTTCCACACCTCTTCTTTCGTCCATTTTATATCCGTTTTTCCGCTAATTTCTAATGAATTAAAAACTTTTCTTTTTTTTTTCCAATTAACTATCATGGTTTTTTGAAAAAATTTCCTGATTATGTTGAAGATACTTTTTTTGTATACTTTGTGGCCTAGCTCTCGAACGATACGTTGCAAGATTACGATTCTGGTAGCATTTGAGAAATTCATTTTTTTAAAGGAAAATTGAATTTATTTTGAATGTGTTAATTAAATACCGAATTTTTGGAAAATAATGCTGGAAAGAGTCAATTTTGGCTTAAACTTTTTAAAATCATTCCATCTAGAAATCTATCGATCCAAGCACATTGTATTCAAGCGGTGTACGAAATGTACTTTTAGCCATCTTTAAAAAAAAGAGGGGGGAATGCCAGTGAATTTTATACAAATTTTTTACTGCACAACAATTAGCAAGTTTAATTTTCATGACCCTCCCTCCCCCCGCACTTTTTCAAGCTCGTCGATGCTCAAAACATTTTCAAGCTCATTATCAATCATTTTGAAAGCTTCAAATTTCTCCTTAAGTTATTCGAGCAATAATTCAATTTGATTTTCATCCGTTTTTGTTGAATTGAGCTTATCTATTTCAGTAATAAATTTAGTTGCAGATATCCTTAAAACTGTTCTTTTTTTTATACGTGTTTACTTTATCATCGGTCATCGTTATTCAATATGTATCATAACACAAATAAAAATCAATAGCTAACTGTTCTATAATTTTGTTTTCAAAATTCCTCGAATACAAATTTAATCCATCCTGGTAGGGATGCCGAAAAATATATAATGCACGGTTAATACGTAAAATAAAAAAAAATAAAATAAAAGGTGAAACGTTTACCTGGCTTTCGAATCCAGAAGGTGGGATGATCAACTTGTATTCTTCCTGACATTCTAAAGAGTCGTATCAATGACTACTTAGAAAAAGGACATCTACATCATTTTTGGTAAATGATATACTGAAATAAAACTATTAACACGTTTTACATTTGATACAAGAATTCGAGTACAGTTTTATCGCACATAAAGATAAACGCGACCGATGGGTTCGAAAGTTTGTTAATTCTGTTTAGTTATTCATTCCTATGTGTTCTCTTTACTACGGCAACCATCTCGCTACCGCAGCTTGGTGGAGTGACTTGTAACAGAACGTAACAAAGTGAATGAGAAAAAATGCTTTGAATTCACAGAACTATCGAAACGAAAGTATTTTGGATGACACGTGTTTGTAACGAAGAGTAATCCATTTTGAGAAAAAACTATCCGTATAGTCACCATTATATAACAGTTTATAAGAGTTTTAATAATTCACATTAAGAAGAGTTTTTTTTAAATGATCGCTTTATTTCTCCTACGACTACACTCTTTCTGTATAAGGTCGATCTTTATTCTAAAAGCCAACATTTCACATAAATCAAAACAGTTATGTCAGCGCTTGCTGCGCCATCTATTGATAATAATTTCTATTACCTATTGCAACGTATTGAACGCGAAAACAGTCAGACAAGAGAAAAGTATTTAATTTTATTTCTCCTCTAAACAATGCCATGCTACACTCCAGATCTTCGTTCCCGTCACATTTTTTCTTCCTTGTACACTCTCGCTCTCTAGTTTGTGCGCGGATCTCAGTCTCCGAGTCTGATTGGGTGACTTCGACCCTGAAGAAATCAATTGGTTTGTGCCGTGACGTTCTCTAGAGAACTTTTTCTGATATAGGAAAATTTCTGTTCGTAGGAGTTCGCTAAAAATATTTAAATGTCAATAGGAAATGACACAGTTCGATTTAGATGACCCAGAACGATTTAGAATAACACAGTACGATTTAGATGACACAGTACGATTTCGCTTTGTCCAAAATTATATATACTAAATATTACACTAGCACATAAAAATTATAAGAAATAATAATCACATTTTATCTTATTCATATGAATATATGTACATTTATTTTTAATTAAAAACATCTTTCGCAATAACTCAATCATACTGCTTTAATCAATATTCATATTAATATCACTTTTATTAGAATTATATATATATAAAAAAAACCACTTCTTGGCTATAGTTTCCAAGAGAAAAATTAAGAATTCATACTTATATAAATGTTCATCAGGCTAAATGTAATGCAAATCAAATCACACAAGTCGTTCTCTGAAGTGATACTCTTACAAATCTTTCATAATTTCTCTACTCTATTAATAGTAATTATCACAAACACTTTGAATTCTATACACAATGATTAGTAAAATCAGTTTACCTTCTTTATTGGATGTCTTTTTCTGTTACTATGAAACATTGTGTATAACATTCTCATGTATAATTTAGCATGGTAATATTGAAATGAAATGACAATGTTTCTCCGTTACAATTTTCAGGAAAATATGTTAGTATATCAGTGTGTGTGTGTATATATATATACTATCGAAACTTTCTTATATGTAAGTGTGATAAAATTCTAATATATCAATTATGCTCATTGAAATTTCATTTTTTACCATAAATGTATACATAACATATTTATGCACTCTTGTATAACCTTATGACATCAGTTATTAGAAATTGGATTTATTTTTGAAAAGGAAGAATATCACGTTTTCTTTAGGAAAAAGAAATTAAAGAAAATAGAGCTGAAACAATAAACTACATCTTGAGAAAATATATACTAATCTTGAACCAATTCTAGCATCTACATTGACATGACTTCTCCCAGGTTTATGGATAACTTCAAAATTAAATGATTTTAGAGCAAGAGACCAACTCTTAAGGAGTGGGTTTATTCTTGCATTTGTTTTCAACCAGACTACTGGGTTATGGTCTGTCTGTATGATAAATGTTTGCTGTCCATCCATGTAACATTTTGGTTTCTGTAAGCTGCACATTATTTTTCGGTTGTGTAATATCTTTTCTCCATAATAGAATTTTTTTTGACTAAGATATAAAATGGGATGCACTTCACCCCTTATCATTTCTCTTGACCAGAATAATTCCAATGCCTTCTCTTTCTCTTCATTGTTGGAGGGGCACTTCTTGGGTTGGCATCCATTCACACCACCCGGATCAAAGAGAACCGGTTTTCACATTCCTTTATGGTTTGTAAAATTTTCTCATTTTTGTAAAGGGGGATTCTCCCACCGAGAGTTCAATTACTCTTTTCTTTCTGTCTACCTTACTGTTTTTCCTTCCTTCGGGTGGAGCCCCTAGTCTTATTGTTAAACTTATATTTTCTTTCTTTTGGAAAAGTTTTGAGTGATATCTTTTATGACCTTTCTTCCCTTGTAGTATAATAGTTCCTTTTGCTTTAAAATTTGTCTTTTCTTCCTTTCGGGATGAAAACCTTCTATATATTTATTTTGTCCACTTAATATCTATGCCAAAACTTCTTCTTTTCCCAACTATATTGGATTTAGTAAGGGGTTAATTTTGTACACTCCCTCTGCTTTCTTCTTTCCTTCAATTAAAACACATATTTCCATTCTCAGTTTCTCTAGTTGGCTTGGTTAATTAGAAATATCTTCTCTTGACTTAATTTGCACTTTCAATACTCCTCTCTCTTTCCCCAAAGGAATATAATATTCTCCTATTACATTCTTTTCCCAATATTTCTTCTCGTTTAATTTCTAGCATTGTTTTTTCCCCCTTTTCTCCTTGCTTTTCAATCTGCATTTCTTCTTTTTCTCTGTTAATGGTTTCTTGTTCCAGTTTGGCTTTCGTTAACTTATTATTTTTCCCCTGAAGTCTAGCTAACTTCTGATCTTTATTCTTCAATTTAGATTTAAGTTCTTCCTGCAAAAACTGAGATCTATTCCTGCAGAAACTGAGATCAACTGTTTCCCTTCCTCCTTTTTCTGCAATTATGGGATTTTGTTGCCTTTGGTTTTCATTTTTATCTTTTCACTTTTTGATTAGAAATCTCCTTTTAATTAACAAATAATCGCTTACTTCATTATTCATTCCATTTTCGATCTTCTGAATCAAGAGTGCTAATTCTTCACTTTTCAGCCGGGCTTCTATAAATTCATTAGTATTAATTTTAACTAAATCCATTGTGTCCTTGTCTTCTCTCGTAAATGAAGGTAAAAGAATATTTTCTGCTAATTCAATTTTGTCATCTTCCTTAGCATTAAATTTAAGAAGTTTTCGTAACTCAAAGGTTTTTGAATTATGTCTTTCAATAGTATCATAGTTTCATCAGACATGCGGCGTGCTAGCTTTCATTCTTTATTGTATTCTTACATTTAGCATTTCTCGAACAAATTCATCTTTGTAATTTATGCTATTTATAAGATTTTTAAGGAGTATAATTTTTAAATTGTCAGTTACTCTTTCACCTAATTAATTTGATATATATCTTAACTCCGCTTTCTGACCTTTTGATAAATAATCCATGTTTAGGTAAAATAGGTTTTACACTCAAATATTTTGATAAAACCCCACAAATGAAACCAGTTGAATTTAAATTATAATTTTTCTTAAGAAAATAATGGTAAAAATACTGGAATCCAAAATTGGTGATCACTAAAATATAATTTTTAGCTATTGTTTGTATTTACTTAGTTATTAATAACAAAACACCAAAACGTATTTGATAAAATAACACTTTTTAAATGACACATCATTTATAGAAATAAAAATACTTTCATTAAATGCAGGGAAAGATTTCCGCCATTAAAAAAAAACAAGTTTTCATCAACAGAACAAAAAATTGCAATAACATGAATCAGATTAAAAAAATAAAACATTCTACTTTTCACACAAAATAGTTTAAAATCAAACATCATTCAATATTCTATCTTCTGTTGAAAGGGGGGGGGGGAATACTTCCTCGTTAAATATCATTTTATGGTTTTTATATCTAAGCATTTCCACAATAAGTAAAGTGATTCTTAGCACACACAAGAGGCTGTGATATGTAAAATACAAAATATTGTATAATTATGTAACCACAACCTATCACAGAACGTGTGATTTAAATTATCAGAATTCGTTAAATTCTACAATATAGGATATGCAATTAAAAACAATCATACAATACCAAATTACTAAAGATATTCACACAAATTTAAATCATTCAGGGGAGAATTCATAATTTATGATATACTAGTGGAACAAATTTAAATTTAATTCTAGAACAAACTAATCTTAACGCATAGGATATGTGCTTCAAATAACACAGAAAATCACCAAAATATAAATATTTTAAAATAAAAAAAATTCACATGTGGTGTAAATAACTGGCCAGACAGAGAAGGAAATCGTACATAAAATATGTTTTCGAAAGACTGTCAGCATGACCAAACTATCTACAACACTTCACAGCAAGGGATTCTTATAAGTTATGCAGGACGCCCCTTCTTTTCTTTTATACTAGACGGCACGTCTTGTTATTCCTCGTATGGTAGTAGCACTCGTTACTTTTTAATAATGTCAGGACTGCACTATGATCTGGATAATCCTCAAAAAAAAAATTTTTTTTTTCTTCTTTATACCAGATTGGCGATTCTCCAAATAAAACCTTGATGATTCATTAATATCTAACGTGAGTACTACTCTAGCACCTTTTCAGTAAGGATAGTATTTTCAACACAGAGTTCTCGGAAAGATGGCGCACTTCAGGCAACGATCGTTTTAACTTTTAGGCGGTTTCAATCTTAATACATCGTCAATCTTTAGCCAAATTAATTACTTTTAGAGAAATTAATTTTGTTCTCGTCGGTGCCTCCAATAAAGACTGTAACGTATTGGACACGAAAACAGTCAGGCTTGAGTTAAGTATTCAATTTTATTTCGCCTCTAAACATACGCCATGCTACACTCCAGATTCTCGTTATTTTCGCACATCTTCTTCCTCATATACTCTCGCTCTATTGTGGGTACGTGCGCATCTCAGCCACCAAGTCTGATTGGGTGATTTCAAATACTGGTTTCCTCCCTGATTATCTGCGTAGATTCCCGCGCAGCGTGCTTATGTCTAGGGGTTCGGCATGCAGAAAGGAATCAGCTGTCACCGCCATACAGTGGGACGGGCATTTTCTTCGATAGGTACGAAAAATCAAACTTTTTTTTTTTTTTGGCTCAATGAGTTAATAGCATTGTCTTTATAGGTTCTTAGAAAACGTTGGGATAAGCATTGTGTACAAACGCTACCGACAGTGAAAAATCTTTGTTCCATAAAATCATGCTGTTCAGATTTATTTTATTTTTTGTTGGAGTAATATTTATATTTTTCAAAAGATATATTTAATTTCTTTATTTATCGTTCGCTTTAATTTTACTGTCTGAAAAGAATATCGTCAATAACTTTAATAATTTAGTTTTTGCTTATATTTTTTATTGTCAGCCTTTATTTAATTATTTGAAAGAAATATCCTCAATAGCTTCCATATTTTATTGCCTGTTTTAATATTTTATTGTCTATCTTTATTTTAATAAGTGAAAAGAACATTGTCAAAAGTTTTCATAATTTATTGGCTATTGTAATATTTGATCGTTTTCCTTTATTCGTTTTGTTGTAATATAGGCATCATTTTTCAGCTATAGAATGATTTTTTTTTGGATATTTTGAAGGTTGTGCATACTATAAAACTACAATCATTGTGCGTGGATTTTATTGTTATTTTTGCAATAAAAATAACAATGTTTAAGACAAACCGTGAGTTATTTAATTTATTAATACAGCCTAGTAGTCCACAAAATTATCTAATTTTGGAAGAAATTTTGCTCAGCAGGTCTACTTTGAATTTATCTCAGAGTAACATTTTACTTCTTGAAAACAAAAGTCGTTTTGTACTCATTTGAACTAAATTGAATAAATGCTTATCGATATTTATAAAATTTTAAATTAAAATTTAGCTTTTAAACATTTCCAAGTTAAGAAGATTTTTCTCCTCCGTACCTCCCTTTTAACTGTGTTATGAAACTTATTTTTTAACCCATTGTAAACAAGGATTACAAAAGAAGGGATAAAATACACCTGGATGGACTTTGTCCAAGAAATTGGGCAACAAAAATATTATTTTTGGGTTACTTAAAAAGCCTGCTTTGCTTTTCCAGGCCCATTAACATTTAAGATTTTAAGCCAATGGTCAGAGTAGATGATCGCATGAAGTAGCTTGCTATAAAACTTACAGGGGGAAATAATTAAAACTAGCCAAACAACTTTTATGGTGATAAGTAGCTAGAAACTTCATATTCATGAATACGTGTACTAAAGAGTACATTTTCACAATGAAAAAAAAATTTCTATCATGTTTCCTCAGCCACATTCATTTTTGTAATTATTATTCAGTTTGTGCCGTTGGGCTATTCACGATTTTCTCTTCACTAACCTTGAGGACTTAAATTGAGATTGATTACATGAAATAACAATTTCTTCCCAACCAATATATGAAACGTGATTATGCTAATTAGAGGTAGGTGAAAATTAAGTGAAGTGAGTTAGATATGACGGTATACAAGCAGAGGGAAATTTAGGGAATAGAGAACGAGTGGGACTAGCGCTGAGTGCATTGCTCGCAAGAGATTGATGATATCAAGAGTTCTTGCTGATGGTAGCCGTCGCTGAGGATTTAGTAAGGCAAAGTAACCTCTCGACTGGAAAGGTTTTAGTAAGAATGTATTTTTGTAATAATATTTGAATAGGTAGATTAATCAAAGGGCCTCAAAGAGAGCGAAAACCCCTTAGGCATTATATTACAGAAATTGGTAAATAATTAGTTGAGTTAGACTTGACTGGTGTGTCCTTGCATAGGTTATTGACTTTTAGAGTTAGTTGTTTTTGACTGAGTTATGACACAAGAGTCGAATAGAAGAAGTGATTTGCCACAGTGGCGTTCAACTGTTCTCATCCCTGGAGTAAGATCCCTATCTGGAGTATTAATTTTTCTAATAAAATATTTTAATGGAAATGTAATTGAATTACTACAGATTGTAAATGATAATATTACATACTATCAAATTCCAGAGGATTAATGATTATGATAAACTCTTAACTCTGCCTCTTAAATGATTGCGTAAATAGCATTTTGCTTATTTACGCAATCATTTAAGAGGCAGAGCGCGGGATTAGTATAATATGATCGGTGCAGACTTTAGACAAGGCAGCACTAAAAGATGCGTTTCCTGTAGTACAGGATCATACGCGCTTAGAAGCGGAATTTTACTCGGCTAAGCAGCGGCAGAATCAATCGCCGATAGATTTTGTCTATTATACTTTAAAAATTGCGCTTCGGCTAGATTTGGTAATGCCAGAGACTGAGTAAATACAACATATAATGTTGAGAATGTCTAATCCTGTTTTCGAATACCTTGAAGTCCGCAAACCATCATCTAAAATTCAACTGCTTCTATTACTATCTCAATATAAAATGCGTCATTTAAATGAAGATGACAATAATCCTAAATTATTTCAAATTCAAAAATTTTTTGGTTTGAATAGACATCGTCCAATATCAATCAACCAATATCAATCTACTAATCAAAGGTTTCCTTTGCCTCTAGTGGTAATGATAAATACTTCAGTCGTTCTATCAGAAGGGGTACGAGAGCCACTTATAACGGAAAGTCTTCAAGTCCACATGGTCAGAGGATCACACGAACAAAAAGCTGATCTCACTGTTCCAGATTACAATTCAATAGATGAAAAGTCGCAGTTGTATGTGCCACTTCACTGTCGGAAACGTACCTCGACTTCAGTTTCGCCAACGGATAACCACATCCGACACCTGAAATGGAGAAACAAAGTCCGTCCGCAAGAGTCGTCCACAAGAAACCAACCATGGAGAATAGAGAGCCGGCCTCAACAGTTGTCAGCAAGAAACGGACCATGGAATCTCGTTGCTAAACCACAGGGGTCTTCAAGGAACCAACCTCGAGTTATGCCTATCCATCCCAAGAGATCAACAAGACTCCAGATGACAACCGATCCCACTGTCTAGAAGGTGGTTCTTCAAGATTCTTGTCTACTCAGAAAAGTCAAGACTAATTATCAGGTTGTATTATTTTTTTTTTTTTGTTATTCTCTTTTGAAGGCGTCAAGATATTTTTTTATCAGAGCAAGTCTTTGGTTTTTCGTCTTGAATTCCGTTTCAGTAGAACAGCTTTGACTCTTGCTCCACGAAATGCAGCGGACATTAATTTGAAACTAAATTTTTTTTTTCAAAATTGTAAATCACTAAGTTGGTGATCTTTCCTGATGGAAAGTAAGGAATTTTGGTTTTAAGAATTGGAACTTTCAAAATTTAAACATTTGTTAAAGTATAACAATTGTTTACGCATTGACTTGTTTTGTGAAAGTAGCTGTCTTGTTATTTATTGTTCATAAATTATGTATATAGTCAATTCATAATTGTATTTGTACATCTGGTCACCTCGTGGCGTAATTAGGGATCGCGACTACTATTAACCCATAGCACTGAGTTAAGTTCGCTTTTTTATTATTATTTTGTCTCTTGATCAGATCGCGTCGGTTCATTAGTTGCTTGTATATTATTAGATAGATGGGATGCATTTTAATGAAAGATACTGTTTATTAATGTCATTTATAAAATAGAATGATGTACAGCGCAATTCATTTCAGGGTACCAGATCCTGATGATTTCACCGTTAAAGTGGGTCGAAGAACTCCATATTCTTCGGCTGAGATCCAGAAGCTGAAGATTAGAAGTTTAAGAAGATCATCTAATAATTTTCTTTAAGTTCCATGTATACTTAAATTCCTTCCTTTGTAAGCTCTCTTTGGATTTCGCCTTAGATTAGCCATTTTATAGCGAATTATTAAAGTTAGCAATACGCGAGTTGTGACGGGTCTATCCGCGACTTTGTCACTAATAGTCCTCTTGGGGATTTTGCACTCCTCAACAATTATTTGTATCAGAGGGCTTCCTCCGAAGAAGAGAACGGAAACATGCAAATTAAGACTGATATATGTATATATAGTGTAAGCTTTCAAGAGAGAAAGAGGGGAGAGAGGATAGACTTGTAGCTGAGCTGTCAATAAAGTAAATTGTTTTAGAGATACCGACCTTTCCATCCATACCTGCCGACCCCTTATTATTACAGAATGACTTAAGATTTTAGAGGTTTTGGCAGTGTCCCATGATAGTATCCAGTGATTTAGGTCTTAAATTAATTTTTATCGTAATTTCCCCCTGGGTTATTATACCCAACAATAAATCACGTTTCATTTCTGGGGAGGGCTTGCGACGTAGGGCTATTCGCGATTTTGACTTCACTAACCTTGGGGACTTTAATTGAGATTGATTGCATCAAATAACAATTTCTTCCCAACCAAAATGAAACGTGATTATGCTAATTAGAGGCAGGTGGAAATAAAGTGAAGTGAGTTAGATATGATGTTATATAAGCAAAGGGAAATTTAGAGGATAGAGGACGAGTGAGACTAGCGCTGAGTGCATTGCTCGCAAGAGATTGATGATATCAAGAGTTCTTGCTGATGGTAACCTTTGCTGAGGATTTAGTAAGGCAAAGTAACCTCTCGACTGGAGAGGTTTTAATAAGAATGTATTTTTGTAATAATATTTGAATAGGTAGATTAATCGAAGGGCCCCAAAGAGAGCGAAAACCCCTAAGGCATTATATTACGGAAATTGGTAAATAAATAGTTGAGTTAGACTTGACTGGTGTGTCCTTGCATAGGTTATTGACTTTTAGAGTTAGTTGTATTTGACTGAGTTATGGCACAAGAATTGGGTTGAAGAAATGATTCGCCACAAGTTCAACTATTGCAAGCTAGAATATCCATTTCAACATTATATATAGCCGGGAAACATACTGAAATTGTTTTGAAATATTAAATAAAAAAAAGTGGCTAAAGTGTATTTACTGAAGTATAGTTTTATTTTTTGGCTAGCTTTTATTTTGTGTTTTCTAGAAAAAGGGCAAAAAAAAAGTGACTAAAGTGATCCAGAAAAAAAATGACTTCTTAGTGGAAAAAGTGACAACTGAGAACCCTATGTTAAAATTGCACAAAAAGAACTGTTAATAGGTACTAATGACTATTATTAAAACATATATTTTTCACTAGATGTCTTAAGATTCTTTAGTTGGACCGTGGTTGAAATTTTTGTGATCCAATATAATTTTTAGAACTATATTATTGTATTCATTCTGTGAAGTTGCTGTGGAAGTTTTGGTCAGCTTCCTTTTCTTTTTTTGCGTTTGAGAATCTTTGGGGTATTGTATTTTTATTAGGCATAATAGCTTTATTAGCAGTTGGGAAATGTATAGCTTGTGCATTTAACATATTTGAAGCTTCTAGTTGTGGTAGGGCTGATTTTAGAATCCTGTCTAATACATCAAAATGTCTGTTAGACTTTAATGAATATATTAATTTTCAACACTTCTGTTTTAGTTCATCCTTTCTGTGTTCAAGTTAGAGAATCTGTAGTTTTTTTTTCGGCTACTTCGTTCAAAATTAATTCATTTTCATCATCTATGATACGTAGAGATTCATTAGGTATTGTAGTAGTTGTATAAGTAGTTTTTTTAATATGCTGATGTAAATAATATATGTGTTTGCACATATTCAACCTAATTGAAGAATCAATATAGCTGCATCAGTCAATGCATATAATGCACTCAGATTACTGTATGTGATATGTAAAAATTTTGTTATTTTCATGCATAATGTATATTTCTGTATTATGTGTTGATGAAACAGACCACTCATTATTTATTACTAGTAAAGATAGTGTTTCACTTATTTTATGTCTGATTCTTAAATCCCGTATCTTACTTGTCAATTTACCTTTGCTGTAATTAAGCGAGCTATCATTTTATCTCTTACGAATCTCATAATATCATGTATAGCTTTATCTAATCTCTTAGCATTTTTCCCATGAAGATAAATATATATTAATGTTCGGTGCATTCGTTCTGCGTGCATGTTTGTATTAATACCACTATGAAGTCTGTAAAAGTATCTCCAGATGGATGTATTTTGTAACTAATATGTTTCAAAGTAATATGAAAATTCAATAGTGTCAGGACCTTCTTTAAGAAATTTTATTACTGCATCTGTCAGTGTATGAAAAGCATGAATATCCGGCATTTCTAAGTGTAATCTGATAATTTTATATGTTTTTGCCTGTCTTTCAGAACCACAGATTTTTTTAAAATTTTTTCTCCATGCTCTATCAATAAGCCATGCACAAAAAAGATGTTTTTGTGGTACACCCATTTCAGACTTCTAAGCATTAAAAAAATATTATGCTGTATCAAAAATAAAAACTTGCGGTTATATTCACCCAATATTTTCTTTAATACATGAAAAAAATTGATAGCACTGGTTGACTGTATCGATTAGAAATTTAAAAAGCACACGGGAATTCTTGGCGCAAATCATCTATTGTAAGTAAAATTACGAGTTCAAATCCATATCCATTTTCACCATGTGTACCATCAATACATATACAGTCAGAACTGAATTTTTTCAGTACCTTCCCATGTTCTTCAGTCATAATTATCAAAACAAAATCATTTTCTTTTAGAAATTAATATTGCGTACAAGTTGGTCCCTGGGTTTTATAAAATCAAATGAATGGATTTTCTGAATTTTGCATTTCACGTACCCATATATTTACACTGGCCCCATCATTTTCATGTTTTACAGAATAAGAAGACAGATTAAAAGATTTTTCGATATCATGTAGAACATTTTTTTTTTTTACAAGTAAATGAACTCTCTCAAGCCAAGCATCCGATATATAATTTCTAATTTCATCTACAGTATTATCCAGAAGAATTTTTGCTGCTATCTTTGAGGTAATATTTTCCCTTTCATCTGCTGTAAAAAATAAGTGACCTAAACCATTCTGGTGCCCAATATGTACTTTCTGATGACACTATATATTTGCCATCAGTATGTTCTGTTGCTTTTAATGCAGCTGGGCAATATGCATTTATTTTATTGCTGCCAAGGATTTTTAAATGACGTAAACTTTTACTTTCTTATATAAAATTTCCTGATCAGTGGCAACTGAAATAATGGTATGGATATTAATGTACTTGCTCCCACCATGTATATTAATGTACTTGCTCCCACCATGTATATTAATGTACTTGCTCCCACCATGTATATTAATGTACTTGCTACCATAAGAAATAAATTTTGACTTAGTATTATTTTCAATTTCTGCCTTTTTCATGTCAAAAAATCATTAAATGAATTCAATTCTTGCTGAATTATGATCCATATCAATATCATGCTCATTTTTGAAATGAAATATTATTTCTCGCTTTTCAGAATTACCAAAACATAGGAGACGCATATAATTACCTATTTGACTGAGCTTGCAAATATGAATTTTATTCAGGTGACATTTAAAATTTTTCAGGTCACTAAATTTGAGATGGCAGTCATCACACTTGTAGTTCAGTGATCAATCATTTTTTTAAAGACTAAATTAATGCAGCATTATTAGTGTGTAATTTATTTGCAGGGCGTTTAAAATTTTATCTATTTTTGAAAGTTTTTAAGCAATCAAGGTGCACAAAATTACTCTCTGCCACATTCCAATAATTTGCACATTGTTTTATCAAAGACTCAATTTAATGCATTATTATTATTATTCAATTTATATCCTTGGCGTTTCAAATTGTATTTATATCTGAAAGATTGAAAACAATCGGGGCAAGCAAAATCACTTACACTCATATTAAAATTATTTGTACTAGTGAACCTTATCACTCATAACAGAATCAGAGTTGGAATTATCAATACACATAGAAAAATCACTCTCAACTACACTAAAATCATTTGCACAGTCAACCATACCACTCATAACAGAATCAGAATTATTACACGTAACAATCAGAATTCTCGCACAGATCGCTTTTACCAGATTTTGATTCGATTCAGAATCAAAAATTCTTTCTGTCCAAACAGAAGTAATCAGCTCTAAGAAGAACATTTTTTTTTTTTTTTTGCTTTCGCTCAGATGACATAACAAAGCAAAATATATACGAGAATTAAATTTGCAATCACACACTACCACAGCAATGCAAAGAGTGGAGTGAACGCGGGATATGACATGTAGTAGCATGACGCAACCAGGGAAATGACAACATGCGCAAGAATCTTTCAAGAAGGAACAGGAGGAAACTAGAATTTGAGGAGCTAGAAACTTGTACTGGTTTGTGTCGTGACGTTCGATACACTATATATGTACAAACTTGGTTGAATATTACATCTTACTGCTGATTTATTCGAATTGAAAGTTATAGATTCGGATTTAGAAGAAATATTTGACCAGAATAGATTTTAATAAAGAATTTAATTCAGCTGCGGAATATAATTGTGTGTGTGGGGGGGGGAATAACAAAATGGATATTTGAAACATCAAAAAAAAAAAAAAAATGCGAATTAAAGGAGAATGTTCCTGTTAGTGAGCCTTATTATCCTTATAGTTTGAATCTCTATTAGCCAGTGTAAGAGAATCTTCTAATATTAAATTGCTTAAGCTTCCGATTTGTAAATTTTATGGTCAAAGTAGCTCATGGCTTACGTTTCGCAACTCTTTTGAATCTGCGATATACGAAAATGAGTCATTGATCGTTACTAAATAATAAAATTGAACACTTTCATATCATACGAAAAGATAAAACCTAGTTCTGTAACTAACACTTGCAGATTTTTTTTTTTTAATTTTAATTATTCCCCAAAACGCCATACTGTTGTATTCACAAAGGATACTCAGAAAATTTTATGAACTTCTTAATTAACCTTGACAATTAAATGTATTTTGGCTAATATAGTTTTCAAAATCTCAGTTACAAATTTTAAATGGCTTATACTAATAGGAATTTCAAAGCTTAAATAATATTTAGAAAATATCATAGGGAATTATTAATACTGTGTCATTGGGCTATTCGCGGTTTCTCTTCACTAACCTTGGGGACTTTCAATTGAGATTGATTGCTTTCACTAAACAACCTTTGCCCAACCAAAAATGAAACGTGATACATAAAGTTAGTATGTAAAGCAGTTAGGAATGAAGTGAAGTGTTAATATATAAACTACATCTGAAGGAGGATCAGGGAGGCGTTGTAGGTGAGATGAGGTGAAGCCGAAGTGCTAGATAAGTTACTCGAGAAAGATTTGGCCTAGTGTTTTCAGCAGTTGTTCCAGAATCTGAGTTGCAGTCGAGGAAAGACTATTGGTAAGAGTCTGTTAGATTATTATTGGTGGGTTGAATTAAGAGGTTAGAAAGCTTACCCTGGAGAGCGTAGACATCTGTGTCATAGTAAATATATACTAATAAATTGTGAAAGTTGTTTTAGTGGTTTTGTAATTATTTGTGTCGTAGTATTTAATATTTGAATTTAGTGATGGCACAAGAGGACGCCCGGGTCGGGCGGGCGTTACAATACAAACAATACTTTTGCGATAATGTTACTTTCATGATTTCAATACTTTATGATAAATATTAACAATAATAATACATTATGATAATTTTTTAAAATTCTATCATTACAAAATATTATTGAAGATCATTAATGCAAATAATTATGCTTTAACTATAATATCACTTTTACGATATCAATACCTTATTGGGAATGAAAATAATTACACCTTATATATATATATATGAGTGTGTGTAATGATTTCACTTAATTTTCTAATTTTTGTCATTCCTTAACTCATAGTAAAAAGTTCATTCTTTATTCAGCTACGATTCCAATTTATCCTTCAATTCGTGCAATTACGCACTCTTAAGATCTGCCAAACCAACTTTTCCCAGGATCGAGACCTGCAGAGAAAATCCCTCCTAGACTGTGTGTCTCCAGCAAAGTCCCTAAAAAATCCCATCCAGTACCACATGATCTAAAGAAATCATTTCATATAAATTCGAAGCAAGTTAAAATTCTCTCTCTTCCGCTGCAGCTAAGACGACGAAACCACGTCTCTGGCATTCTCGATTTTCACCACGTAATCATCTCCCTGTTATTTTATTTATTGCTTCGTGTTTGGCCCTCGATAGCTCCTTATTAGAAACTGATTTCATTAAAGTAACACACACTAAGTGGACTGTATCAATTTTCTCATATTTTATTTCAACCGCATACTCTGCGCCCTCAGTCGCGTCTGCTCTTTCTTTTTCATTGCAAGGCGACAGCAGCGCCGTTTCACAAAAGCGGTCAGGGGGCACAACATACCGCCCACCTTGACAAATTTGAAAAATTTCAACATAATACAAAGTATACATTATTAATACACAATAGAAAATATTCAAACAATTAAATACAATAATAATGAATAGTAACACATATACATATACAATTCAAATTGACAATCAATCATAAAAAGGTAGTTTAATAATCTTGTTTACTGGACGTTGATATATACCTTTGTTTGATTTCAATGTTACAACTCTTATTATATTATCCTCTCCTGCGTGGACCTTAATTATTTTTGCTAAGTTCCAATTAAGAGTTTTAAAGTTATCCTCATTTTTTACCAGTACAATTTCATTTTCTTTAAACCTTTTCTCACCTTTGTGCCATTTGACACTTGATTGTAAACGATTTAAATACTCTGATGACCATTTTCTCCAAAATAATTGAGTAAGCTTTTGTACCAATTGCCATCTATTTAACTTATTCATTGGTACCTCAGTTAAATCTGGATCTGGTAATGCTGTTAACGACGATCCAACTAAAAAATGGGCTGGGGTGAGAATAAAATCATCATTAGGATCACTAGAAATACTACTAAGAGGTCTAGAATTTAATATTGCCTCTACTTGGGTAACAAGGGTGCTCAATTCTTTATAAGTAAGAACGGCATTTCCTACAACTCTTTTTAGGTGCGATTTTAATGATTTAATGCCTGCTTCCCACAAACCTCCGAAATGAGGGGTAGCAGGTGGATTAAAATGCCAAATGATGCCTTCTGAGGCACTGAATGTTTCAATTTTCCCTGTATTTTCCTTATTGAAAAAATATTTTAATATTTTCCTTAACTCATTATTTGCTCCAACGAAATTTCTACCATTATCACTATAGATATCACTGGGTTTTCCTCTACGGGAAATAAATCGTTTTAAAGCACCCATAAAAGCATCTGAGCTACAACTATTAACAATTTCAAGGTGAACTGCTTTAACAACAAAACATATAAATATACATACATAACATTTATACAATTTTTTAAATCGACCAGAAAACAACTTAATACTAAAAGGTCCACAAAAATCAATACCGACTTTAGAAAATACTCTAGAAATGTTTACTCTGGCACTGGGCAAATCTGCCATCATTTGGTTTTCAGCCTTAGCACTTACCTTAAGGTATTTTAAACATTTATGTAATACTCTTTTAACTGTGGATCTACCATTTGTGATCCAGAATTGTGTACGTAAGTTAGCCAATGTGGACTCAACACCTGTATGGAGATAAAACACATGATAATGATCAATAATCAAATCACAAATATTACAGTTATTAGGGATTAACATAGGATGTTTATGATTTAAAGGTAGTTCAGAATGTTGGAGTCTTCCGCCAACACGGAGTACATTCTTCTCGTCAAGAAATGGAGACAAATTTAATAATTTACTGGAATTGGATAATTTTTCCCCTTTCATAATACACTGAATATCTTTTGAAAAATACACAAATTGCACACTTCTCTCTAAACAAATTAAAGCAGCAGATAATTCTGGACAGTTAAGTTGCCAGTAGTTCTCTGTAAGGGATTTCTTGCATTTTCCTTAAATCGCATGTACCATGCAATTATTCTTTGTAGTTTCGTAAATGAAGAACACTTATTAATAATGGGAAGAATCTCACTGTTGTGCCCAAAAAGCAAACTGGTTCTCCTTGATGATCCTTTAGCTCTCTTTGGTATAACTCATTATTGTGAAGATCGTAGCTATCACCATGGAAGTTCACAAGGCACTCTTGAAGAAAGGATGGACCGAACCACCACAAGTCATTTAATTGAATTTTCTCTGGATCAAGTCCTCTCGAAATGATGTCTGCGGGGTTTAAATCCGAAGGAACATGATGCCACTGGTTTATTTTGGTAAACTCTTGAATAATCACTACTCGATTCGCCACAAAAGTCTTTTAATTCCCTAGGTTCCTTTTTCATCCACGAAATAACTATTGTAGAGTCTGATCAATAGAAGACTGATGCAATATCCATTTTTAATGCATTCTGTACTTTATGCATTAATTTTGTCAATAAAACAGCACTACATAACTCCAATTGAGGTATTGTTACCTGCTTAATTGGAGCTACACGCGACTTTCTCGCAACTAGCTTTACTTTAACTTCAACCAAATTGACCGTTCTGGCGTATATTGCAGCCCCATACGCCTTTTCGGACGAGTCACAGAAGCCATGGAGTTCAATCACTTTAGCGTTTTGAATCACAATGCATCTTTCAATATTCATATCGTTCAACATCAATAAGGATTTCACAAATTCTTTCCATTCACAAGCTTCTTTCGTAGGAAGCGCCTCACTCCAATCAATTTTCAGCAACCACAATTGTTGCATGAAAATTTTGGCCTTCGTGATCACTGGACCAAGCAATCCAAGTGGATCAAAAAGTCTAGCGATGATGGATAAAACTGATCTTTTAGTAGGATGAGCATTTTGCTCCACTTCTACCTTAAAGGTAAAACAGTCCGTTCTAGACTTCCAGGAAATTCCTAAAGTTTTTATTTCATCCGTAGATGAGAATTCATATTCCTTTTCCATTATTGGTGTAAGCTCTGAATTATTCCCACACCATTTGTGTAATGACATTTGAGCGGTTTTTAAAATCTCAATGAGCTGATGTTGCAGAGTTTTTGCCGCCTCTAATGTATTTGCACCACTCAAAACATCGTCCATGTAAAAGTCCTCAAACAGGACCGATGCAGCAATTGGAAAGTTTTTTCCTTCATCAAGCGAAATTTGTTTCAGAGTTCGCATCGCTAGGAAGGGAGCACTAACTGTTCCATATGTTACGGTATTAAGTTGGTATACTTTAACCGGTTCATTAATGCCCTCCTTCCACAAAATTCTTTGGAGGTTTCTTTGACTCTCATCTATATTAATCATGCGGTACATCTGACGAATATCTCCCGTAAATGCAAAAATGTGTTTACGGAATCTCACTAATAATGTAAACAAATCATCTTGGATAACTCCACCGTTATATTGAATAGAGTTTAAGGATTTTCCACTAGTAGTCAAGGTGGAAGCATTTAATACTGTTCTCAATTTTGTTGTACTTTTATGAGGCCTATAAATGCCATGATGAGGCATATAATATGTCTCACCGACCTCAGCACTATCTCTGACTTCAGTCATGTATCCTAATTCTTCATATTCCTTTAAAATATTGGAATACAAGTTTAAATACTCTTGGTCTCTAGACAAACGAGTCCATAACGATTCAAGTCGCTTTACAGCAATATCTTTTGAATTCCCTAAACATGAAGGATGTTCTTTAAATGGCATAGTTACAATATATTTTCCTGACTTATCTCTCCTATGCGTTCGCGCATAATGTTCCTCACATACAGAATTTTCTTTACTCTTAGGTAAATCGTTTTCTATTTCCTCAATCTCCCAAAATTTTCTCAAGTTTGAATTTAAGTCATCTTCCCCACATATTAAACCGCAATAATTGGAATCTAATTTATTTGATCTTGGAATACTACCTCCCACAATATACCCAAAAACCGAATCTTGTAACGTCATATTCGCATTCTTTGCAATTAATTTACCAGGCTTTATTATATCATAAAAGTATTCAGCACCAATTAAAATATCTATTTTTCCGGTATATTAAAATTAGAATCCGCAAGCTGAATAGATTCTGGAATTTGCACACATGTATCTAATTTTTGATGGGGAATTAAATCCGTTATTTTTGGTACTATTAACATGGAAATATTTCTTTCAAGACTTTTATTTTTATTCGCCACAGTTGCTGTAACTCTGCGATTAACTGCCAGCGAAGCATTATTAATGCAAGAAATAGATTTATTTATCCTTTCACTTTTTAATTGTAACCTTTGTAAGCATTGCTGAGTCATAATGCAAATCTGCGAGCCTACATCGAGCATGCATCTCACTTCTTGCCACTGCGAACATCTGTCTTTTATCAAACATTTTACAGTAGACAAGATTACATTTTTATTTTCGATTAAATTTGTTCCAACGAAAGGCGTAATCCACTCATTGGGGGAGAGAGTAGAACTTTGCTCAGTATTTTTTCCCCCCCGATGGCGAATTATTTACGACATCCGACGCATCCGCCTTCGTAGACAAAACACTTTTTGCTTCTTTAGGAAAATGAATTAATTTATTGTGAGCTTTGCCGCAAAAACAATTTCTGTACGAGCATCTTTTAACACTGCAATTGGGCATTAAACATTTGAAGCAAAGTTTTTTATTTTTCACTACCTCTATTCGCTCATGAACCGACAGTGCTTTAAACCGCGGACAAGCATAAACCGGATGATTTTCATCTTTCAGACATATATTACAATTTTTATTTTTTACCTCATTGAAAAATACTTTAGATGCAGTTTTAAATTTATTATTATAAATTTTTTTGGTCTTTTCTCGTCTCATTTAAGGGCTTCGCTTTTGATGCAAAATATAAATCACACTCTTTGCCTAACTCAAGAGGGGTAAACCATTTTTGATTTTGTCTTATGCTAATATGCGTGGCTATATCTCTATCTAAAGTTTGGAACAATTTATCCGATACTATTAGTTGTTTCATGGTTTCGAAGTCCGCTACTCCTCTCAATTTTAAATAGTATTCGAAACTAGTTGTTAAACGCGAAGCGAATTGTACGTGAGTTTCGTTTACTCTAGAAGCGTTTCGAAAATTCTCTAATACTGCTTGCGCGGTTGGCTCAAATTCTCTCAAAACAATAGATTTCACTTCGTCGTAATTGTTTAAATCTTTTTCCTCTATATAAGTTAAAATATTAGCAGCTCTATCCCCTAACAAATTCAACAAAATCTCAGCTTTAAATTTCTCAGGTACCTTTTTAGTACTATATGCTCTCTCTAACAAAGTAAAAAAGAAACCCCAATCTTGGGACTTACTTGGCGGTTTAATAGTCAACGTCCTCACACTTTTTATTAAGCTATCCAGTGATTCTGCTGGTTCGCTTTTACACCCCTGATCAAAAGAAGTATTATTACCATTAGCCTTCACTTACGCTAATTGTAATTCCAATTTAATTCTTTCAATTTTTAAACGCTCTATTTCTATTTCACTATCCTGATCGGATTTTTTATTTCTAGTTTCTAAAACATCCTCTACAGCACTTTTCACAGCTTCGTTGTCATTTTTGAACACATCACTATCCTCAATTAAACGCCTTAATTCACTCTTTTTCATACCCTCGTTAACAACTAAACCGATTTCCTCGGCCACAGTTCTTAATTCAACTTTCTTTAACTTTGCTATACCCGACATTTTAAGTTATAACAAAATTACTCTAATTCAAGCACAATATTATCACTAGCAATTTCTTTTTTTAAAACTCATCAAAAACAAAATTAACTTCAACTCGGGAATTTAATTAGTTTTTTACTCAAAAGAAACTTAAAATTGCTCCTACCTCATTGCCGGGACTGTTGTCACGAGACCAGGAAGTATTAATTTATAAAACCTCTATGTTTGGAGCACTCAAATCTCACACACAATTAACACGCAAACTCATCCTTCGATAATGTTAATTACAATAGTCACACGATTTCCGGCTCCTAGGACCATTTTTGGCCCTCGATAGCTCCTTATTAGAAACTGATTTCATTAAAGTAACACACACTAAGTGGACTGTATTAATTTTCTCATATTTTATTTCAACCGCATACTCTGCGCGCTCAGTCGCGTCTGCTCTTTCTTTTTCATTGCAAGACGACAGCAGCGCCGTTTCACAAAAGCGGTCAGGGGGCACAACACTTCGCTCTCATTGAAAGGAATAAACAGCAAGCTTTATTCAAAAATGGTGTTTTTATTACAACATTACAATCATGACTTCTAATGTTCTTTTTTCTGCTGTCCTTTGAATTATATATATATATATAATGTGTGTGTATAAAGTTGGAGCAAGTGCCAACCACTTGATGGCACTGCTATCAGACGTGACCAGCTGCGTTCTTTACTTTTCCACCCAAAGAGTGCTTCGAGAACAATGACGAGGAAAGGCAAATTGGAGGAGAACTTTTAGTCCCCAACTGCGAGTAGGTGGTTTGGACTACAGTTAATATTGAACATTCATCCTATTACTGCGCGAAGACAACAGATTAAAGTCCATATTTTTATATTAATATTATATTGTCCAACGTTGTTTTGTCCTACCCGTGTGTATCTAGTAATTATGTTCGTATGCGATTATTAAACGTGTGTTCGTCTAATTTCAACTAATCATTTGAAGAATTTCATCCCCTGTAACCACCACGGCAATTTCCGGGGCTCGGCCGGGAAAACCTTTTGAATAAGGACTGAATACGGAAGGAACTGGAGGAATTCGAAAGGTAATGTGCATTATGTAGCATTTTTATTTTTGAACCACCAAGTTGTCAATTTTGAATAATATTAGAAAATATGGTTTGAATTCATCGTACAGGAGATAGGGCAAACAGTTCCTGTGGATTCGAGAATGATTGAATTCAGAACTCCCATAGAAGATACCGATATCTTTAAAATGGACCCTGAGTTTGTCCAAGGAATAATGAAATCGACACGCGGAGGATTAAAAAACTAAAACTATCAGGGATCAGTCAAAATTAGAATTTGAACGGGTTAATCTAGCTCGATTTGAGAAAGAGTTAGAAATGGAAAAATTAAGATTACAAACATCTAGCGAAAATGTAGATAATAATGTCTCCACGGACTCTTAATATCCAGGAAACAATCATGAAAATCTTATAAAGTGTGAGAACATAAATGATACCCATTCCTAAAACCCCCTGAGGCTTTGCATTTGTTTTTTTCAGTAGCCAGAAAAAGCGTTTGTGCAGAAATATTGACAGTACATGGCGCTGTTGCGGGTGCGTCAGTAGTTGTTGCCAAACAACGGATATAGCATTTTGTAACTTGGGAGTGGCATGTTGCCTAATAAACACCTTACTTTATTTCGCATTGTGTCTGATTCATAAAATGAAGTAATCATCGCAAACACCACGCCGCTTTGAAATCAGTACTTTGAAGTACTAATAAATATTAGTACTGAAGTACTAATATTTATTAGTACTTCAGTTCAAATCGTAAGTACTAATAAATATTTTAATTAGTTTTCAATTAGTTTCGTAGATGGTTGATATCGTGTATCTTGGAAACCAGATATGAGAAAAGCTTTGAAAAATAATAATATTGTTGCGCGTAAACGTTTTGAGGGTTTGGTTCATAGATTTAAATGTAATCCCGAGTTGTTTTGTCAGTATAAAGATATAGATGATTATGTTAAGAAAGGTATATTTGAGCGTACTTCTTGAGGTTCATTACTGAATTTGTCAGGGAATTTACCTGCCTCATCATGCAGTGATACTCAACGATAAAAGGACAAGTTGTCTTCGTATCGTTTTCGATGGCTGAGCTCCTGAAGATGGATATTCATCGTTGAATCAAAGCCAATATACGGGTCCAAATTTACATCCGAATATCTTAGAATTACTTCTACGTTTTCGTGAAAATCATTTAGGGCTTACAGCTGACGTAAAGTCGACTTTTCTTCAAATAGAACTGGACTTCCCTGATCGGAATTTCACGCGTTTTTACTGGATTAATGAGTTGAATGATGATCCCTTCGTTTTGAATTTTACCAGAGTTCTTTTTAGACATAGACCTGGTTCATGCCATCCTACAACGACTTTAAAATACCATTTTAAAAAAGTACAAGGAGCAAAATCCTCATACATTTGATTTATTGAATAGTTCTATGTATGTTGATGACCTCATTGGTGGTCAAAATAATCTTCCGGACGCTTTACGCACTACCTTGGAAAGTTTGCAAATATTCGGTAATGCAGGCATGTTACTGCGCAAATGGCGAACTAATTCGTAACAATCTGTTATAGCAACAAGAAGGTGTTGAGACTGCTCTCTCTAAAATTAATTCTGTTGATACCAGACCACCGATGAAGGTTTTTGAAAGTTCTTGGGTGCAGAAAGGGATTCGATTTATTTCAATCCAAAGGATCGGCAAGAAACTCGTAAATCTTATGTTGCATTGCTTACGTGGGCGTCAACACGTACAGTACTTTTGGAACTTGTGTCGGACATGTCCACAAAGTGTTTCTTACTTGTTTTTCGAAGGTTCCTCTCTCGGAGAGCAATTGCAAAGTAATATACTCAGACAATGCCCGAACATTTAAAGCGGCTGAAAAGGAGTTAACATATTTTGTCAACATCTTGAAAGACAGAAAGTTTCAAAATTTTGTTGCAGAAAATGGTATCCACTGGAAGTTCATAGTTGAACGTGCTCCTTGATGGGGTGGATTTTATAAACGCCTTGTTAGGACTGTAAAAGAACCTTTGCGCAAAATACATGGAAAGGCTTTGTTGAAGTTTGAACAACTTTCAACGATTTAGTGTCTGGGGTGCCATTTCCCTCGATAACCGGACCCCTTTGGTCGTCATTAGAGGTACACTTACAGCACAGTGGTACGTGAACGGCATTCTGAGACCTGTTTTGCTACCGTTTATTTTGCAGTACCCTGGCCTTATTTTTCAGCAAGATAATGCCAGACCACACACGGCACAAGTTGCTATGAAGTGTCTTACAGCTAGTCAAACATTTCCTTAGCAAGCTAGATCTCTCTCCAATCGAACATGACTGAGATATGATGGGAAGGCTACTGAATCTACCAGGGATTGTTGATGACTAGCCCAGCCCGACAAATGGAGCAAATTTGGCAAGAAACACCGCAGAAGACCATCAGGGAGCTTTATGCCACGTCGTGGGGCAGTGTGTAGGAAACTATATAAAATATTTCTGTTGCACAGTTCTCAACAGCTGTAAATGGTTAGTTATGTTTTGAGAAAAATAAAGTGATGTGTTGATACTTTCAGCCTAATTTAATACCGTCGAGTCCACACATTTTGGAGCCGAAAAAATACTCGGATAATTCATACTAAACTTGTTTGTTTAAACTTTCGATACGAACCCGAATTATAATGTCAATCGTTAAGGAGAAACTTCATTTACTTAAACGTAAGCGATCAACAGTTCGCGTACCCATTACAAAACTGAATGATCCAACTAGTGAAAAAACTGATTTAGAATACAGCGTTGAACGCTTATAAGACAAAATAAGTGAACTAACCTAGGCAGACGATAAAATCCACGAACTTCTAAAAGATGAATAATATAAACAAGACATAATAGATTGCGAAAAGTACACAGAAAATGCTCATTTAGCAATGTTTACTTATAAAAAGAAAGCGAATACGAACAGGAAATTTTCCTCGCCAAGATCACCAATATCTGACAGTATAAATAACGTGCTACCGCCAATAGCAGACGGTATAAATTACGCATCTACGTCTTCAAACAATACAGTAAACCTACCTACAGTAAAAATAACTACTTTTTGCAGTGAAATTGAAGAATTTCACAGTTTTTGGGAGTGTTTTGAAAACTGCATCGATAAAAATGAACGTTTATCACTTATTGACAAACATATTTTGTACGAGGATATTTAGATGGAGAGGCAAAATGACTAGTTGATGGAATGAATACGCCACCTGCCACTCACGCCTGCACACTTTTGAGCCAGATTACAGAGATGCTTCGCTCTATCAGGTTAGAATGATGCTGACTGGAGACGTATAGTGTTTAGCGATGAATCATGCTTCCAACTGTGTCCTGACGATAACCGAAGACGTGTCTGGAGACGCCCAAGGTAGCGTGCCGATTCTGCTTTCGCTATTACACGTTACACAGACCTTCAACTAGGAATTAGGGTCTGGGGTGCCATTTCACTTAATAGCCAGATTACTTCCATCTTCATTAGCGGCACACTTACAGCACAGCAGTACGTCGACGACATTCTGAGACCTGTTTTGCTACCGTTTATTTTGCAGTACCCTGGCCTTATTTCCCAACAAGATAATGCCAGACTACATACGGCTCCTGTTGCTACAAACTTACAGCTTGTCAAACACTTCCTTGGCCAGCCAGATCTCTCTGCAGTCGAGCATGTCTAGGACATGATGGGAAAGCGACTGCATCTACCAACAGAGGATGTTGATGTCCAAGCCCGACAATTGGAGCAAATTTCGTATGAAATATAGCAGGAGGCTATCAGGGAGCTTTATCATTTTATACCACATTGTGTGGCAGCTTGCATCCAGGCTAGAGATGGGTCAACATCTTATTGAGCTCTTTACTTCGTAACGATGTAACTCTGAAATAAATGATTCAATTTTTCTGAAATTTTAATCATTTTCTATTCTGTACATAATTTTCCTATCCGCCAATTTTTGCCTCCAGCGGACAACTCCTTCTTGATGTGTCGTTTTCTTTTTCACAGAATGTATTTGAAATCAGTGAAGCAGCGACTCAACATGCATTTTGGAAATGTTAAAATTATCAGTCACTATTTTTCAACAGCCTCGCCGTTACGATAACTTGACTTGGACCCTTGCTACTACTGGCTATGGGGTTACCTAAAACATGTTGTACACAAGGCTCCGATTTCTAAATTGAAAGCAAGCATTCCGCAACAAATTCACAACAGCTGAATCACTATGATTGATTGTGGAACATGTTGTTTTACGTTTTCAACTTAAGGCAGAAAACTGTTGACAGGTTTTTGGATATTCCTTAAAGAAGTTTAGTAGCTTATTCACGACTTCCTTTTCTTGATGGTTTCAATATTTTTTGTTTTTTCTTCGGTTTTCGCCCTAAGGGACAATTAAAAACTAATTTTTTTTCCTACCCGCTGTGGCCCTACCTTGTCTAGGTGGATGGACTTTTAACACAAAGGGCCCTAACAATATGTCCGGTCTTTTAATTAGCGTCTTTTGACTAGTATAGCGCAATCTATCAGTATACTGTTGAATTTTTTTTCTTTCTCAAAACAAATTCCTAATTATTCATGTATACTCAGATAAAATATCAGGTCTTTCTGACCATTGGTTGTGGCCGCGGTAGCCTAGTGGTCATGGCTTCGGATTCGGGGCCGGCGGTTTTCGCTCAGTCACGGGTTCGATCCTTAGCCGCCAAAGACCCGCCTTGTAGCCAGGCCTGATGCACGTTAAATATGTCGGGGCCCAAAGTCCTCCCGTTGGTGTGGTGTGGATGTTAGGAGAAGGGGTGCTAGCTCAGGTGTCGTCCTCGTCACTTGATCGTGGTTCAAAATTACGAGGTCCGTCGCCAATAGCCCTCGTGTTGTTTCCAGTGCAACGTTAATAAAAACTAAACTAATCTGACCATTGGTTTTTTTATAACCTTTTGAAAATGCAACTTTATTTATAATTACCCTGTATATATACATATAAATGAATTAAGTTAAAATTATTATAAAAACAAGAAATAAATTTAACAAGAATAAAAAACAACAATTGAGGATACGTAACACATAAAAAATACACAATCAAAACAAACCATATTGTATTAATACAAAATTTCTTTGTGAATACTAAAATCACATAAACGCAGTAATTCTTAAATAAGTTATTACAATGAAAACGAAACCATAAAATTTGTATCAATATTAAATATTCACTAAATATTAGTAACAATACAAGGAGGTATAATTGAATTTAATATCAGGACGATATAAACAAATTCACACAAAATATTGATAAGCTATAGATTAGTACCAGGATGGTATAAAATATTACTTTTCAAAACAGTGATTTATCTTTCACGGAAAATTAATTTTTCATGGAAAAAAACTCTTATCTTTTTTGCTGATTCCGAAGACAGGACGTCCACAACAGTAACAATTTGGGCTACAGGAACCATGGTATTTCTTCCGAAAAAGTTAAGTGTAGGACATACTCCAAATTACAATTGGAACTAAATACAATTGGAAAAATCGAAATCGCAATTTCGAAATTAAACACAGTGCTGGACATACTACAACAAAACTTTTTTCAGGAATACAGAGTTCAGTTTCTTCAAATTGGTGAAATCCATGTGGAGGGGGCACCATCTTCAAAAGGATAAAATCCTAGTGCTAGGCGCACTTTTTTCAAAACAATAATATTCAGGTGCATACTTTTTTCAAAGCAATAATTTCAAAGTGCAGGGAACACTTCTTTAAAACGATTATATCAAAGTGCTGGGCACACCTTTCTTTTAAACCCTAATATCCAAGCGCAGGGAGAACTTAAATAATAACCGGGATGGTTATAACATCAGTTTTCTTCTCCGTAAAAGGTGCGACTCAATGTGTTTGATGCTCAAATTTGTCTTTTTTTTTTTTTTTTTTCCCATCTGGGATCATTTCCCAGCGCTTGCCACCAATAAAATTAAGCTATGGAGTAATGACAAATATTTCGAGGCATTCAATTCATTTTTAAATATCTTTTATTGACAAAGTTTTACATGGCACGCACACAATTACATCAGAAATCATCTAAACACTCTAAGCCAACATCACCGATCAGACAGACTGTGGGCGAGAATCAAAGTATCAATATCCGCTTGCTGGAAGTCGTGACGTCAGTAGAATACAGATTAATATGCATTCCTAAAATAAATAAAGAAATAGAAAAATACGAAGTTTACGAGCAATGACGTCACATCTTATAACTTGGATGTATGCAGTTTCATGTATATAATTCAGTAAAATGTAATAAAAAAAAAACTTATCCTAATTTTACAGCCCACTATACCTTTAACCCTTTCATGACTAAGGGAAACATTTTTCCTCATTTTAAAATAGACGATTGTCATATTTAAATATAAACTTATCTGCAATTTTTGTACAGAATGTAAAAATGGAACGTATGCCGATCGCAATTACATGAACGGAAACGTTTAGGGGGAAAAAGAACTGTCAAATCAATTGGCGCCGATGATAAAACATTCGCTGTCTGTGCCCTATTATTTTAGTTTGTAGAGTCGTGTAATAATATATAATTACTGTGCATTCTTAGATGTTTCATGTTATTCGATAATCATAATTTTGAGCAACAATAAAGTATATTTGAGGACAAATGAAATTAAATACCTGATAATAACAAATAATTACGTATAAAATTACACATTGTTAAATAAAACTGGACAGTATTTTGTATCTTTCTTTTACATCTCTACTAAATGCTTTTAGCTCTGTTTTTGCGAGCTTGAAATTTCGCTTTTCGGATGATTCTTTCAATCTTATTTGCGCGATTTGAGAACAAAGTTCCAATATTTGTCTGTATATGGTTTAGCCGACAAAAAATCTTCTTCATAGACCTCTTCAACATCTTTATCTTTCAAAAGAATGTTGTTAATTTCAGATTGACATGTATCTAATCGTGTAAATTTAATGGTTATTTGCGACATTAATATCGAAATTTGATTCAGGTTAGGTATTTCTTTTGAGAGTTCATCATAAATTTTCTTGGCACATGCCGAATACAAAATATGCCTTGATTTCCTGTGTGTTCTCAGTTGTACCAAATCCATTTTTCTTTATCAGATTTCAAATCAAAGCTAAAACCACAACAAAGGTTCAATCACAATAAAATTCAGTTCAACAAGATTCAAAGTATAAAAGTTCCAATCCAAAGTACCCGAGTCCCGCCGAGGGCACCATTATGTTCTAAAACGGAATAAAATATAAATTCGAAAGTAAATCCAATGGGCTGCAACTACCATGTGATGGGTACTTTCATACAAATAAATCCAGAGAAATTTCAGCAAACATGTATTTTATTCACAAAAGACGACACATACATAATTACACCTTCAGCCATTGCCGAGTATACGAGTTCTGCTCATATTTGTGAGTCAGGGTTGGTTCGCAGGCTGACATCACAACACAGCCGCCTTGCGATAATTATTTCGCTTTGTTTTCCAACCCTAATTAAGGAATAGAAATGAACTTTGATACACACACACAAACCTATGTATAAACGTGTGTGTAATATATATATATATATATATATAATACGAAAAAATATCTGATTTCATTCCATAAAATGCTGTACTTATCCGTTAGCCATATCCTTTACGTTTGTTCTAAAATTCTCAAATCATTTTTAATATTTACTCAGGAAATAGAGCTCAAATAATTTGGACTTCTAAATAATATAAAGATGTATTTACTGAAAGATGCAAATTAAGGTCATATATCCTTCCACATAGAATCAATTATTATTCCTGTAACATGTTCGATACCTACAATCAAATATCTTTCTCATCGCAATGTATGCTAACGAGTCATGTCGTTGATGAACGATGCATCTAGTGGCAAAAAAATCTAAACTATTTTGCACAATATATATTTATTTACTATTAATTTAAATACTAAAAATAATTTCTCTTTATTTTCTAAAGTTACAGAAGAAGAGAATTGAATAGAGAATATATGAAAAATCTTTACAAAAATTAACTTTTTTGATTTCTTTTCGAATCAATTTTTTTTCTTGAATTTTCATTTTGCTTACACACACATATGTATATCCTTTTTTTATAAGCATGTTTTTTCTGAGCATTAAAATTCCCACACAAAAATGCGTGAAGTATTCGAAACACGTATTCTTTGACAATGGATAAAATAGAAAGAAAAGGTAATAGGAAAGATGACTATTCAATGAAGTAGCGGGAGAAAAACCAGTTTCCTTGCGCAATTCCGAGAGAGGTGGTGTTCAAGTGCTTGAACAAAATTGATAGAAAGTGTTACTCTCTGACTCGAAAAGGAGAAAAAATCTACAGAACACAGATGACAAATGTGGACACATTCCTACTCTCTGAAAGTTAGATTGGTAGATAGATTTGGCTGGAGTGGAAAATACGCAAGTCGCCTTTGATTGGCTGATGAAGAAATGTAAATATAATCAAAATGTGTTCTCGTAATATAATTTGAACTATCATGCTGCCATCTGTTGTCAAAGAAATGTATAAAAATCTGTAATGAAGCAATTCGATTAAAATGTGTAGTATATGTGGAACATTACAACAGAGTAAATTTTTCAAATTTAAGTAAGATTCATAGATTGCTTTCCCTTCAGAATTTTCGGCAGGCATTTTATTTTACAAATATAACAAAAGAAGTGTAATAAATGTGTGTAACTTGTATATGAAATTTGTTCGAAAAATAAAAATAAGATTTTATTAAAGCAGAATAAAAATGTTCCCCCCCCCTTTTTTTTTTGTCTGTATTCAACAGAGGATGATATAATATTAAGTGTAAATTATGTCAAAATGGAACTTATAATTTTAATTTATATAAAATCTCTAATAGGAGAAAAATTTCCGAATTCCTTAAAAATTTTATTACTTACCTACTTACAATATCTTATGAGGTTTTTTTATTTATTAGTAATGCGTTTTTCTTACATTCATAAAGAGTTAAAAATAACCAATATTGCTCGATGCATTGTATTTCATTTGACTGACATTGAAATCAAAATATTTCTGCAGTATATTGATTCTGTTACACACATTACATGCACTTTTCATCCAAATTACTTGATATTGTTCTCAAGAGTAAAAATGATTTGTATATAATTAATTATAGATGATTTTGTAGTTTTTTTTAAAATCATCTAGTCACATGCAAATTATCTATGTTTATATATATATATATATATATATATATATATATATATATATAAATTTAGAACAATCTCAAACACAAAGTGCCTGCAGATAAAAGTACTGGGTACTTTTTGTAAACCATTTATTTCCAAGTAAAGAAAAACTGATTTCGCATACCAAAACTAGTTCCAGAGTAAAATTTCTCTATTGTTAAACATTTTACGTACTTCAAATAAGATATCTACTTGAAGCATGAATAAATGTAAATTGAGCAGCGTAAATGACTTTTTCGAATCACCCTACAATGTTTTATAATAAAGTTAATTTAATTAGTCATAACATAAAAGTATGTTCTAGTCTTGAAAAACTGGAATTCTTAAGTAAATAATGATATACTTTCTCACATTCGAGATTGAATCCAATCTTTTCCTCCCTTTTTTAATCCAATCCATCCCTTTTTTAATTTCACATCAAATATATAAATTTCCTTAACATATTTGATTAAACATTATTATATCGCTGTTGTATATTTAGTAAAATTAAATGATAGCTTTTTTCGATTTATGCATTATATTTAATATTTTATACTTCAAAGTAGACAGTTAACAAGAAATTGATATTCACAGAAAGGACAGGCCAGCAAAAACAATTGTATACTCATTTATTTATTATAAATGTTTTGCTAGGCATGAAACTTCCTGTTGCATGATTATTCCTCAACTTTGAAAATAATACATTGTTCAATTGTGTATTGAATAAATAAAAAAAAAAAAAAGGAACTTTATATTCAACATCATAAAAATGATTTTTCCGTTTTAAAGAATGGCTGTTGAATTTGGCTTACCAATATCTATGAATTCACTTAGAAAAATTAATTATCTTTAATTAATCAAAACACAAAAAGGGGATTGTTGACATTTCCTTAAAATTTATTATATCTCCTCCCTGAGCTACGTTAACATATTATATTCGCAACTCAGAATCTCTACTCAAACTCACACTGACACTCCTGGCGTCACTTGGTAAACTCCTGCGTTAGTGACTGCAACACCGCTAATTAATTGTATTTAGTCATTGCATTCTACTACTGACTATTGAAGAACACTATTTTGCTTGCAATATTGTCGCAATTCATGGTGAGAAAAAATACAATTAAGAATTATGTATCCAATAGGAGTTGACATTACATTCAAAAGGGGAGAGACAGATGAGAGCGCGAAGTTATAAAAGAATAATACATCAGTGTACAGCACAAATTATTTGTAGCTATTATTCCTCAGATCATATCAAAGCGCAATACTTCCACACATACTATTGACATAATTTTCTGTTGAGACATTTCCCTGTATCACAAGAAACAAGGAATAATGTTGCGGGGTTGTTTCTAGGCGGTAGAAAAGTCATGCAACTGCTTATGGCGGCAAAATTTTAGGAGCAACAAAATCCGTCTGAACTAGAGCGCATATATATATATATATATATATATATATATATATATATATATATGAGTATACAAAGGCATTCCATAAGAACTGAATTATTTTTTACTCGGTGGCAATACCACGAAACTAAAAAATAAAAGTGCAGGCCATCTTTTCAAAATATAACTAAACTTTAAAAACATTTTAAATGAAGCAACGATCTTATTTTCCTAGTTCTGTGTTTGTTTAAATAACTGTTTTTACTTCCCCTACAGAAATGGAGGTGAATGATTCAAAATTAAAAAACGAATTGCGTTGCGCCATAAAATTTTCAAATCGTTTGAGCAAAACTGCTACAGAAGCAGTTACGTTAATGAAAGATTCACACACGCACAACAAACAAAGAAAAATATTTTGGTGAGTCTACGATTTTTAAATAGCATGGTAATTTCAATTAGAGAAGTTTGTCGGCAGAATTGGCTCCTAAACCTGGTCGACCAGAAAGAGTTATGAATGATCAAAATGTTAGCACTGTGTGAGCAATCTTACAAGATCGGCGAGTGTCATGTGAGGTGATAGCAGCACCAACTAACATTTTGAACATTATTTCGCATTTTATGCAACAGCTGCGCCATGTTTGTTCCAGATGGGTCCCTCATCATCTTACTAAAAAACAAATGCAAGGAAAAATTCACCAATGTTGTGAGTGGCAACAGATACTTCAAAATTATCCAAATTTCCTAAAGACCGTAATAATAGGCGATGAAACTTGGGTGCATCATTTTGATCCCCTTACCAAGTTCGCGACAAGTGTAAGAAAACACCCTGATTCTCCGCCTCCGAAAAAACTCCGGTAAACCAAATCTGCAGAGAAGGTCATGATGATTATTTTCTTTGATCATAAAGGTGTAATCTATCAGGTGCTGTGCCTTCAAACATTGCTGTGAATGGTGAATATTATATTTCAATTTTGAAACTTTTACGGCAACACATATCGAGAAAGCGTCTTGAACTGGTAAGAAATTGGACATTACATAGCGATAATGCTTGCCTGCAAGTCGTTACTTCTGTTCAGCAATAACTAAGTAAATATAGTATTAAAATCATGCCACATTTCCCTAAGAGTACAGATGTTACACCATGCTATTTCTGGCTATTACCGATGTTGAAGGAGAAGCTCCATGGCAGAAAATTTAATACAGATTCAGGCATTATTTTAGTTGTAGAGTTACGTTTTGTAACTGAATAGTTCACAATATTAAAATAGGGCTGACACCTACCAGATGTTGTATCTGGACAAATTAATTAAACGCGTTCTGAATAAAACAGGATGTGACACATAACAAAACATTTATAGCATACCAAACACAACACACAACATTCACGAAGGTTAAAAGTTCAAGAAGAAAGAAAATAGAACGTCAACATCTGACGTCAGCTTGCATTACTCCTGATAGGTGGGTGAAGTGCTGTCATTCATAACATTCTCCCCTTTTTTTGAGAGGCCGCGGTAGCCTAGTGGTCATGGTTACGGTTTCGTGGCCGACGGTTTTCGTTCAGTTGTGGGTTCGAGCCTTGGCCGCTCAAGACCCGCTGTGTAGCCGGGGCTGAGGCACGTTAAATCTGTCGGGACCCAAAGTCCTCCCATTGGTGTTGTTTGGAAGTTAGGAGAGGGGGGGTGCCATCTCAGGTGTCGTCCTCGTCACTTGACCGAGGTTCAAAATTACGAAGTCCATTGCCAATAGCCTTTGTGTTGTTTCTACTGCAACGTTAATAAACCCTAAACTGAACTGAAACTAAACACCATTAATTTACTTAAGTTGCGATTTCTTTCCCAAGCCATTAAAATTTCCTCGGGAAAGCAAGATTCAATCAGTAGTGTGAGAAAATCTCGGTATTTCTCCTGCGTCTTTCCTAAATTTTTCACAGACCTGAACTTTTTTTCTAAATCGTTGTACAGTCTTAGTAAATTTGTTTTCCTTCGTCGGGCGACTGCGTTCTTCATCACCATTGATAATGAATCTCGCATATAAATTTAGACTAGCAGAACTTCTCTATCGAATCGTTCTTTGATTTGCTTGATCACTTTCGGATAATTGGCTGCAGTAGCCGGAAAGCTTTCGAATTCAGCTCTGCCACTTGCAGTAAACACTGAAATTTACTGGCCTCCAATAAACTTCCATCTTCGTGAATTTTCGAAAGTTGGCTCCAAAATACCAAATACTCTTTTGTATCACCATTAAATCATTTTAGTTCAATTTTTGGAAATTTAAAAGTTCTTTTCTCAAGAAATCTTGGTTTGGAATGCAGTTTAGCCCATTAACTCTTGTTTCCGACAAGACTGTCAGTCAGTTTATCTATTATGTTTTCAATCTCGGTCATCAACTAGCAATATTGATCTCGACAGATCTCATCTGACTGGAAATCATCTCCATATATATTTTCGGCATGATCACCTTTCAAAATAAAGTTCATAATATCTCATTAGCATGTTACCAAGCACATAAATTTGTCACCAATCTGCAATTTCAAAATGGAAAGTTCCTTGATATCCGGAATTTTTTTCATGTACTCAGCTTTAATTTTGTTCGCACAGACAGTAAACGATGTGCCAAGATTTTTGCTGTATTTTTATTTGTGTCACATCCATTTCAGGCACAAAATAATCAACCACATAACGAAATCTGCCCCACGTTGGGCGCCAGAAATTATGTAGAGCTATGCTCTGTAACTGAATAGTTCACAATATTAAAGTCGGACTGACATCTATCCAAAGGGCCTTGAGCGTTTGCACCGCTCGTCCCTGCCTAAGACCGACTCTGCTCTATCAAGTGAAAATGCCGTATTCTGTTCAAGATTATAAAAGATTGCATTTTCCATCTATTTTAGAGGTACTTTTTATATCTTCTACATCAATCTGGTAAAAGTGTACACTCCTGTAAAGAAGCTTGAATTTAAAATTATAAAAGTTTTAACATTTTTAACAATGTCATTTATACCTATTTTTAATAAACTCTGAATGAATCAAACTATTACTTATTATGTTGAAGATTTTTTTAATATTAAATATCATATAACAAACAAATTTCGAACTGAATTTTAAAATAATTATTTCAAAAACTGTTATAGATATGCTCAGAATTCTTGCATACCGAAGATTTAGCATTTCAATTTTGCTTCCAAGTAAAAAATTTATTTATATTCACCATATTTTTCAGCACATTGTTTGCTTCTAACGTGCAGAATTTTCGACCGAATTGTACAAAACTTACGAAATATATGAAAATATGATAGCGATTCAATATATTATAATTTGAATTCAATATTTTAAATATTCAAAGAATTGTAAGTATTTATAGTTAACAATTTTTAACTACGTATGCGCCATACATAAATATTTTTATCGTAATTTCAAATACAGATGTTCAGGGTAGCTCAAGTAACTTTCCTAATTTTGCATTGTTAAGATTATAAAAAAATGTCCGGATTTTAATTACCTGTATTTTAGTTATCCTGTAACAGAAGATAAATGATGAGGGATTTTAGGCATATGAATATTTTTTAAATTTGAATTTTCAAATAATTAAAAATTAAAAGTGTTGGGTTTAGAGCGAGCGAACTATTTTTTTTATTATGCTGTATTAAGAGCATCTACGTTTGTCGCTCTCTTCTCCCAACAGACACCCAAACGACAAGAACGCGGAAGCACTGAGAAACGTCATGTAATGCTGTGTGTTATTAAAGCTCGCTTTCTATACTGTGCGCTATTATTTCTAAGTGAACTTTTATTTTTCCCATTCATATGTTTGTATGTAAATAAATAAACATGTTTGTCCAAAAGCCACGACTATTCGATCCGATTAAGTGCAGTCAGATCCCGAAGTCAGTGCAGAATTCGAAATGGATAAACTAAACCAAGCTTACTGGAACCAGTTATTTTTTATGGGCATTAAAAAGTAAAGCTTTATTATGTCTAATAAGATTAGATTCGGTTATAACGAACTAAAAGCCCAACGTCTAAGTGAAAAGGACTCTAGCGATTGAGACCAGAAGAATTCCAAAGCTGTAGCGTATATTAAATTAACATTATCGGACGATAAAGTGCTCCAATTCGCAGATGAAGAAAATGTAAAAAGTCTGTGGAAAAAAATCTACATATACGGGACAAGCCGAAGACAGAAAAATAGATGCTGGGAATTAACTGAAAAATCTAGAGATGAGAAATAATGAATCTGTCGTGGATTACGTAGCTCGAACGGGAGGAATCGCTACTAAGTGCCAATCTCTAGGACTAGAAATTTCTCCACGAGAACTTTCACTTTAGACTGTTAGAGGTCTCAGAGGACAATTTGGGAAATTGAGAGACATTCTGAAAACACAGCGAGTCAAAACAATGGATGATATCTTGGTAATACTCCGTGCAGAAGAAGCAAGTTAACCAACAAATATGTGTGCAGAAGGGACCATCGCAGAGATGCTGTATTTCATAAAATTTAGGAGACCAGCCACAAACTCTTCTATATCTGCAGGCGGCCTAATCATCTAGCCAAGGGTTGTTTTTATAGAAACAAGACATAAAAAACTATGTACCAAATAACAGTAAACATAACAACAAGGATCGTAATAATATTTTCCTAAAAAACCAAATGCCAGTTCAGCTTTCGCCATTTTAGAAGAATCATCTGAACAGTTGGATAATGTATGGATTTTAGACAGTGGTGCTTCTTATGGTCAAAAGACCGTATTTGGTTTCAAAACTTAAAACCAGATTAAAAGGCAGTACTTCAAGCAGGTAAAATTTCTAAAATAATTTCTGAAGGAATAGGAAATGTAATGGCCAAAACTGTAAGTAAGAAAAAAGAAAATTCTATAAATTTAACCATTAGTAATGTTAATCATGTACCTGATTTAAGATATAATTTTTTATCTGTTACATGCTTAATGGATAAAGGTTGTAAAATTAAATCTGATGATAACTGAGTGTTAATATTTGATAAAAATCATATGCTGGTTACTAAAACAATTAAAAATGATAATAGAAAAGAAATTTAGGTTAGAATGTCTGATTGTTATTTATTTAACCAGTCCATTAGTAATTATGAAATTTGGTATGGTAGATTGTGTCATTTAAATTCTAAGTATATGCTTAAAATGAAAAAAAAAAAAAAAAAAAAAAAGATATTGATATTAATGATATGAGTAATTTTCGATGTAAAAACTGCATATTCATTCAGTGATTTGGAGGAATTTGTATATGTGTCACCTCCAGCTGGGTATGAAAATTAATAGGGGATAGGAAAGTTTGTATGCTTAAAAAAGAGTCTTCATGGTTTGCCGCAATCTAGCAGGAATTGGTATTGAAGATAAGAAGTGAATTACAAAAAATTGGGTTAGTTCAATTAGCTTCTGAAAATTGTATATTCATGAAAGCAGATCACAAAAATATTTTTATGATATGCATGTTTGTTGATGACTTGGTAATTTTTGGTAATAATAGTGAAATTTGTAAAAATACTATTTCTAAAATTAAAAGTGTATTTGAATTGCATGAAAACGAGAACAATAATTTTAATAATAATAATACCAGAAAATGGTAAATCATTTTCTGGTGGAGTAATTTTATTGGGTAGTTCGCTAATTTCTTGGAAATATCGCAAACAAAAAAGCGTAAGTCTTTCTACTTGGGAAGCTGAATTGTTTTCTATCTGTGAAATTTCAAAACACATTATTTGGACAGTAAATTTATGTATACAATTTATGAATGTTACATGATAACTGAAATGAATACAATTTATAAATGAGGCTGTAACCTTGAATTCTGATAGTCAGGCAGCAATACAGGGGATAAAAGGCACGAGATCATCCAATAAATCGAGACACATGAACTTACGTTTTCACTTTGTGAAAGATTTATTGATGGAAAATGTAATTAAATTAAAATATGCGCAGACTGATTACATAATAGCAGATTTTTTAACTAAAGAAGTGAATGAAGATAAATTGATATATTGTATAGAAAATGTATCTTTAATATCTTAATTTTTGTATAAGTATGTTTCCTTATTATTTTTGTGTTGTATATATAAATATTATTTTTATGTTTATTATTACTGCGTATATGTGTTTGTCTTTAAAGTTGAATTGGAAAAAAAATTGTCACTCACAGGAGAGGCTTAAATCGAGCGAACTATTTTTTATTACGCTGTATTAAGAACATCTATGTTTGTGTGCTTCGCCCACTTCTCTCAACAGACCCTAAAGAGCGGAATTCCAAAATGAGCCATAAAATTTCCTATCAATATTCATTGCGTCACCGCAACCCTCCCCAATTATCTATCAAGATGTTAAACCTTTAAAGGTGGGAGGGGGCAAGGAATTTCGAAAAAATAGGTCTAAAACGAACTTGAAGTAATCCTGTGAAGGTAGAAAAAAACGTCTTTCCACTTTCAGCGAGTTCACAGCCACATAGATTAACACGTTTGGAACGCTTTTGAAGTATTTCGAAAAAGGACGGGATAACCAAAGCATAACACTTTGAGGGTTAAACAGGTCACATGACTGACTTAATCAAAGGCATTAATGAAACTTTTGATATCTGTGTGCTGAACGTGATTTCCATTTAAAAAAATTAATCAGGTTACGATTAAGTATTTTTATGTATGGCTACAGAAGTAGTTCTTTCACAGGCATTTATTTGTATGAATATATTGTAAGTTGTTCAATTTTACAAATACGTAATTAATTAACCACCTAAGGGGCTATTGTTTCATGTGCATCATTTTTGGCTTACCAGATCACTTTTCAATTTTTTATCGTTTGCTTCAACTTTAATTACATTTAGCTAAAATATATTCAATTTAATAATTTATAGTTTGCTTTAACTTTAATTACATGTAGCTGATATCCCCTTCAAGGGAATCTGAAAGTAAGAGTCGATGAAAGCTCCCTCTACAGGAAGGGACTTGCTTAGTGCGGACGAAGTACTCATACAATATTGGTAATATGGAGCAGAAGTAAATAGTTCTCTTATAAGAGAGAAAATACAAGCCCTATTTTTCTTATTTTTCATTATTTCGCTTGATTTCAAATTGGGAACTTCTCAGATGCTTTTAATTTTTTTCAATTTTGCTCTAATTTTTTCTATTTTCTTATATTTATGTTTTGACAGCTATCAAGAACTTTGAAAATGACGTCACAGGGTAATAAATATTTCCTCTAGGCAGGCTGAAAGAAGCAAGTATTGTGACTGTCTCCTCACCTACAATCGGCTGACATTTCTTACCCTTTTATCTTCCCCCATTCAAAACTAGAGAAAACAAGAGTAATTTCATCTGTGTCGTCCTTTTACGTTTCCTCAGTAGGGAGAGGGATTAAGCAATCTATTTAGCTTGTGGTTACTCCTCGCTCTCATAAAGCAACTCAATGGATTTCTTTCCCGCGTGAAAATAAATTGCCCTTCCGTGTTGTTCAAGTATTTGAAAGCTATCCCAAACTAGGAAGAAATTGGTTTTTCATTGCTTCAAAAATAGTCATTCTTCAAATTCGATAACTTTTTTTTCAATCCTTGTTTTTTTCCCACCTTCTAATTTCAAAAAATCTGTTTGTACTATTTAATGTTTTTAAAAATCGTATCATTTGATTTATAAAAGATAGACAATGCTAGAGAAATATCTTCATCTTATTCTGAATAGGAAATATTCCAAATTTTGTGCACACTGATTAATTATATAAAAATAAATTTATTATAATAAAAAGTTATATGCAAAGTTTGGCAAGACATATTTAGCCACCCAAGGTGCGCTTTTTTGTAATTATTATTAAATTACTCAATTAAATATAAGAATTAAAGAAAACGATAAAATATCGAGAAATGGGCAACAGTAAGTTTTTTAGGTATTAAAATTAAAGGAAACGATACATTATTAAATTGAATATAGTTAAACTAAATGTAATTAAAATTGAAGTAACCGTTAAAAATTGAAAAGTGATCTCCTACGCGAAAAGGGAGCTGGTTCGCCAAAATTGATCCAACTAAAACAAATTCCCCTTGGGTGGCTAAAAAGCTGATACCTGGTCAGAACAAATTGCTGTAATGTATGTCAGTATGCTGTTGTATTTACTGAAATAATTATTAGAATTTTGATGATAATTTTGCACCGAACGTTAATTGCCCCAATAGGAAAGAAAATTTATATCAAGACACTTGCTTTTATAAGGAGCTTGATTTTTATAACGTGGTCGCGTTAGCCTTGAAATCATGGTTTCGGACTTGTGGCCGGCGGTTTTCGTTGAGTCACGGGTCCGAGCCTTAACCGCTAAAGACCCACCGTGTAGCAGGGGCTGATGCATGGTAAATCTGTTAGGGCCCAAAGTCCTTCCATTGGCGTGGTGGGGAAGTTTGGAGAGGGGTGCCATCTCAGGTATCGTCCTCGTCACTTGACTGAGGCTCAAAATTATGAGGTCTGCCGCCAATAGCCCTCGTGTTACTTCTAGTGCGACGTCAATAAAACTAAACTAAACTTGATTTTTATAATGAAAAGACACAGATTGTAATATGTATATATGCACTTTTCATTTACTTTTTTTATAAGAGTTTATTTGGATTACTCTCATATTGAAAACAAAAGTTTTAAAATCATTAGCTTAGCTCAATTTTTGTTTTTAGTGTAACTATTATCTATAACATGGGTATTCAACCTTTTACATTTGGGAAAGCCTTTGAGCTTACCGTTTTCTTGAAAGAATCTCTTGATCAAAGCGCAGAAAAAATAGGATATCAAAATTTTATCCTACTCAAATTTACAAAATTATTAGTGTATCTTTTTTTTTTTTTTTTATCACAACATGAACTTCTTAAAAAAATAATGAAGGGAAAGGTGGTTAAGGGAATTTTTTTATTTTTCTAAAGTGTATTTCATCAATAAATAAAAGTAATAATATTTTAAATTAAAACAAATTCATAAAAAAGGAAAGAAATTTAATGACTTGGCTATGATTGTTTTTTATTGCAAAGTATTTTAACGCTTGGAATAATTGATGAAATCTGCAACCTAATGTCCTGTTCAGCAACTAATCTGTTTTTGCATTTTGTTTTTGTCGCAGCGTACAAAGAGAAAAAAATTTCGCATATATAGGTTGAAACATATGATATTAGATTTTTACAACTTTTTCGGAAATTTCATGATATTCTTTTCTAATGTCAATCCAAAAATGCATAATATGAACATGATTAAATTTTAGCTTCAATTGGGTGCCGGTCAATATATCAATTTAAGATATATCGACTGAGCAATAGAATGGAGATTAATATGTGACCTAATGTGTCTCGATTAATGTATTTGTAACACGTGGCTTTTATGAAATTTAAGATTTTGTTTTATCTAAAAAATATTTATATATATTTATTTCTTATCAGCAAACTGCATTTAAGAATTCAAATTTGTATAAAAATTAAAATTTTACTAAAATTTTGGCACTTTAAGATATAGTGATCACTTATGGAACCCCTATCAAAGTTCCGCGGAACCCAGATTGAAGACCTCTGATCTATAACAAATCCTTACAAAAATTTAAGGTAATGATAATTTTAGTTTGTTACAGGTAATCACGTTACAGTATCATTAACATCACATGTATGCATAAACACTCACGGTAGAAGCTTATAAAACACACAATGTACCAACAAAAGAATAAATAGTATGCATGTCAAATATTTGTATTAAAAAATGCAAATTTTATATCTTATTTCCAAATCAAAGGCAAAGAAACTATAGAAATGGGACAATGAACGTAGTTTCAACTGTCGTTCCCCTCATGAAACCTTAATTAACCTATCTGAGGCCAGTTGCTAAAAAGCTCATCATGTTATTTTAGTACGTCATTAATGCAAACAAATAAATAGCAAAATCTAAGCTACGATAAATCATATTTTTCTAAAAAATATAGTGCTATTTAATAGGAAAAAAAATAAGACATAAAATATGGTAACTAATTTTATGAACTTTATGTGAAAGCAATATATTCTAAGATACTTCATATGAACTTAATCTACATTTATATTCAAAGAATAATTAAAGCAACTTTGACTTATAAATTTATCTCAATCAAGAGACTTTGCCCTCACAATCTCATCGTAATAGAAAATTGTCGATTGTTTTCGACTTTTAATTATGTAAAATAATGTAGTTGGGGGAAAAATTTACACTTATGGATACTTGTAACTCGCCGGGGGGATGAAGATGTCGTTCAATCCATGAAATTATTTCAACTCAGGGTTACATACATTTATTTTCTGTATACTAGGCATATTCATACAGTTCATGTTATCACAGTTTAAAGATGTGTATTTTATAAATGCAGAAAACAACATTGGGGAAAGATTCCCGCGCGATGGTCACACCAGCTTTCCCCGCAGCATCGACTCAACTACTCGTTTCCCACCAGGGGGAAACTGTTCTGGTGGCGCCATCTAGCAGTTATTACCAAAAACAAATATAAATATAATCATTGGTTACATACTCTATTTTTATTAATTCCCTACTATTAGTTCACACTCTCTATATATTTATATATCTTGTTCAAATTTTCAATCACTAATAAAATACTTTTTATTCATCCACTCAAGTTCAAATATATTTTTTTAAAATTGTAATGGATGACACTTGATGTTAATACAGTTTTTTTTTTCAAAATTAATTCATTAATTAAATTCAATTGGTGAAAATGCAGTTTAGCTCAACCACTTGGCACTATTTCAAAAATTGCCAAATTTGGCGATTTTTTTGGCTGAACGTTAAGTCCGCGAAGCGGACCAAGGTAGCCACATGTGGCAAAACACCGCTGAAAATAATTCCTGTCGCCAAGGGTGGTTGGGCTAAACTGCATTCCAACCAATTAAATTACCGGATCAATTAAGAAACAAGCCAATGTTTCAACTACATCATTTTGTCTTGCAATGCCAAAATTGATAGAACGTCGGCGTAGAATCTTCATGTCTTCGGATCTAATCTCGTCGAAACATAAAATTTATTTATTTGATTTTCAAATAATTAAATTTAGTCTTATATGGAAGAAAAAAAATTCTCTTATTTTAGTTATTTAGCAGGATATAAATTTAGGAATAAATGCCGTCAGTGACGAAGCGTGTAGATCACTGGAAAAAATTTATTTTGCCACTTAATTTTGTGATTCTGTCATATGTATATACATATTTATACTAATTGTAATTATTTAATAAAAAGTAGCTAAAATAAAAATTTTCTTTGATGACCTAAATAGGAATTGACTTAAATTTTTTTTATATTACTTGTTAATTACAAGAAAGATTTTAGATATGACGAAATTCACTAGAATCTCTCAATAAAAACAAGTACTTGTTTCGTGCTAGAATTATTTCTTAAAAATCTAGGTTATTTATTTATGTTTTGGCATTGAGAATAAAAAATTCAATTACTGGAAAAGAAGAGATGAAGAAGATAAAATATCAATAAGCTTCTATACCACAGTAAAAATACAATTTTTATTGTGGTTCCTATCTTCATGAAACGTCCCTTTTTTATTTTAGAGGGGTGAAAAGACAATTCAATAAAATTTAAAAAGTTCAATGTGAAGTTTTGCAAAGAGCAGATTTAGCCAAACAAGGTGGATCCACAAAAAACAATAGCCCCCTTAGTGGCTAATAATATTAAATCAATATTAAAATCATTTGAATGCAAAGCATCTAAAAAGGAAGCCAAACTAAAAAAATGTAGTTTGAAATTCTAGAGGTAAAAAAAAAGGGGGGGAGGGCTGCCTCACAGTTTTAAATTCTGAATAATGTTATTTATTTTCATTCATACCTTGATTCCAGTTTATATATGATTTAAGGTAATACATAAATAGACGGTAACGGTAACGGCTAAAATTACGAGGTACCGGTTTTAAAATTAAAAACATACCCTCTCATCAGTATTACTATTAAAAAGTTAAAGTGCATCATTTAATAAAATTTTAGCTTTATTGTAATCAACTATAATAATTGTGATCAAGGCAACAAGCGCCTGGGCGTTCGGCAGAGTGAGGAACTGCCGAAACAAAGTTGGAAAGTTAAATCACTAAGATTTCTAAATTTTAAAAATTTTGAAAGTGATCGTCAGTGTTACGCGAGGTCCATTTTGACCATGGGACATTGCCACTTATCGATGTGAAGTCCTGAATTTAAAAATTAAGCAGGATATCACTAATGAATTGCTTCAATGCTCTCTCAGTCTTTTTAAGACTGGGAAATGAATATAAGAATGTCCGAGCGCGGCTCTCGGTCTTTTTTGCGAAGATGCGATTGACGCATCATACGCGGGGAGTTGTTGAAGCAGTGCATTAGGTATTTGAGGGATCCTGTTGAACAAGTTTAATGATTGTTTTTTAATGAACTCTAGAATTGGTTCAATTTTTAGATGTTTATGCAGGACTTCATTCCGGACAAACCAGGGTGCATTTATCATTTTCCTAAGGATAATGTTTTGAAAGATGTGCAGTCGTTTCAGATGGGTGGTTGCAGCGGACGCCCAAATAGGCGATGCGTACAACATGATCGGTCTTAAGATCGACTTGTAGAGCAAAATTTTGTGCTTGATCGCCAGCTTGCTCTTTCGAGAAATCAAGCGAGTGAGCAAACTGCCCATTCCGATAGCCTTTTGATGGGCATTTCGGATGTGGTGGGCAAAATTTAATTTGGCGTCTAAAATTAACCCTAGGTACTTATATTCAGTGACCCAGGGGACGAGTTGATCAAAAATTGTGACTGCTGGCAATTAATTGCCAATACACCGTTGTTTCGTAAAGAGGAGGCAAGCGCTTTTAGATGCATTAACTTTAATTTTCCAGTCAATGAGCCAAAGCTGTAAACGAGAAATGTATCTATGCAATCTTTCAATAATTTTCCGATTGCAGATGTCTTGGGACATGATAGCAGTGTCATCAGCATACATTGCTAAGTGAATGTTGGCAGCCTTCGGGATGTCATTTACGTACAAAGAAAAAATTCTTGGACTTAAAATCGATCCCTGGGGGACTCCACTAAGGATTGGTCGGGGGGAGGAGACTGCGTTTTCAACTCGAACTCTGAAACTGCGAGAGTCAAGGAACGAGTGTATAATTTTCATAAGCTGGTCCGAAATTCCAAGTCGCATCATCTTGGAAACGAGCCCATCATGCCAAATTTTATCAAAAGCTTTGGCAATATCGATAAAAAGCATACCCGTGGCTTTGTTATTGGAAAAGCCATGTTGGACCGTCTCAGTAACTCTAAGTAACTGTGTTACTGTAGAGCACTTGGGAACAAAACCATGCTGCTCTGGAATAACAATATTTCTGGAATTGCAGAACTAGTACAGGCGTTACAAAATAACACATTCATATGCTTTGCTCAGCGAACTGAGTAACGATATGGAGCGATAATTTAGAGGATTTGAATAATCGGAATGGGGCTTGAGAATGGGGACCACCATGGCGATCTTCCAGGCCTTAGGGAAGTAGCAGTTCTCCATTAAAAAGTTAAAGAGCAGCGTGAGAAGAAAAATAAATTTAAGAGGGAGATTTTTAAGAATGCGATTAGAAATAAAATCCAATCCTGGAGCCTTCTTAATTTTGGTGTTGTGTATGTAGTCCAAAATTTCGCTAGCCTGGACTGGTTCCAGGTCTAGACAAGTGGGGGAGGCCAAAAATCCTTGGACTTTTCGAGTAGTATGAGCTGAGAATCTGGGATTCTCGCCTTCATTTGGTTCGAATTGTTTTTGAAGGCTATCAACTATAACTTCCGCCTTTTCAATAGGAGCTACAGCAACACTGCCTAGGGCGCCCTTCAGGGGCGAAATGGTATGAAAAGGCTTTTTGAGTCGGGAGGTTTCCCTCCAAAGGGTGTTTGAGTCAGGCGAGAGGCCTTCAATGTGTTTTTCCCATCTTTCTGGGAAAAGTGTTGGATTTCTCGTTTAATCTCATTGCTGAGTGCACGGAGTTCAGATTTAAGAGCCGGATTCCTACATCTTTGCCAGACTCTCCGCACATAATTTTTGCGACGAATTTTGGTTCTGATTTCTATAGGGAGTCTCAGAGGAGGAGGTTTAAATTTTGGTTTTGAGGCCGTCACAAGTGCCTCGGAAATAGTTACACCAATTTGTTCTATAGAATTTTCAATATCTTCATTGCTGGAGGTGTTTGGAATAGGGAGGGGTTTTGAATTTAAAATAAATTTAAAGTTCTCCCAATTGGTAGAGAGTTGCTCTGGTAATTTTAAAAACGCAGAGTTAGTGTTAAGAGTCAAAACGACCGGTAAATGATCTGAACTCAGATCATGAATGACTCTTATATCATAATTAAAAGGAATATTTTTAAAGATTGCTAGATCAATGATAGAATCCCTGGCCCCCGGTCAGGACCTAGGGTTAATGTGCATAGGGGTGTACGGTGCTACAACCCTAGCACCTGTAGTTCTGCTTATAATATTTTTGAGTTTAAAGCCAAAAGTGTTTGATCTCTAATCATGCCAATCTTTATGACGAGCATTCATATCTCCAGCAATAATTACATTTTGACTAGAATTTATAAGTTTAATAAAATCCTCCTCTGGAAAATGGCATCGATTGAGAGGGGTATAACGAATATAAGCAGAAATTACTCGCAAAGGTGGATAATTATTAATTTTAATTTCGATAGCATTTGCATCGATATACTGTAACCTCAGTAAGAGGACTCTGCAATGTTCATAATTACTTTTACAGTATATAGCGGTACCTCCGTCGATACGAGGAGTTAATGTAATTCTATCGTCTTTGTGGAGACGATAGTTGGCGATCTGGGGTTCGTGCCCTGGTTGGAGCTTTGTTTCTTGAACCAAAAACAGATCAAAATTTTGCTCTGTGACGAAGTCTCTGACTTCGTCAATCTTGGAACGCAAACCATTTGCGTTCCAGAACCCAAGAGAAATGTCGTGCACGTCTGGATTGAATTTTAATGTTGGGGTGGGGCGTAGTAAGCGCGCCCGTGCTTAAGTGCGACATAGGCCTCAAAAATAATGCAGGCCTTGTCGTCAGCTGCTGTGACTTGGCGAAGGGCAGGGAGACACTCCCGGAATGCCCGAGCAAAAAGTTGCTCGTCTACATTCGCGTCACTGGCGATAGCCATAACAGCTCGGAATATTTCCCCAAAATTTCCGGAGCTGGGAGAAGCCGTAGAATTTTGAACAGGGGCGGGATGAACCGTAGTCTGTCCGGATAAAATTTGTGAATATGATATTTGTGGGGTGGCCAGTTGGTAACTCTCGAGAGGACGCTGGCTCTTGGGAGAGTAAGCAATTTTAGGTTTAGGGGCCGAGTTTTTATTTTTTAAATTTTTATTTGAGTTTTTATTATTAATTTTAGGGCTTGTGTTTTTGCCCTTAGGGAATCGGGGGCATTGGCGCCACAGTTAGCACACCTTAGAGGTGTATCGAATTCATTGTGGCAATCCTAGCACGGTGAGCCCCTGCGCATTTACCGCATTTGATAGGGAGGTGGCAAACCTCAGAGGAGTGGAAGAACCCCTGACACCTCCAGCATTGAGAAGGGCGCTTGTTGCCCCGATAATTCTCAATACTGATTACAGTTCCAAACATATCTGTGTAATTATAGATTTGTTCAGCTTGCAAGTTATTAAGAATTTGGAAGTAAATCAAAGGCATGAGCGCCTTTGTTTGAAATTTAGTGAGGCGTGAGATTTTATGTACAGAAAATCCTACACTTTCAATCTCTTGTTTGACTTCCTCTAAATCGGTGGTCGAGGGAAGTCCACGAAGAATTAATTTCAGAGGCCTGTCTGATTTTAGCATGTATGATTTGAATTCTACGCCCTCCGTACGTAGGAAGTTGGCTAATTTCCTGTACTCCGTCTCATAGTTGACAGTGAGGCGGAGGAAGCGGCCGCTAAGCTTGCTGTAAAGCGAAGGCGCTTCAAGTCTGGCGAAGGAGAGGAGTTGCCTCCAATCACCCTTCGGTGTGATGAAAAAGGGAGGAATTTTTGGGCGATTAACAGGAGTGGCGGGGTTCACTGGTTCCCCAGCGTCCTCTTCCTCACTGAGATCAGAAATCTCATCTCCTTTGGTTGAATTAGTTAAGTTACGGGTCGTCTGGACCGTGGACAAAGTATTTAAATTTTTCTTGCCATTATTAGTAGAAAATTCATCGGCATCAGCAGATCTTTTCTTGGATTGGTTCTGCGTGCGGGAGGCTCCGCCCTGAACCGGAGCTTTCTCGGAGGCCACGCCCACTGATGGAACTTCTTTTATAGGAGAATGGCTTCCATTTTTCTTCAAAGACTTTTTTTGTTCTCTTTTCTGCTTTTTTCTTTGCTGATTCTATTATTTTAGCAAGTATAGCAGCGGTGGCAGGAAGCTTGAATAGGGGAACATTTAATTTCCTTTTCACGGCAGTGAGCTGTGCGTAGGCTATGCCTAGTTCAGCGTGTGCCTTGGCAAAATCATCAGGTTTCTGGGAAGCCGCACTCAGTCTTTTTGCCCAAAGTGCATAGCAATCCCGAAGTTCGATGAGTTTTCTTACCCCTTCAGCATGTTCCATGAAGAACTTTTCGGTATATTGGAAAAGCCTTGCTGGACCGTCTCAGTAACTCTAAGTAACTAAAATTTAAGTAAGTAGTAAATATTTAATTTTTATATTTTTTTCACTTCAATCCAATAAAAAAATTGTGGGAAATTTATGATCATATATTTTTGAAAATTGAGTTCATTAGTGGTGAAAGCAGGTATTAGACACATATTGTAATATTTTATTTCAATCCAATAAAAAATTCAGGAGAAATTTATTATGACACATATTTTTGAAAATTAAATTCGTTACTGGAGAAAGCAGACAACAAAAATATATGATCAAAATCAAGTTAATTTTTGAAAAGTGGTTAGGTACGACATTAATAGGGTATAGAAAACAATAACCCCTTGGATATAACTAATATTTATTGGCAGAGCTTCATTCATATAAAGTCCATTTAATAATTTTCATTCTGCATTAGTTATTAGACTAAAGAGCGGGAAAAAGCTAATTCGAGGTCAAATTATGAAAACAAAATTTGCAAGGATTGAATATTTGTTACACCGCATTTGGAAGAAACATGAGAGATATTTATTGTTTTTAAATTTAAAACACGGTGGCAGTTCTAGGAAAATAAGCCTCGAACACTTGGCTCGACTAAAACATCGCTAGCCACAAAATAGCAAGCATAACCATTCGGTTACTCCAGACACTGCTTCAATGCAGTAAGATAATGTTTCCGTTCTTGAAAAATGTATTATCCGTGTAAAATTGTGCACATGTCTAAGAACCAGAAAATTTTTTGTACGCAGTAATTTTTTTTCTCTAGATTCTTCATTCACTACATACATACACGCAAGGGTAAGTCACTATAATAAGTATGTATGTAAGTATGAAAGTCACTACATACAAATAAGGGATATTTTAAAAGAATACAAAAGTGGAAATTAGTTGAGAAAACTATTATTATTGCTTTTTTTCATTACATTATAATCCGTGACTCCTCTATGCATACCAGAATCAAGCAATTGAATCCAGTAAATCAGTTTTTACTTTTCTTGTGAGTAGTTCAATGTCTCATAAGAAGACGTAAGGCGCGATAGCGGCCTTTCCCCCCATAGAGTTTCTTTTGAAGTTGTGCTGTTTCGGGGTGAAAACGTGTGTATTAAATCGAAAAGAATCTGATGCGAATTTTTTGTTTTTTTGTGGAGAATTTATTTTCCAATTTCTTTTTTTTATTCAAAAAAAGATCAATCATACTTTAAGTTTGAAAATTATAATTAAATATCTTTTTAATATTTTTAGCTTTTACAACAAATTCTGTTTTTTAATTAAACCTAAAGTATCTGTAACATATTAATTTAAAAAAAATTAAAGTAAAAATTTTATATCTTTATATATAAAAATTTCGTGTCACGCTGTTTGTCCCAATGAACTCCTTAACTAATGAACCAATTTTAATGAAATTTTGCTCTGTGTGCAGCAACTTGAGAGATAGGGTGGTTTTCATCTCAATATATAGTCACAATATTTTTTTATTTCAAATTATTTGTTTAGTTTGTGCGTTTAGTATCTGCCTATTGGCAACACCCAATTTCTTCAAAACGTTTGGCAACAATATTGTGTTTACAAAAATTAAACTGTGCTTATGATAGTACTTATTTCAAATGTTGGGATTGATTTTGATAGAAATTAATTTTAGTTAGATATTCTTCATTTTATTAGTTAGCATCAGTATTTTGTTAAGAGTCGTGGCTTATAAGGAAAATCGAAGTTCTGTTCGAAAATATAAGTTTAAGGGAAACCGTTACACCCAGAATGTGGATGAGAAGAACACTGATAGATGTGTTACAACAACAGTAAGTGAATCAAAACTTCAGTCACATTCAAGACCAATTGATAATTTAGAAAATAAAGATCATAACATAGTAATTAATTTTAAAATTTTAAATGATTTTTTTCCTTGCCTTTACCATGCAAGAAGACAGCCTGTATGGCATGGTTACTAGCATCAGTACGAAGAATGTAAGATTTCGTGGCATCACTCTGTTTCAAAACGAGAAAACTGGTTTTTCTTTGTGAGATTGCTGAGAGGTCTGGCTACCTCTGAAAAATAAGGAATGACTGCACCAGCTTTACGTTCTTATTAGGAAACATTTCCCTGATAGCAGAGGCTTTTTCAGGGTCCACTTCCACTCCTGAACTTGTGATATAGCATCCAAGATATTTCACTCTGTCAAATGCAAAATTACATTTATTTCGATTTGCATGCAGTTTAAAAAGTAAAAGTCTCTCAAATATTGCTTTGAGATCATCGAGATGCTTTTCAAAGGTTTCTAACAAGATTATGATATCATCAAGGTAAGAAAGAATGAAAATATCAATCACTTAAGCTACTTCAGAACTTGTCAATCAGTCTCTTAAATGTGGCTGGGGCCATTTTCAAGCCAAAAGGCATTTGAAGGTAACGAAAAGTTCCACATGGATACACAAATGCTGTTTTGTCTCTGTCGAAAACACAGACATTCACCTGGTGGAAACCTGATTGTAAATCTGTAGTTGTCATAAAAGGTGTATCCTTCGCCTCGTGAAGTAGGTCATCTATTCTAGGTAATGGGTAAGAGTCAGCCACTGTCGTAGCATTAAGACCTCTATAATCAACTCAAAGATGGATTTTCCCGTTTGCTTTGGGAACGAGCACCACAGGCGCAGCATACGGGGATTCTCACTCTTCTATCTGTTCTGTTCCAAAAGTCTACCAAATTCTTTCTTAAATAACTCTTTCTTTGATGGTGGTAACCTATAGGGAGGCACAGAAACAGGAGTTGTTGATACGATCTAATGTTGATACGGTGTTCCATGAAAAGCGTGGGCTCTCCCCCTGGTTCAAAGACAGTTTCGTATTTCTTTAGTAATGTACTCAATTCATTTCTCTGCTCAGGTGTCAGACATTTATCTTCGTCATCGCGCAGTAGGCCTTTATTTTCCTCAATGTTGGGTCTGCTTTGGATTACTTAGACAAATACTTCTTTAACAAAATCAGGCGTTCGATGGGGTGAGTCACTAAAGAACCAGTTGCGGTGTTCGAGATTCAAAACAATGCCAGCTTTTTGTAAAAAGTCCATCCCCAAAAGTGTTAGGTTTCCTTTAGCATAAGGCAATACTATTAATGGTGAACGGATGACACGTCCTTCAAGTCTGATACTACACAACACTTCCACTTCAGACTTTTGGCCATCAGCAAGTGATATAGAAAGTCGAGTCTTCTGAAAGTTATCTCCTTCTCTCTGTAAAAGGAGGTATAAGGTTTCTCCAGCAATGATGTGACTAGCTCCAGTATCGGCGCATGCAGTTCCCCATGTGCCATTTACAGCTAACTTCAGCATCGCACTTTGATTTGGTGTTGAAGAGCTTGAATGCAAACTGATGTTGCTAAAATTTACTGAGTCATTATACGCTTTGGTTTGCAATTTGAACATCTGGGTTTCGTATCACCTGATTTACCGCATCCATAACATGATACTAATGGTCTCTCTCTGATCTGTCATCAGTTTTCAATTTATCACCTTCACTGAAAGTTGATGTAGAACCGGCTTGATTGGTTTTGTCAAATGTGCTATCAGGTGAGCTTCTTTTCGTAGCGTAAGGTTTAGAAAGGGAATTCTCTTGAATAGGTTGTCTTCTTTACTGAAGGAGTGGTATTTCTATTGCAGCAATAGACATCCAATTTGTCTGCTAATTCAGAGGTAATTCCTGCTAAGACCAGTCGTCTAAGAAAGGATCTCTCACTTCATCTTTTAATTTGATCAGATTTGATAAGTCCTTTAATCGATTAGGTTTGCAATTTTCAGTTCGTTTAGCCATCCTTCGAAATAAATTTTTATTTCAAAATAATAATCTCCCCAAGTGCTCTCAAGAACTTTCTTATGTTGACGGCAGAGTTGTCTGAATTTTTCCGCAGAGAGCTTGAATCTCCTCAAAAGCATTTCTTTGACATGCGCATAGTCCTGTGCTTCTTCCGTTTTTCTACAGATGAGTGTAGCTATGTCACTCGGTAAGGCTTCAATTAGATAAGCAACCTATTGGCTATCAGGTACTTTTAAGAATTTCAGCTGTCTCTCGAACAGTTTGAGAAATATCGCCATGTGGTCTTCATTCGAGTTAAAAATGGGAATCAGCTTCTTCAATTCTAATTTCGTCTGCTCAGAGGTGTGAGTGTCATTACCTTGCGGAACTCCATTTTTTTTTTTAGCTTCAAGTTGTAGTTTCAACTTCTGTAACTCAAAATCCCTTTCAGCTTTTCGTCTTTCTTATTCTGCCTCCAATTCAACTCTTTTTCTTTCCTATTCTACCATCTTTATTTTTCTCAAGCCTTTCCTCTATTTTATTCATGTGCAAATTCTTAATTGAATTTTCTTCATATTTTTCGGAATTAAAATCAGTTGTTTTATATCTAAAATTAGTAAATCTTCTGCCACAACGAATCCTATTTCCCAAACCAATCTCCTCAAATCCTCTTTCTTTCCCTTTATGAGAAAGACCATTGCTTTCTGTTATTGAGTTCAGTTTGTGATAAAAGTAAAAATTTCCTTTTTTTTAATAAAAAAATAACTTTCTTAACACACTAGAGCTGAAAATAAAAACACAGAAAACATTCGACAAAGAAACTATCAAAAAAATATGAGTTACGGAATCAATTAGAGCATTCAATGAATAATAAGTTTTTACATACGTTTCCTGCGAATAGAATATTTAATTTATAAGAACACACAAAAAAAAATATCATATGAATGCAATACTCATCAGAGCAACTCAGACAAATAATATATATATATATATATATATATATATATATATATATGTGTGTGTGTGTGTGTGTGTGTGTGTGTGTGTAGGTGTAGGTGTATGTTAAACATAAAATGAAAAAAAAAACACTTTTTTAATTTAATTTGTATTCAAGATAAAAGTATGCATTAGCCATCAAACCAAAAAGAAAGTAACAAAATACACAGAGGATGTTATGACTTATTGAGCTTCTCTTGAGTGAGCATAAACTTCGCGAAAAGAAAAAAAAGCAGCTTATTATAGCAAAAGGAAAAGAAAACTAATAAAATAAGTTTCAGTTTAAATAAAAATTACACATACATGTTCTATCTCAATGAAGTAAAGAGATATGATTTCAATTTGTATATAGAAAATCCTTGACGTGACAGAATTATATGAGGTGGTACTCCATTTTAGAATATTAGGTTGGAATTCGTTTCATTTAGAGAAGCTTGTTTAGCTCTTTATGATAACAAATAATATTTTAATAATTCACAAAATATTAATATTTTGTTTTCAGAATGGAATACCAGACTTCTAAGCATTGAAATGATTTAGGTATTAACATATTTAAAAGAAATTAATAAAGAAGTTTTCAAAAGTTTCGTTTTAACACAATTAAACAATAATGACGTACAAACTGCATTAAAATATTTAGATAAACGTTCAGATGATGACGTTCAGATGTCAGTAACGATGCAGTTTCGTTTTAGAAATGATAATATTTAAGCAATGTATTGCTTGAAACACACAAAATCAAGAAAAATAAATGAATATATGCAGATTATATCCTTTTTTTTTAATACAGTTCTAATTAAGAATAAGAAAAACTGTTTCAAAACAAGACATTTGTCACTCGGACAGTTTAGAATTAAAGAATAGTTGATTTTCAAAATCAAAATATACTTTCGATTCGAGATGAATCGTTGAATTTACAATTCAACAGATACAGAATTGTTAACTTTCAAAAACAAGATATATTTTCGATTCGATATGGATCATACAACAATGATTTTGAAGTAGGAAATATTGTCTTTTAGACAGTATCGATTCAAAGAATTGTTAAAATTATATTATTTATATATGTAATTCAAAAGATCAAGGTGATTCAATCTAAATATCTTTGAAACTAATAAGCAAAAGTTACTTACCTTGTGATAAAATCCGCCCCTGCCCCAGGTTGAGCGCCAATTTTGTAGCGAGTGGCATGAGTGGGTGGAATCTTAAATGAAGATTAGAAGATAAAAAAAAACATTGTTTTTTTATTGTTGAGTTCATAGAACACGGAAACATCACAGTAATATTTATAAGAAATACATATAAGACAATTCACACGACACACAACACGCATACACACGCACAACATCTAGAGGTTTGGAAGAAGTCTCTGTTTCTCAACTTCACCACAGGTGGCGTTAGCAGTCCCTTTAAAGTTACATTCATGGTGGCTGTTACATAGTGAAAATAGTGTCATAAGGTTTGAATGTATAGGACATATTCAAAAGCGTGTGAGTTCAAATATATAAAGTAAGTATTCGAAATGCTGGTAATATAATGATTCTGGTAAAGGACTACCCCAAAACATAATGAACATCATTAAACCTTATTATATGAAACTATGCAACAAGCATTTATTGAATAAATGTTTGCATGGGAAAACACAAAATGCAAATGAAAGTTTTAATGATGTTTTATGGAAATGTATACCGAAAGAAGTTTTCGTTGAATTGCAAACTCTACGATTAGGCACCTACTTGACCATCATACAATTTAATAAAGGGTTTCAAGGTTTGTTTCATGTCTTCAGTGCAGCTGATGTGCAAGTAGGAACAAATACATTGAAAGGATTTGCTCAACTTGATGAAGAGCGGATAACTGTATCAAGACGACATTCATTATGTATTGTGAATACTGACTGGAAAAAAAATAGTTCTAAAAAAAAAGAAAATTTGCCATAGATGAGTTTAATGAAGGTATAACATACAAATCTGGGGAATTTTAGCCTACCACATAAGTAATTTAATGTAAAGGTACAATTATTTAAACGTTAAGTGCGTTTTTCTCAAAATTACTTTTTACGCATAATGCGTGCACGGTGACAATGATAACTGAAAAAGTTATGAATATATTTGTTTGAAATTTTCTGAACCAAATATCTATATTATTTTCTAGGGAATGTTCAAAAATAATTCTTATTGTATGAATATTCTTTAAGGGGACTTAGTACCTTACGAAATCAAAAGTAGAACATTTTGACAAACTTTTTTCAATTCTTCATAAAACAACAATTTTTGCTCATTTCAGTATGAAACTTTGCCAGTTTGTGTAATAAAGTGCATAGTTTAAATATTGGGTCAAGTTTTGCTATTAAATTAATGTATTTTCTTATACAACATGAAATATGCGTACAAAAATTTGAAAAATAAATTAGCTTACCTTACGTTACCCACAAGATAACTTTTGAAAGATGTACAGTAGAACTATAATTCTTATACTAAATTAAAGCTAAATAATGACCTTATTCTGTAAACCTCAAATTTTAAATTTACCTTACATTAAAAAAATGAAAAATTAAAAAAGTTATCAGGTTTGTGTTTAGTAACTTTTTTTTCATGTATCATGTTATAAAATAAAATCTAATCATCCTATTAACAAAATTGAGGTTCACAGAATAAAGATTTACAAGTACAACACTCATGTAAAATTTTAAAGCTCTACATACAAAAGATTCTTTTTTAATCCTGTGGGAATGTGTGAAAATAGCAAACTGAGAAAAAGAAGTTTGTTTACATTGCATTACATTGAACAAGCCACTTTAGACATTTACATTTTTTGTTGCACAGGACGTAATAATTGTCGGATTTTAACGCAGTTTGTTTTAAAATGCTCCTAACATTTAGTACTATTTTTTAAAATCAAATTTGAAAAATCGAACTTTTGAAGGTGCAAAGGTAGCAAGTCCCCTTAAGTTAAGGCCTGTTATTTAAGAAATGGCTTTATAAATTTAATTTCTCATATTACTCGATCAGCTGTAAAATTTTTATTTTTCAGGAAAACTTTAAAATTTTAGTGAATCCTCTACATAAATTGATGCAGTTTATTTTAATATTATTAACACGAGCATCATTTGTTCGTCTTGCGTGCGAATATGCACCAGATATTAATTACTCGGCGCATTCAAAAGTTGCTATCGGTGCAATGGATAAAGTATGCCGATATATATATTGTCAGGCATTAAAATTTCAAAATGAAACCCCCACTCTGGAAAAGTTGTACTGTCACCTCTTCCCACTCCACCGGAACCCTTACTATCACTTCTTACTGGCGATTCAGATGATTCGAAATTATTTTTGAGCAAGATACGCAAATTCAATTCTTGCTTCCGAATGACGTCATTTGGGGCAACTAAGATTTACGATCTCTCATCTGATGGACGTAATTTTGAAACTACATTCAAAATACAAGGTCAGGTGTACCATAAGATTAGATCGTTGATGCTGATGCCTAATAATGATCCGAAGTTTCCCCAAATTTATTTTATGGGCATTTGTGAAGAACACGAGACAACTCAGTGCCAATATATTTTCATTGAACAAGCAGAGGAGAGAGCAATTGTGGTATTGTTGAAAATTTTATTGAAAAATTGGAATCAACTCATTTAATTGCTTAAAAGAATGTCACCAGAATTGAAAAATGACAACTATCAAATCGTCATCAAAGCCGACAAAGTACCATTAGGAGAACATGTTGGCAGATTCAACGAGCCAACCGTTGATGAAGTTGCTGTTATTATGGTTGGTGATCTAGGTGACAATAGAGCTATTAAAACTACACGGCAGGACAGCAGTGTCAGTAAGATTTCGGATCTACATCATTTATATGACGCACTCCATTATCCCCTGATATTTTGACAGGGACAGGATGAATTTCACCTTAACATCAAACAGTGTGATCCAAGTACGGGTAAATATGACAATTAACTATTTAATTTCATTTATATTAGTTTTTATTTCTTATTTTGATTTCCTTATTATTTAATTCTTTATTTTTTCAGGTAATAAAACAGATAAGAAAGTTAATTCAATGAACTACTACGCACACCGATTGATGATTAGACATAATCAGAACAATTATATCCTTCGATATCGTCAGTTATTCCATCAATACGTTGTATGTTAAGATTGAGAGCGAACGCTTAAAATTTATTCGATACAACCAGGCTAAATTACGATCGGAAGAATACATCCACTTACGAGATGCTATTGTCGGAAACATCGATGGAAATTTAAATCCCAATGACATCGGTAGTGCTTTCATTTTATCTTCATGCTACATCGGCAGTCCACGGAACATGCAGGAATACATACAAGATGCGATGACTTACATAAGTAATTACGGTCGTCCAGATCTGTTTATTACATTTACATGTAATCCTAATTCTGAAGAAATATAAACTTTACTATCACCAGGACAACAATCAATGCATCGTCATGATATAATTGCATATGTTGTGACTTGGGCTATTCGCGGTTTTCTCTTTACTAACCTTGAGGACTTTTAATTAAGATTGATTGCTATAAATAAATAACTTTTTCCCAAACAAAAATGAAACGTGAGTATTTTATTTACAGGCAGGTGGATATAAAGTGAAGCGACGGAGATAGAAAGTATATAAGCTAAGCTTGAGACACACGATTGAGGTCGAGTGTCTCTAGCGTTTAACAGTTGTCTATAGTCGAAGACGTGATCGAGAATTGTTACAAATTATTGACGGCATAGCGGAGCCTAGAAGTCGAGACAGCCTCAACTTTACTATGTTGGTAAGACTCCGTTAATTTGATATTAGTGAAACAAGCGAATATATCTAGGGCGATATTTTGGGAGAGTTGGTGATCATTTGTGAAATAAATATGCATATATATAAATTTGTGAAATAAATATGTATATAATTGGGATATAGTATTAAATTTTGAAATAAATACAGTTTGTGAGATCCATCTAACGTCTCTTTGACTAACTTATTGACTCTTTGTGTTAGTATATTTAGTTTAGCCATGGCACAAGAGGCGAATAGGAATATAATCTCGCCACAGTATGTTTAAACGAAAATTAAAATCCTAGATTGTTTTCATAGTTAAACATTCAGTTTTCGGTAACACACGTTGCTGTCTGTATCCAATTGAGTGGCAAAAGCGAGGTTTGCCTCATGCCTACAATTTGATTTGGCTTGAAATTAAAATCCGTCCAGATGAAATCAATCAAACAATTTCAGCCGAAATTCCGGACCAATCAATTGACCAAGAATTGTTTGATGTTGTTATCAGTCACGTGATACATGGACCGTGCGGTGCTTTTAACATGACATCGCCTTGCATGGAAATCGGAAAATATAAGAAACTTTTCCCAAAGCAGTATACGAATGATACTATCACGGATATTGACGGTTATCCGTTGTATCGCGTATGTATCGTAGAAATGCTGAGAGTGGTGGACACACATTCACAATGTGACGGTCAAATTCAACAAATCAATTTGAAATTGACAATCAGTGGGTTGTACCGTACTCACCATTGCTTTCAAAAACATGTATGGCTCATATTAATGTCAAGCTTTGCAGTTCCGTAAAATCGATTAAATACGTTTCTAAATATGTTAATAAAGGCAGTGATTTAGCCACGCTTATTTGAAGTACAAAACATAAATAAAAATGAAATAACACGATACCAAATGTGAATATACATCAGCAGCAAAGAAGCTATCCGTTATATTCTTAGTTTTCCTATACATGAAAGAGACCTTCTGTCCATCATCTAGCAATACATCTTGAAAACGGTCAACGTGTGTACTTCACTGAAGAAAATGCTCACCAAAAATCACTTGGGCCTCCAAAAACGACACTAACTGAATTGTTTACATTGTGTCAGAAACCTGATGTTTTCGACCAGTTCGCAAAAACATTACTATGCACTGATGTTCCATGTTATTATATATGGAACAAATAAAGTAAAACATGGGAGCCACGGAAACAAGGAAAGAAAACCATCCTTCAATTACAGGCATATTCAAAGCCAAGACATGGGGACGACTTTACACAGTGCATCCAAAACAACGTGAATGCTTCTATTTACGGTTATTGAAGGTTAATGTTCCCGTACAAACATCTTTCGAATTTTTGCGAACAGTTAATGATGGAGTATTCAATACATATCAAGATGCATGTCGCGAGTTGCAATTGCTGGAAGATGACTATCATTGGAACTTGACTCTTGCCGATGCAGCGTTGACATCAACGCAGAATAACATTCGTCAACTGTTTGCAATTATTTGACAACGTATTTTCCATCACAAGCATTGACTTTGTGGGGAAAAATACAAGAATTATATGACTGAAGACATATTGTACCAAATTAGACAAACAAACCAATGCCCGAACATAGATCATACGCCAGCGATGTGTAATGCAGCGTTAGTGTTAATCGAGGATTTATGTATTTTAATTCCAAATTTACCACTTAATCATTATAGTATGACATGACCTAATCACCCGGCCACCGACTTAGTTAACAATGATTTACAACGAGAAAAATAATATGACCATGGTAATTTAGCTACAATTATCGCGAACAGTGAGCCATTACTGACAGCTGAACAAAGAAATATTTATAATCAGATTATGCTGACTGTTAATGCTGAACAATGCGAATTTTTTCTCGGGCGCGCCAGGTGGAACCGGTAAGACATTTTTAATACTGATCCTGGCCAAGATTCGGTAGCAACAGAAAATCGCATTCGCAGTTGAATCGTCAGGCATTGCTGCAACTTTGCTAGATGACGAGCGAACGGCACATTCAGCATTCGAGCTGCCATTAGACATTCATAAACCAAAAGCAATATGTAACATTAAAAAGAATAGCTGCAGTGTTGCGATAAAGTTCAATCATAATCTGGGATGAGTGCACAATGGTTTACAAACATTCACTCGAAGCATTGCACTGAACTATGCAAGATTTGAACGGCAACGATTAACTTTTCGGTGGTACAGTGACATTAACGCTTGTTTAAAACAATCGTTCTTATGGAGAAGTGTCGAAACACTTCGACTGACCTAAACATGCGCGTACAGTTGCAAAATGATCCATCGCCACAAATATTTTTCGAACAATTGCTAGATATTGGAAATGGTAGAATAGAACTACAACCGGACAAAAAGAATAATCACTTGGATCATAACTGGCTTAGTAATCGGGCTATTTTGGCAGCCAAAAATGTTGATGTTGACGAAATTAACTTCCAGATACAACAGTTGTTCTAAAGTAATCTGGTGTCTTTTAAATCAATCTACACTGTTGTTGATGAAAACGAAAGTGTAAATTTTCCAATTGAATTCTTAAATTATCTGGATATGCCCGGAATACCACCACATAATCTTCGGTTGAAGACTGGTTCACCTATTATTTTTCTGAGTAATTTGAATCCATCTCGATTATGCAATGGTACACGTTTGGTCATCAAAAAGATCACCGGAAATATTTTTGAAGCAACCATTTTGACTGGAAAGTTGACAGAAGTGGTTCTGTTGCCACGCGTTCCAATGATACCGTCAAAATCTCAATACCTTTCAAAAGCCTTCAGTATCCAATTCGTTTAGCTTTCGACATGACCATAAATAAGTCTCTAGGCCAAACAATGTCAATTTGCTGCTTATACTTGGAAAATCCATGTTTATCTCATGGTCAATTATATGTTGCATGCTCACGTGTGGGAAAAATATCGAATCTATATGTGTTAGCAAGACACAGATTAACCAAGAATAATGTGCACCGATTAGCTTTGAATTAATTTAAAATTGATTATTTTTATAATTCAAAATAATGAATATATTTATTAAAAATAATAAATAATCTAGGCTACCTACCTCATTAAGAAATTATTATATATTATCGGCTAAGAACTTTGTCAATTATTCATTTATTAAAAACTGTACTTGAATATGAGATGAATAAAATATAAAATTCAAAATTTTATATTGATTTATGCTTAATATTAACTCCACGAAAATTTTCATCAATCGCCTCTAAATTTTGTCATAAGTTACAAATCTCAATCCCGTAGGTTTTTACATCGGCTACAACGTTTTCATCTTTATTCCTAAATAATTTAACTATATTGAATAGTTTACTACAATGTTATTCAACGTATAACTTAGCTAGAGCAACGAGTGGCCAAATCTGCTAATATAGTTATCTATATACAGTAGGCAAAATGATTATTTGTACACCACTTTTTTTTGAAGTTTCAAATATATATAAGCAGCTATTTTATTCATTGCAACGTGTGAGCTTTGAGTTTGTTGTTTATTTCCAAGTAAAAGAACAAAATATTTTGAAATAATTGAAAACAAAATCCAAATCTTGCAAACTTGGAAAATTTCTTGCAAAAAGTATATTTGTACACCTATATCTCCGGTAAGCATTACTATCATTTCATCTAATTTTTGACATCATAGCTAATTTTTTGGATTGTTTGTATTTTTTAAACATTGAAGGTTATCATTTTCAACAGTGAAGGTCACTAACAGAGAAAAGTTGAGAAATGTCCACGAAATCAAAAGAAGTCTCTTTAGACATGAGAACTCATATTGTTAACCTTAATAAAAGTGGAAAATCTTATCGTGAAATTCAAAAGATGGTTAAATTACCCTTTACAACTATTGGTTACATCGTAAGAAAATATAAAAATACTGGGCGCGTTGAAAATGAACGCAGGCCAGGCGGCCCGAGTAAATTAACTTCAAGAAATAAACGAAGTATTGTTAAAGCAGCTATTAGAAAACCACAAATTTCTGCTCAGAAAATTGCAGATGACCTTCTTGCATCTTCTAACATTAAAGTGACCGCTCAAACAATAAGAAATGTGCTACATAGTGCTGGTTTGAAAGGCAGAACTCCGAGAAAAAAACCAATGATCTCTGAAGTAAATAGAAAGAAGCGTCTAGAATTTGCTATGAAATACAAAGACAAACCGATGGACTTCTGGAAAAAGGTTATTTTTTCAGATGAGAGCAAGTTTCAAATTTTTTCACCCCCTAGTATCCGAAAAATCTGGCGAAAAAATAAAACAGCCCTTGATAGTAAAAATGTACTTCAGACCCTGAAACATGGTGGAGGAAATGTGATGGTTTGGGGCTGTGTAGCTCATGGTGGTGTTGGAAAATTACACTTTATTGACACTAAAATGACAGCTTTAGGTTACATTGATGTGTTGCGGCATAACTTATTAGACAGTGCTAGAAAATTGGGTATCAGAGACACTTTCTTATTCCAACAAGATAACGATCCCAAACACACTGCGATAGTTACCAAAACATGGTTGCTTTATAATGCGCCAAGACGCCTTGAAACTCCACCACAATCACCGGATATAAATCCAATTGAAAATTTGTGGATGCTATTGGATGCTGAAGTCCGAAAAAAAAAATATTACAAGTAAAAATAGTTTGAAAGAAGCACTCGTAGAAGCTTGGGAAGAAATAGATCAAGAAACCACTAAAAAATTAATAGATTCAATGCCAAGACGTCTTGAAGCAATTGTAAAAGCCAATGGACTGCATACAAAGTATTAAATTTCTATATAAAAATTATAATTATGTTTCACATTTGTCACTAAGCAAGTGTACAAATACTCTTTTTGTATACTTTTTATAAAGTTTTATTCACTAATCAACTAAAGTTTATGCGATTGTTTTTTTGTTCATATTTTATTATTATTTTACCAAACTAGAATATATTTCTGCAATTTTAATTTAGTTACCTTATTTTATTTTGCTATAATATTCCAAAATTGAAGTGTACAAATAAACATTTTGTCAACTGTATATAAGCAAAATACCACTGACTGACTCATCACGAGATCTCAAAGTCTATACAACCGATTGACTTGAAATTTAGCACAATTACTCATTTTGCGATGTAGACGCTCATTAAGAACTTATTTTACGGAATTCTTATCCAAAATGTAATTTTCATCCATTAATCTTTTCGTATCCATCTGTAATGTAATTTTTGGCGACTTTATCGCCAAAAATTATATGACCGACGCCAAACGGAATATATTTTTTTATATGCCTACTGTGAATTGTCACCCATTAAGTTTACTTGGTGAGATTTGCGCATGCGGAATGGAAAAATACCAAATAATTTTATATTGAAGCGCTAATGAAGGATTGGCAAGATTTTGGCGAAGGGGCTCTTTATGTGAAATTTTGTGCATGTCGAAAATAGGAAACGCACATATTTAGCGATAGAAATAAATGAGTTTGGATTAAATGTAGTTTCTGAGTTTCGAAGGAATTTAGAATGTAGCTACATGCATGAATGAACTGAAGAGGCTATGACATACGTAAGATGTTTTGGACTTCCTGACTTGCACGACTTTTTTTTAAGGATTGCAGTCACTTGCAATCCTAAATGGTCAGAAATAAATGATGTCTTGAGGCAAGGAAAAAAATCTTATGATAGACAAGATGCCATTGAGAGGGTATTTCATTTGAAAGCTAAGCACATGATGTATCTTCTGAAAAAAGGTTGCATCTTTGGCAATGCTAGGTGTAACATGTATACGGTGGAAGGAATTTTATCCATATTATATATATGGGGTGACTTTTCACTAAATATTTTTTATTTTTCTCATATATTTGAATGCCGAGGATAACCATTATTACAGACAACCAATTTCTTAAAATCTTAAATTTAGATTATCATTAAAGTTTTAAAAATTGAAAATTTTCTTGATATCTTACGTATATCCAAAATATTATATTATCGTCTGTCCAGCGAAGCGGGTGGGTATCAGCTAGTATAATTATAAAATGGTTAAGGTCATTGATTACAACAATAAAAATTAAGAAAATCTATATACGAATCTGTATTTTGTATGTTACTTTTTGAAAAATCGCTTTTAAAATTATCAGAATAATTTCTAGAATTTCAGTTTGAAAGATAATCATAATTTAAAAAATATTAGTTACCGCATTTGTATATGTGGAATGAAATTTAAGAAACAGACTGAAAAATATTGCAACATTTAGTCAACCGGCATTAATATAGTCCGACTCTAATATTGAATAGTTATGAAATAAAAATAATAGTTACTTTAGAATTATAAAAATAAATCGAGATAAAAACCAACGTTTTTATATGGTGACAAAATTTATTAAAACAATTTTTCTAAATTTTAGTTAAAACTTGTCTCAAATGTCTGAATATTGTATTGTTGGGCGAGTAAGAACTATTCTCAAAGTTTCAGAGCTCTAGCTTGATGGGAAGTTGGTTAAATTAACGATCGAAAATTTGATGACACACTGATACACACACAGAGAGACATACACCAAGTGAAATACATAAAAACGTTAAAACTAACTGAAATTAATTAATTCAAACAGTAAATTAAATGGTTGGAATGCAGTTCAGCCCAACTACTCTTGGCGACAGGAATTATTTGGTGGTATTTTGCCAAATGTTGCTACCCTGGCCCGCTTCGCGGACTTAACGTTCAGCCAAAAAAAAAAAAAAAAAAGAAAGAAAGAAAATGCCAAGTTTGGTAATTTTTGAAATCGTGCCAAGTGGTTGGGCTCAACTGCATTATTAAAAAATATTTTGAAATATTGTTAAAACTTGTCTCAAATGTCTAAATATTGCATTGTTAGGTGAGTCGAACGATTCCCAAAGTTTCAGAGTTCTATCTTGATGGGAAATTGGTTAAATTAACGATCGAAAATTTGATAACAAACTGATCCACACACGCACACACCAAGTGAAATACATAAAAACGTTGTAATAAAGTAAAGAAGGAGGGAGAAAAATAAAATCTATTTACATTGAAATTCAGTCCATATTTTTCGATACTATTCTCACAAATTGATAAGTGAGTGATGAGGGAGTTTAATGGCGCAAGAGCTAGATATGGCTATATGCTGCACCAAACAAGGAGTAACTGTGATCTAGACGTTTAAAAAATGGAGGGAAAAAATTGGTCGACAAAAAAGAGGATTGAAAGTATAAAAGGATCCCAAGGGTATCCCGCGGGGACATGTCACGTGTTTATCGCAGACAATAAACTCCCTGGGGATAAAAAGAATACTTAGATCCCTCGGGGTCGTGATCACAAATTAATAAGCTCTATGGCTTTTATTGTGATTAAAAAACATGCTTTTTAACTTTAATTACTTTCGTCTGCTTCAAATTATAAAATTGTAGTTTTTGAATGAAATGGAATGTTCGTAAGTATCCTTTTGGCGTGTATGACATGCCTCCTTCCTTCTAGAGCATAACGTCTCTTTAATATTTTCATTTCATAAACAGCATTTAAAACATTCTTCTAAGAGTGTTGTAAAAACTTTTTAAAAGAAAAACGAGCTCGATAATGGTATTGCAGCGGAAGTTAAAGCGTCTTATTAACTACCCCGAATGAAACGGTTTTTTTTCCAGCCTGGTTGGTATAGGCGCAGCAAAGAGCGACCGGTCAACTTTTCTTCGGAACCACTGGTCTAGGGATTGAAACAACTATTTCCTGCAGCTCATGGCACTCAAGGTCATAAACTCTCTCCGCCTCCATGGGGTCGAAAATCACCCAACGCTGAAATGTAAAAAATGTTATTAATTAATATAAAGGATACAATTGTATTTTTAAAACTTTTTTAAGTAGTAGAACTCGAAACTGATGTAAAGAATTTTTTTAAAAAAAATATACATTTAATACAATATAAAGTATTTTAATCTTTTTAAGGAGAGAATATATTTTTTAAAATTCTATCAATAACAAAATGTGCAATTGCGCTTGAAATTTTTTTAAAAGGGAATGCATCAATTATAGAGTATATAAATGTACTTGGAACTTTTTTTTATGAGAAAGTGTATTTTTTAAATATTATCAATATAAAAGACACATTAAAATTTAAATAAAATTAATATAAAAGATATAATTGCATTTGGAATTTTTTTATTTAGTGGATAAATGAAAGTCGTATCATACCACTTCTAAGATTCTTTTATACGTCATAGTATATGATGTTGTCTCTATTGGGTGACTACTAAATTTGAATGTTACTTGCTCAGTTTGGCAATTTTGGCGTATTTCAAAAAATTTTCAACCCCTTATAATAGATTCCCCATATGAAATCGCATGGGGCCATATCAGGTGACTTAGATGGCCAGATGTGTAGCATCAAGTCATCTGGTCCATTGCTACTGATCCAACCGTGAGGTAGCTCTGTGAAAGCTTCTAAAAGATCTGCGTGAAATAGCTTCACGAAGAAAAAAAAAGAGGGGATCACCTGTTGTTCACATCCACATTTTCTCATGATATTCATGTATTATTCGGTGTTGATTATTGCTGAAAATTTGCAATTTTGAAATTGAATGATTCAATTTGAATAACCCTACACTACTTCATAGAAAGTTTACTATGCTCGTCGTTTCTCATATGATGCTACAAACTAGTCCCTCTAAAAGACAATATTTGGACAAACAACCTTAAAGAATATAAGAGTTAGGATAATAATGGCCGTTGATGTTCAGTATGCAAAAAAATTGACGACGCAATGTGGATAAAGTGTAGCTTAAACTTTCGTCCTTGGTTTGGAAAGGTCTTCCATTTAGAGAAGTTTTGTGAGGGAACTTGTGTAAGAGTAGTGTAATAGCACGAACTTGTAGTGTCTCTCTCGACAAAAACTGGTTTAGAATTACGATATTCATTACCAGGAACATATTTTTGCCTCCTAGCGTGATATGTTATTTGAATTAAAATTACTCTAAAGCTCTTTTAAATAAGCACTAGGAAAAAATTAAAAAGCCGATTCAAATCAATCAAGTAACTACGGTAGCCTAATAGTCATGTTCGCGAACTCGAAGTGTTAGTTAATCTTGTGCTTCTAAACAATTATACCGTGGCTCAATGTTCCGCTTCAGCTGGTTGAAATCCAGCCGCACAGCAAGAAAATCTCTAATAAATCATTCGTTCATCTTTTGAAACATATATTGTGACGCTCCTGCATCGCTACTTAGGTTATGAGCCATCAAGATTCAATAAATAATTATAGTGCTCATGGTCGCGTATTCGCAGGAGGCGTTATTTCTATTGAACTGTAGATTCTAGTACTGACGCCATTAGAGACCTACCGTTTAGTAGGCTTTATGCACGTTAAAACTGTCGAGGCGCACCAAGTCTTCTCATGGCGTGACGCGGAAGTTTAGAGAGAGAAATACAAGCTAAGATGTCGTCCTCGTCACTCATCCGAGTTTCATAATTTCGAGGTATATCTCCAATAGCCTCGACAATCACGGACTTTTTCTTTTTCATCTGAGCTTCAACCTTTTGTTGCTTCTAAATGGAATGTTAATAAGCAACCAATCAATTACTCATCCGGAATCGCTCCAGAGGGACTGGTTCATTGCAAAAGGATTCGCCACGCATTATATATGTCATTTGTTTATATCGGTAAAAATGATTCGTTATGGTTGAATTATATTTACTAATGTCGTGAAATTCAGTTGAGAAAACAGCCTTTGTTGCTCCATATTGCATTAAACCGACCAGTCAAAAAATAATCAGCTTTGAAACTTTTTATCTAATAACTTTATTTATGTTGAGGTAAATACTAATAACTATAGTTAAACTTAGTTTAAAAAAACAGAATGTTTAATCATTCATTTGTTGTTTGAAAAAGTTACAATTTTATTTGTGTACTTAAATTTAAAAAAAAAAAAAAAAAAACGCCGGTCACGTATGAATTTGGTATTTTTTGTGCAAAGTTTTTATAACCGTTGATTTTTTTTTCTTTTTGTAAACATGATTGAAATAATATTTGTGAATATAAAAATTCTTTAAATCTATCCCAAAAAAAGCTCAAAATAAAAAAAAAAAATGTGCATATTTTAGCAAAATATTTAATTTTTTTAATCGAATTTTTCACAAAAAATTACAATATCAATTTCTTTTATTACTAGTCAATATACATTACATGATGATATACTTATTTCAAGATACAAACATGTTTACCATCCATACAAGCTTTACAATATTTGTCTACACATTATTTGAGAAAAAACATGTAAAGTTTCTACAATATGTATAGATAAATATTTATCCAGTTACTGAATTTGCACACTTTGTTTAAAGTTATTGATAATAGGAATTCTAAAAAGTATCAATATTGTTTGTTTGTAGATCGTAGTATTGATGTCAGTAAAGAATTTTTTTTCCTGTGTAAACTTTTGAAATGTAATGATTTATGAATTTTGTATTTAAATAGCACTAATCTATCCAAATGATCAAGTGAATTTTTAAGTTTATTTTTCTATCATTACTAACACAACAGTGTTAATGCCGTATTGCTCTATTATGTATTATTTTATAGGGTAAATGTAATATGTAAATTTTTCTGAAGATTTTATATCTGAAAAAGTAAATACTCAAAAATTAATTTCTCTTTTCATCTTTCTTTATATTGATATTTTATTTATATATTAACAGGAGTCATTCTATGAACAGTGCATGGGACAAACCACCTGCCCATCCTTTGAATTTACAAATATGCATAGTGGATAATAAGTCTGTTCTAAAACAGAAGTATCTTCAGACGAGGTCAGTACACTGGAGAGTGATCATCTGAAAATGCAACATGTTTTATTTTTCTTTCTCCCTATCATATCCCCTAATGGTCATGGTTTCAGATTTGTGGCCAGCGGTTTTCGTTCAGTTGCGGGTTTGAGCCCTGGCCGCTAAAGACCTGCCATGTAGCTGAAGCTGATGTACATTAAATCTGTCGGGACCCAAAGTCCTCCCGTTGGCAGGGTGTGGCAATTAGGAGAGGGGGTTCCAGCTCAGGTGTCATCCTCTTTGCTTGACCAAGGTTCAAAATTACGAGGTCCATCGCCAATAACTCTCGTGTTTCTTCTAGTGCAACATTAATAAAAACTAAACTAAAAAAATCATTTCCCCAACCTAACATAGTATATAAACTCCACTTAAATAGCAAGCCACTGGCTTTTCCTATTGGAGGAAACCAATTATCTAATCAGAATGTAATCTTTTAATATATATATTGGAAATTTTTTTCTTCCTTCTCTCAAATGTTTTGAAACGGGTCTAATTGGCCTAATAAAATATTTTTTATTCTAAAGTTTTCTTAATTTAGTATAAAGTTTTCTTAATTTTTCATTTTTTCTGAATCATAGTTTCCCCCCCTTCAATAGTTTAAATATTGTAGACCACTGTCACCTAATCATTAAAATTCCAACCTTACTAGGGATTAAAACTTGAAATAATTAGGTGTTCCTAAATCTGTCATATATATTTATAAAGAAATAAGCAATTGTGATGTTTCTTTCATTCAAGCTTGTATTTTAATTCCTCTGCATAGGTGATAAATATGTCATGTGTCAGTGCTGTTCAGTGATTCTTAGTCAGAAAATACTTTTTTTGCTTTGTTTCTTTATAAAAAAATAGTAAAAATAAATTAATTATTGGTTTGTTTTTCCTTGTCTGTTTTCTAAATTTCAAACTAAATGTCAATTTTGATAAAACTTAGTGTTATTTATTTTTTTACTAGCATTTTATTTAGGTTGATTAGTGCCTGTTTCACTTGCAAAATATCTAATATTCAGCAGTAATTGATGACATGTAGGGTTATTCTAATAAAGAGAACCACAAAACTTAGTTGCAATAAACAATGTAAAATCTTGACTTAACATTTGATTTCTTGGTTTCATTCCCCTCCCCCCATAATTTTAATGAAATGTGTGTAATTGTACTGACAGTATTTTCAATGTTTGTATTATAGTAAATGACTGCATTTAACTTAATTAATTTTTAACAATAGCTTCTAAAGAATAAATAACTTGCCTAAAATGCAATTTTACTTATTGAAACTCTTTCAAATTTTTTTTGATCTGTAAAACTCATTATTTCTATCATCCCTTTCTGGAAAAAAAATTTCAAACTTTTGCACTACATTATGACACTTGGGAATTAAATTTTAACTTGCTGTATTTATTATGATTGAGTTACCATCTCTTTGATTTCACATTTAATATTAAATAGTGATTTATTAAATTTGATTCAACAACATTCTGAGTTGTAGAAGTAGGGAAGAGAGAGGTTCAGGTAACTCAACATAAACACTGAAATATTTCTAGATTTGAAATGCTAATTTAACTACTCATTTTTTTAGAAAATATTTTAAATAAAAAATAATTATAAGTTTATTATTAAAATTATTTTATTGATTTATTATTTTATTAAATCTAATTTTTCAGCGAAAATTGTTTTATTTCAGTATGAAGAGTACTAGGAAATTTTTGCAATACAGCTTTATCTATTTAATTTTTTTCAAAGTAATTTCTAACACATTCATTGCACCTCTCCATCCTCTAAAACCAATCCTTAAACCAGGTTTGATAAGTTTCAGTAAGGAAAAAGCTACGCTTGTTATCCTATGTTCTCAGAAGGTCCTCATCAATGGATAATTGTATCCCTTTTGGTTTTATTTTCAAATGAGGGAACAGTGCAAAGTGGCAGGGAGCAAGGTCTCGATTGTAAGGAGGGTGTTTCAGTCCTTTGGTGGTCAAATATTTGGTTTGGCGTGACGTGGTGATCTAGAGCGTTGTCATGGTGGCGGAACCAGGTATCCATTCTTGACTTTGACTCTAGGTTCTGTATTGATTAGATGACTTTAGGTAGGCCTTGTGCAGTGTACCACTTAGCTGTGACTATCATCTGCATATTTAAAATGATACATTCTATAGTAGCGCTCTATTTGAAAAATGGAGCTATTAGTTTCTACATTCTAAATCAGGAATTTCTGACAGCTACGGGTGAATTCTTATCACAAACCCAAATTTTGTTTTGATCCTAGGTCAGCATATTGTAATAGTACAGCTCAGTCTTGCCACCTGTCACAATGTAATTCACATACTGAGATAGTCCCTTTGCACTTTTAGCATCTCTAGGAACATGTCATTTACTCTTCAACAAGTCTATGCGGCACCCAGAGACGAACTCTCTTAAAATGCAAATGATCATGCAGGATCAGTTGGATTGTTGGAGCATTTAGACATAAGGTATTCTCTATCTGCTGGTAGGCCATTAATCTATCTTTGTCTAGCTGTTTCCTCACAATGGGGTAACTTCCTACCTTAACTTGATTATCATGGCATTCCCATCCTCTAGAGGGAAATTTCTCCTTTGGAATTATCTGTACTACCTGAATATAGTGTGAATATATATCTAGTGGAAGAATGTTTTGTAACAACTGGTCTATACTTTTAAACCATGCTTAAAGTTATACTGCAAAACTTCCTGTGTTTCACTTCATGACCATGATACTTTAGCAAGTAGTTCAAACTATTACTACTGATAAATAATGCTGACAGATGTGGTGTAGCTACTATTGTGCAAGCATGAACATGTCTCAGCATGCAGCAACAAGCAGCCAGAAGTATCGCATTGCAAAACTTTCCTAGCACTTTTGTAGGAATATTATGGAAAATATTGATTTTTTAACATTTTGCCAACAAAATTCTTTATCTTAATTCAAATTGGGTCCTTTTTTAAAGAAATGCCCTGGATTTCCCACCCTTGAATATAATGGATAGTATAAATTCATCATCCGGCAGCTGCTCTTTTTCAACAACAATGCCAGAAAAAAACACCTTAATAACTAGCCCTAGAGGGACGTGTCTTTTTGTCTGGTTGGTAAAGGCAAAGTAAAAAGCGACTTGTCAATTCTCCTTTGGACCCACTGGTTCAGGGTTCTAAACGCTGTGGCACTCCAGAGGTGAACTACTCTCTCTCCCCCCCCCCCCCATGCAGTTGAATAACCAAAGGTCAAAATGGTGACCCAGAACTTGAATACTAGATGGCAGCCCAACCTAGAACTACTGTTTGAATATTCCCTAACGCAAAAGACTTGCTTCTATGTGTCTAAGACAAATGCACATAAATCAGAAGTAGTGATTTAATCCTCATATCTCCCAGGCTAGTTATTGTGACATTTTATCTTCTAGCATTGTTGAACAATGCTACAAGTTAAAATGCCATAATAACTAGTCTGGGAGCAATATCACTTTGATTATGGTTGGTAAAGGTGCAGTAGGGAAGCGACCAATCAATTTTCCTTCAGACCCACTTGTGCAGGGCTCAAAACACTGCCAACATTCTCAAGGTAAAAAACTGTCTCTCCTTCCACGGGATCAGAAATACTCAACACTGACATCCCAATATTTTCAAAATTTAATAGCTGTTATGGGAATTTTGGCCTCTACTGTTTGTTAGTTTTAAATATAATTACTTTCTATTGTATATACTTCACGTAAATACAATGCTTCTTGTATGACATACATGTATCTACATAAGTTTAATAGCAGCCTGTTTACTGTAATTTTCATTTATTTTTAGATTCCAAAACTTAAAAAACAAATTGTGGACCAAATGAATAATCCTGAATTCCAAATGAAAGGAAGTAGTTTATATAAATGGGTATATTGTAATTTTTAATGAAATTTTTATATAGTTTTAGAAAATATATTTGAAACTATTTTTATATACTTATTTATATATTAGCTAGTAACAACATTCAATATATTATTATCTATTTTTGTCTTAAAAAAATTTATAGTTTTTTTAAAAAAAAAATTCATATTTTCTAAATTCATGAAATTTTGTTTTTTTTCTATTCTTTCTGATATATATGTATACACACATACATAAATATATATAAGATGTAATGAAATTAAATTTTTTATTCAATAGAAAATCATAATTGTAATGAAAATGTAAGCACAATTTTGTTGTGTAATACATTTAAAAATAAGATGTAAAATTTTTTTTTTTACATCTTAACATAATTCACAGTAATTTTAGTAGCTGTTTCAAACTGAGGAATAAAGATGCATGGCTGGATCCACCTTCCCACTTGGCTAAAATTACTCCATAACACCTTGGTTATGAACATAATTACAATAGAAAACAAGTTTACTTGCATCTCTAAATATCATGAAACTAATATAATATACACTAAAAAAATGGCTGGTGCAAGTTCACGCATAAACTTAAATAAATATTGTAAGATAGTATTTTGTATGTGTATTTACTTATCCAATACCATAAAATGTCAGTTAACCTTTTTAGAATTTTAAGGAAATGCTAGTTTGATTAGTAAAGCATCTTATTGGGCAGTGGGTCACAAGTTTTAAACTTTTATTTAGTGTAATGGTGAGGGTTGTTCCAGGAAATATTGAAGTATCTTTCTATATATTTATGAGTTACTTTATGATACAGTTATGAAATAATTTAAATTGAATTAATTTTTGAACTTTGATTTCAAGTTTGTATGATGAATGGTTATAGTTTATTGACAGCATGACTTCATTAAAAAAAATTTTTTTACTGTAAATTTTTGATGTTATAAAAGTTGATGTGTATGTATTCTTTTTTCACAAAATTTACTACTAGTGATTTAAGGAATAAAAATTAAAGGTTATAACTATTTTTTGACAAATGGATTAGAGGAATTTTGAATGAGGTACATACATTTTCAGTTAAGTAAGGAGTATCTATTTTTTAAGTTACTTGTATAATATGAATTTTTCTTGGAAGAGTACTTATTAAAATCTACCCTTTCTTCCCCTCATTTTTTTTTAAAAAAAAATTGAACATCATATAAGCAGGTAACTTAAATACTTTTCCTACATGTAACTTAATAATAGAGCATTCATTAGAAGTAATCACAGCTTCATGAGATATTAAATGAAAAGTTGTAAAAAAATGTTTCTAAATTCTTTATTGTTATAAAATTTCGGCAACTAGTAACAGGATATATTTTAAGTCCGTAAAAAAACAAATTCAATTTTTAAAAACAAGAACTTATTATTAAAGAAACCTCATTTTGTATAAAATGCATTGAAGTAGAATAAAGTTTATAAAATCCTGTTTTGGTTATGAAATTTAATCATTTTATCTGTAGTAACTTGTTTACTTTTAAATAAACCTTGGACATTAACTTCTAATCTGCAAGGCATTTTGATTTCCTTACTAAGCATGTCCAGAATAAGCTTTTTTTTTTTTTTTTTATTGTTAATGATGGTTGGGTATTCATTATATTTTTAGTTATCTGTCTTTCTTTTGTCTTGTATAAAACTTCTTTACTTCATATACTTGTGTAATTTGATATTTTAAAATTGGATTTTGAGAGAATAAATTTTCATGGTAATTTTATGTGATTTACTTACATTTTTTTTTTTTTTTTTTTGATTTGGTAGGTATTGGGATTTATCCTATACTCTTGCATGGGTTGGCATTTGATATTTTGTCCATATACAAAAGTAGAAGAAAGTTTCAACCTTCAAGCAATTCATGATATTTTGTATCATGGTTCAAATTTATCACAGGTAAAAAAAAAAATGATTCATTTACAAATAGAGACTCTTTCATTTTTTTAAAAAAATTATTAGAAAATTTATCATATTTAGACTAATTATGTTTTAAATTACCTCACTTTATAAAATATATTTTTGGATTTCTTTTTTACCATTTGGTCTGATGTTGAAAGAAATATTTTTTCCATAACGAAGTTTCGTTAAATCTTGAGAATTAAAATATTAATATTTATTTTTTATCATGTGAATTTAAAACTTAATGATAATTTCTCTAATATTTAAGAATTATATGTGTGTTTTAATTCTGAAAGGAAACGAGAAATTTTACTGAAAGTACTCTGGCAATTAAAACATGCTATTCAACAAATTATCATTAATGAATGGTTTTGAGAGAATTCTTTTGATTATATATATATATAATTTGGGGGGGGGGAGAAAACCAAAATTTGATTCAACATTTTTTTATTATATATATTTATGATTCAAATCTTATATAAATTTGTAATGGCTTGTATTCTTGGATTTTAAATTGTGTAAAATAATGTAAACACTTCAGCATTCCCCCTCCCTTTTATTGAATTCAACCCACAGTCTAGTTCATGATTAAAGCTGAATTTAAGATGCAATCAAGCTACCTGTCTCAAATATTTCTTAATCTATTGATATTTATGGAAAGAGTTATTTATTTTTTACAAAAACAAAATGTGCAATAGCTTTATTATATGCACAAGTTTCAGCAATTTGAAAACTACCAATTTGTGTTAGAAATGCGAATTGTTACAATTTGTTTTTAAAATATTAATGGTTAGAAAATCTGTTTAGAATCTTTAAAAAAATAATAAATGAAGATATATTTTTAATTACTACGTATTTTTTCCCTTTTTTTATGAATTTATAACATCCGATAATTTTTATATGTTGCAAATTTATAATTTTTTTTCTTTCAGGTAAAGGTAGACAAAAGCTACAAATATATTTTTAAAGTAAATTCTTTTTAATCATAAATGATCTCTTTAAATACCATAACTATTTTTACATTCTAGTTTGACCATTTGGAATTTCCTGGCGTTGTTCCTCGAACTTTCCTTGGACCTTTGATTATAGCTCGTCTATCTTATCCATTTTTGCATATAACTATGTTTCTAGGATTAAACAAATTTATTATGCAGTATGTAGGTAAATACTTGCTTATATTTTGTTGTATTTTTATGATATTTAAATAATTTGAATTCTCATGAAAAAAATTTATAGTTTGTTTTGCTGTTTCATTTTGCTGTCATATAAGTTTAAAAATACATCTGTTTTGATCACATTAAAGTAAGTGGATGTGTAGAATCAGAATCGATCTACTTTAAGAATAATTAAAAAATGTTGTAGTTTGCATCCTATACTTGACATTCTAATTTTTCTGCTCTTAAGTTTGTATAACTATCCAAGTCAGAATGACTCAGGACTCTTGCATTGTCCTTGTGTAAAGATATTGTTATAACTATTCAATATTGACATTTTGCTTTGATATGGAAAATAATTGTTAATGGATGTCATAAATCTAAAGTAATATTGTGAGACTGTTTTGAAAGGAGATTGACTTTTTTTTTTTAAAATCTCAGCTATGAATTTCATAAAATTTAATGTTTGAATTGATACATTAAGAAGAACTTTGTTATTTTGACAAAATTTCAGAATAATATGTAGTTTTCTAATTAAGAATGTAATATTGAAGAATTTATTTGTGTGGGAGACTTTTCTGGTGTCCTCTAAATGCTGACCTTAAACTTATGTCTAGTTATTAAAAAAATATATGCTTAATAACTTTTACACTTCTGATAACTATAAAATTGACATAATTGTTAGTGGCTCAAAGGGATCTAAATTACAATGCTGTTTGGTTTCGCAGTTAATTAAATGATAAAAAAAAATTCTCACTATATATATATATATATATACAAGGTATGGTTTTTAAAATCAAGACTGATGTTGTAAAACATTTTATTTTAATGTCATACTCATTTATTTATTATCATCTTCAATATATATACCCCTCATTTATCCCTACAACGCTCCATGCAAATTTTCCTTTGTTCGAAACAGTGCTGGGAGTCTTTCTGTCAGCTCCTTCAAAACCCAAGCCTCTTTCTCTTTCACAGCTTCAATGGATTCAAATTTTCTCCTTTTAGTGCAGATTTCACCTTAGGAAACAGATAGAAGTAACATGGCTCAAGATCCAGTGAATAAGGCAGATAGTCTAAACTCTGAGATACTGTACTTGGCTAGAAACCTCTTGACAAACATTATGGAATTGACTTTGTAGTGCTGATGGTATTTTGAATCCTTGATCATTGGTTTCGAAGTTTTGCTGCACTTGTAGCAACTAGACCAATTGAGACATCTCAGTCTGACTAGTTATTAAAGCATTTTAACTTGCATTGTTGATGAAGATCATTATAGTTTCTATTAAGATTAGTTCCTAATAGTGAAAATTTGAAATACTCATGCTTAAATCATGAGCCAAAAGGATTGGTTTTAAAAGTACAAGAATGTCTATCAATGTGCAGGTGTTTTAGTTTTGTTTAATTTTTATTTAATTTGCTAATACTTTGTGGATAAAATTTGTTCTTTAATTCATCAAAACTATAGAGTAGCAGTTAAAATTACAAATGTAGATTATCTTAACATTTATTTTTCTAAAAATTCTTAGAGATCAACATATACTGCTGATTACTTAATAAAAATTATCTCTTAACTGAACAACAGTAGTCAAATTTTCATAGAGATGTATAACTTGTAATGAAAATAATTAATAGAAACAATAAGTTTTAATGGTCATTCTAAAGTTTTGAACTTGAATGCCACTATATTGATACAACTCTTTATTTGATCCTTTAAAATTATTTAGATTATTTCTTATTCAACTTGTAGTATTTCTCTTTTTTTGAGTATTCTAAAACTAATAATTGATTTTTATTTTTAAAAAAAATCTTTTTATAGTTTCTTAATAAAGTTATTTATTTATTGCAGCTCGCATAATTTTGGGTTCTTTGGTATTGATTGCTTTTCAAAAGTTCAAAGATGCTGTTGAGAAACAATTTGGTACAGCTGTTTCTGTATGGTTACAACTAATAACAGCTTCTCAATTCCATTTCATGTACTACTTATCCAGACCTCTACCTAATACTTTTGCTTTAATTTTAGGTAAATCTATTTTTCGTATTAGAAAACTTTCAGTTGTAAAATTTAAGCTATTAAAGTGTTTAATGAATATTATGACATGACATAACACATGGATCAATAAGTCCCGAGACTAACATTGAAAACAACATTTTTTTTTGCAAATTTTTTTTTTATTCATCAACATAATCACCTTTTAGGGTGATACAATCGTTCCAACGCTTTTCCAATTTTTCAATACCATGTTTATAAAAAAAATTATCTTTCGCTTCAAAATAAGCTTCAGTTTCAGCGATGACCCTCATTTGAGCCAAATCTTTTTCCCTGGAGCATTTTTTTAAGATCAGCAAAGAGCCAGTAGTCACTGGGGGCTAAATCTGGCGAGTATGGGGGGTGGGGAAGCAGATCAAAGCCCAATTCGTTCAATTTTGCCATTGTTTTCATCGACTTGTGGCAGGGTGCATTGTCTTGGTGAAAAAGGATTTTTTTTTCTCTGCATGTGCGGTCGTTTTTTTGCGATTTCCTCCTTCAAACGCACCAGCAAGTCAATATAATAATCACTGTTGATCGATTTACCTTTTTCGAGGTAGTCAATGAAAATCACGCCATGCATATCCCAAAAAACTGACACCATGACTTTGCCAGCTGACTGTTGCGTTTTCGGACGGCTTTCGCCAGCTGTGCGCCACTCAGATGACTGCCGCTTCGACTCTGGAGTGTAGTGATGTATCCATGTTTCGTCCATGGTCACGTAACGACGCAAGAAATCTTTTTTGTTACGAGTAAATAGCGATAAACAGCTTTCTGAATCATCGACTTGTTGCTGTTTTTGTTCCATCGAAAGCAATCGCGGCACCCACTTGGAAAAACCTTTTTCATGCTCAATTTTTCATGAAGGATAGTAAATACACTTCCATATGATATCTGTGTCATCTCAGCAATCTCACGGAGCTTTACTTTACGATCTTTCATTATAATTTTTGTCACTTCACTCACATTTTCCGGTGTAACGGCTTCCACAGGTCTACCCGAGCGTTCCGCGTCATTTGTGTCGGTACGACCACGTTTAAACTCGGCAAACCACCGACAAATCGTTGCTTTTGATGGACAAGAGTCCGGGTATCATTTTTCAATCCATTGTTTCGCTTGCACGGTGTTTTACCCATTAAAAAACAATGTTTTATCAGAAAACGAAACTCGGTTTTTTCCATTTTTTAAACAAACTACAAAACGACTTTATTCCAACCTCGATAACTCAGCTATTTCTGGTCCGATCGACTTAAAATTTTGACACGTTTCAAGCAAAGGTTAGTACTCTAGAAAGACCTGGTTACTGGTTTACTACGAGCGCCATCTCTGGGTTAGTCTCGGAACTTATTGATCCATGTGTTACTCACATACAAAATTTCTTTACTATTCATTTGTAATATTACCAATATGAGTAGTTGTTTTCAAAGTCTCTTTCTTAAAAAATATTTTTGGGCCAAGTAAATAGAAAGAAAAGGAAATTTCTTTAATATTTGCATACGATGTTATTACTCTGTTATATTTATGTATTATATAGATCTGTAAGTGTTTATATAATATACTTTAGCACATATGAGGAAGTTGATAACATGGGCCTCTACTTTTACAAATTATTTATCGGTACTTATGGGGAAAATATTTTTATGAATTAAGTAAACATATTAAAATGATTTATGAAAGAAATATTTATTTCTTTTAATTACTATGTTCTGAATAAATGAAAAACAACATTTGTTCAGTTATGCCTTTTAACATCTTTAAACTAGGAAAAAATTGGAATTTGAAAAACTAGATTATCATTCAGTACTTATGTTATGTCTGGGAAAATAAAGATTGAGATAGTATGTATTTCTACACTGGTAATGATAGAGCAAAGTGGCAGTCAGTATGAGACAATGATTATCGTTTGAAGGTTACGAACAAATGTGGGATAAACTGCACCAATCTCTAGTGAAGTTCATATAGATTATAAATTGAATAATTTTTTTTTCAGAACGTGTACTTTAGTTCTGTGTTTAATTGCTGCAAGTAGAATGTAATTGAATTACATCTTTATATTTTTTACAAATAATAATTTATGTGGTATATGGTTGTTCAAAAACAAGACAAATACAATTGTATGTTTATAAGAAGAAATATATATTTCGAATGCTTTTTTATATTCTTTTCAGCATTATTTGCATTTCATTATTGGATGACTGGAAAGCAAAAAAAGTTCATCATAACAACAGCTGCTGCCGTGATAATTTTCCGAGCTGAATTATCAATACTTTTGGGGTTGATAGCAATTGAAGAAATTACTTTAGGACATTTACATATTCGAAAGATTTTTTGTTGGGGAATTCCTGCAGGTTTATGGATGTTAGGTAAGTTATATTTTGTATATGTTCTTTGCCTAATTTAAAAATTTTTGTTTTCTATGATAAGGTGTGTGATTCAGTTTCTTGATTTGTAATAAGATAATTTGGAGCTATTGAACCATAAAAGTTATAATACAGGTGGCAAACAAGTTATACAGGGAAAAAAAAGAGACATATTTGTTAATAAAATCTTCAAAACAAGTAGCGAATCAAAGAAGGAAAGTCAAATGAAACAACTCAGTATGAAGCTCAGCTGGTCATAAAGCAATTTTGGGCTATAGACCCAATATGTGAGATTCGTTTGATGTAATTAATTGTTATACTAACTTTCCTAGTTTATAACTGTGTGGACTAATATGGATACATCCAAAAAAAACAATGAAACACAAAAAAATTTAAAATGAAAAAATAGCCATCAGAAAATTTGAAAATTATGAAAGTAATGCACAAAAAAAAAAGATACAAAAAAATTCAAAGGAATGAAAATCATATCAGCATTGATGCATGAATTAATCTTCAAGTAAATGAAATGGCTATATGTAAATCTTAAATACTCAAAAAGCAACATGTCATTATTACCAGAAAGTTGAAAAAGATGCTAGCTGTTGATATCTGGTTGGTTGTTTAAAATATTGAAATTTGTTAAGTTGTTAACTGGGTTCAAAATATGTCTTAGAAAATGTGATCTATGTGATCTCTTCATTGTATGAAAAAAATCCAAATAATCTTCTATGGTTAATTCATAATTCCATTTGCAAATTTAAAACCAAAAATAGTCATCATAGATACAAAATGATATTATGAACGTTATTTATATATATATTAAGTTTAAAAATCATAAAAAAGAAGAAAAATATGTATTATATTACACACAATACAATGATATGAAATGCTTCAGAACCCTTTTCAAATTTCAAATAATTTGAGTTCCAAGACGATTCTTTCCTTTCCCTTAAAATAATAGAAATTGAATTAATTTTTTCAGTGTCCCTAAATTCAAATTTTCAAATTAGTTTTAATGGTATATATATTGAATGTTAAGTAAACTATTTATAATTAAAATAACATCTGAATAAAAATTTATAATAGATTTTAAAATGTAAAAACCTGCATTTATTTTAAAATGTAACACTTCTGATCAATGTATAAGTTGTAGGAAGAAGGATGTTATTGATTGGAAGGTAAGTCACCTTCCATAGTAAACAGCATAAAACTGCATTGTTATTATTAAAAGAACAATACAAAATATGTAATGAATCAGCAATGGAAATTGGACGATATGTTTTCACTACCAACTGAATGACTTATGTATTGGCTGAACTAAACAATGGGAAAGCATTAATAGTTGGAAATATGGTTACTTATTGAAAAACGAGGTGTTGCATCCCTGAAATCCATTTTTATTTCTCTAGCCTCCTTTAAAGCTCAAGTTCTGGGTACTCAGATTCTGAGGGGTATCATTATAAGTGTGTGTGTTTATATAATGGAGTTGTGTTCTTTATTCATTCTTTTATCAATTGTGCAGTATGAAAGATACTATTATTTTTTGAGAGTTTATTAACATATAATGCATACATTTAGAATAATGTTAATAACTAATTTAACATTTTTGTGCAGCATTAGCTGATTTTAAAACTATTTAACTGTGATATTCTAATATTTAATTTATAAAAATGTTAAATTTTTTTAAAATTTTTAATTTGATAAAATTATACATATTTTCTTTTGCCAAGAATATTTGTTCCTCACAATGTCATTTTATATTTTTAATTGTTTTATTTATGCTTGCTTCTTAAAAAAAAATTTGAAGTATTATTTCATTTTTATACTACAGTAGCCAAGAGTCACTATCCTTATTATCTATATGTGCAGATTATTGTAATAATTATGTTTCTTAAAAAATATTTTTTTCCTTCACTTTTTAAAAAAAAATTTATGTTATTAAATAATTTTAAAAAATGTTGATCACAGCTGATGGATATTTTTATTATTGTACAGGTTTAACTGTTTCATTAGACTCATTCTATTGGATGAGACTCGTTTGGCCAGAAGGTGAAGTTCTATGGTTTAATATATTTTTGAACAAAAGTTCTGAATGGGGTGTATCCTTTTATTTAACATATCTATATCATTTATTATTTCTGAAATGTGTCCTTGCTCAAAGAAATCATTTAACTTGAAATTATATATGTTTTGAAATATTCCCCCCACCCTCCTGATTTACATAATTTCTATCAAGTATGAAAGGGTGTATTTATGTAATTATGTAATATATATATATATATATATTTATGTAATTATTATATTTATGTAATTGTAACATTTATTGCACTCGCCTATTAATATCACATTGTGAAAATATTTTAATCTAAAAACTAGGATGTTTTCATGTCTAAAACTTGAATTTTTTTTATAATTGTTTTATGGATTTTTGATATTATTTTCTTAATTGTCTTTTTCTATTATGATACTTCTGTTTGCATGTCATTAAATCCACGTATGACAATTATTCGGCTTCAGTAATTATCATCATAATTTATTTAATAATTTTATTAAAATTTATTTTTTACAGATTTTATTTAAAAAAGATATAATGCTACAGAATTGGTGGTGAAAAAATTTCTATATCTGAAGTACACATGAAAACTCATTAAGAAAGAAAAAGGCAAAATTTTAAATTTCGTATATTTTGTGCATTTTGAAGTGTGAGGAAAAGTTAATATTTTTTTTTTAAAATTAATGTTAGTATTTGGTATTTAGTTCTTTTTTTCCCCCTGTGATAGGTATCTATAATATCCTGTTCTTGAAACTAATAAATTACTTGTCCTTGGGTTATCAAGCCCCATTTTCTTTTACTTCTGTTCTTCTAATTGAATTTAATTCATTGTCCTGAAATACTAATATTTGAATCCTATCCTATTACTTTTCATTTTTTATTCAAATCAGAGGAATTTTCAAACCATCCCTTCCAAAAAATATATTTTGCAATTATATTTGATAAATTGTTCTATCCTGATTTGGAAGTTTACTCTGTTTAATTCTAGATAAAGTTCAATGTAGAATGTTAAAGAATCCTGGCTCTCTGTGTCTAACTCCCACCTCCCCTCATTTTCATTTGTTATTCCCTTCTTTATGAAGTCTAGCAGAAGTAATATAATCTTAAGATATCTTTCTGATTTAGAAAAGTTTTAACAGATGGGACATATTTATCCAAAATCATGCTTTTTATGTTACCATGAGGACTTTTGATTCACTTTCTTTTGAGGGAGAGGGGAGGAATCTAGTTGATGTATTTTAGTGTTACAAAAAAAATGTGTTCAGTGTGTTCTTTTTGTTCATTGCTTTAATAAAAGGTTATGTAATTTCATTGAGTAAAAATCCTTGAAAATTTTAAAATTGCTTAAAAATTTTTATTAACAAAATATAATTTATCTTTAAATTTTCTATGTATTTTAGAATTAGTATTCACTTTATAACAAACAAAAAAAAAAAAAATTATGTAAGATAACTAACATGAATTAAGAAAACAATTAAAATAATTTTTTTTCTCGTAGTGCTTCATTCTTTAACTAGATAAAATCCATCCTGAATTAAATAGTAAATTTGAGTGTATAGAAATTAACTGCATGGAGACTAAAATTCAAAATTGATATGGATTTTGAAAATCTGAAGAAAAAATTGGTATACAGAACTGTAGACTTTTCAATGTATTATACATTTACAGATAATTGATATTTTTATCCTGCGTATAGTTGAGCAGGATATTGAATGTGATATCAGATACATTGTGTTTTAAATTTCCTGAAATTTGTTAAAGAACTTAGGGAACAAATATATTGAAACTGAGTTATGTGTTTATATTAATGCAATTCATAAGTATGTTAAATTTTGAAATATATATAAAATTTCTGAAAATGTGAACAAACTTTTAGGATATTTCAAAAGGAAATAAACTGGAAAATTGTTTTTAAAATTACCTTGAAATCGTATAGTTCTGTGCAGTCTCAAATCTGTATATTTTCAAATGAAACATGCATTTTTCATTTTAAAAACAGTTTCTAATATATATATTTTTAATTTTGAGCTTTTAGTTCTTATAAATGAGATGCATCTATAAAAATTTTATAGAATGCATTCTAAAAATTGTAAATTTACAAAATTCTAATTTAATTTGCTTTAAATGCTGTAAAATTTTTGGAAAACCTCATTTTTTTACAGTTTTTTGGCAAACCAATGGGACTCAGCTAGTGTCTACAAGAGACATAAATTTTCATTAAAATAACATCTCTGAGGTATAGTGTAATTATGATGAATCAAACCACATGCAAGAAGTGGAATACTATATATTGATCAAAAATCATGCTGAAATAGCCTGGTTAGTACAGAGCATATGAGTAAAGATCGGTTGGTATTCATCAATAAATCAATGATTTAACCCTCATTTAATGTTATGGACCACTAAATTGCTTAAATTCTGATGTAATTCTATTAAACTAGACTTAAAAGTTCTCTTGCATTATTTCATAACTGTTCAATTTCTGTGATCGTTTTATAAAATTGATTCTAGAAATCAAATTTCTACTGTGTTTGAGAATTTTATCCTAAAATAAATAGAGATTTAAATTTTTATATATATATATATATAATATCGTTTTCATGAATTAAATAAACAAGACAGTGAAATGAGTCACAATATTCCTAAAGTTATGAAAAATATCAATTATGCTAAAAATGATTCTGCATTTATTTTGCTAACATTTTACTGGAACAAAAATATAATTGGGACCTTATAAACTTTGAAAGCTGTTTTGTAATATATGTGTATGTATATAAGTATATATTCTGCTTATTATTTAATGAGTTAAGTTTATAATATTTAGATTTTTCTTAATTTGTGAAAGACATCACCATGGGGATGGTATTTTTACTCTGCACTTCCAAGAGCTTTGTTTCTATCTATTATCTTCATTCCATATGCATTCAAGTTGGATTTTCGAGTAAGAGTTCTAATTTATCCAGCTCTTGGTTTCATTATTCTATATTCATTTTTGCCTCATAAGGAACTGCGATTCATTATCTATACTATTCCGCTTCTGAATGTTGCTGCTGCAAGGACATGTGCACACATGTGAGTATTTTTAAGGTGCAAATAAAATGGAAATTTTTAAAATTGTATTTTAAATAATGTAAGAATGATAAAGATGCAAGACAAATATAATTTTGCTTGGCAGAAAATGTTTGATGTGCATGCTAGTGCATTTGTTTGTTATGTTTAAGATAAGGTTAAATTACATTTACAATCAAAACAATGAATGTAATATTTATTAAAACTCAAGTATCAATATTTTTTAAAGTTTTCTTTTATTTGTCTTAATTGATAACATAGCATCACCATTGATGTCAAATGTGTGGTTTACAGTGAGGATCTATGCTTTTTACACATTTTTCACATTGTGTGGAGTTGGTGGGAACATCTATTATATATATATGCATATATATTCATTTTAAAACAATTCATAATGATTGAAAATTTTTCTTGAGATATCTCCTTAGAAGGAAATATTTATTGTGTATAAACTATATTATTAGATGAAGATTTGATTAAATATAAAGGGGCTTTGGGGTACAAAGTATTTAGAATTCAGTTTCTAGAACTAACACCTTTCCCAGTAATAACAATTCTAATCTGGCTGACTATTAAGACAGATTGGTTGTAAATGATAGATACAAGTACATGCGACTTCAACTCCATGCCAAAGTTCATCAATTATAGTGGCTGATGAATGATGACATGTCTGTCTCTGAGCAACACTTGACCAGATGTTCTGATTGGTTGATGGATTTGGAGAATGTGCTGATCAGAGCAACAGTCAAACAACCTCTGTATCAAGGAAGGTCAGGAAAATGTGCATTGGAGAATTGTCTTGTTGAAAGTAGTGTCATGGAATCATCTATAATAGGGTTCAGATAAGGATCTTAACTCATCGATATTGTACTAGCTAAGAAAACAAAATGTATATTCAAGGGATTCCGTGCAATAACTCAAGGAACTGAACCTATTTGAAAATGATGAATGTAAGCTGGAAATATTTGTTTCTTTAGGAAAAATTGAGATTTGTTTGAAAAAAACAATATGATGCTACTCCTGTATCCATGATCATTACTCAATGCACCACAGTAGGGGTACCTGTCTCTGCGGAAGCATCAAGGGAAAACCACAACAATGGGCACCAATCTGACAGTTCATAATGCTATAGACATTTTCCTACTGTCATTCCAGACATTTGTTATTCCTGGATCAATGTATGTACAATCCTATAAGACTGGATGGACTATGCCTTCTTTACTCATAGTTCCAGCATGGCATTCTGTTTGGCTTTCCCAAACCCATTGATTCCATATTCACATGTTAGTCATGCAATATGAGCAGAAATATCATAGAATGCTTAACTAAAGTCCTTATTGCTTAGAATCTTGCATGTTGCATTTTTTTCATGCATACTTATTTGTTGTCATTATCTATTATGATGTACTTGTAGCTATTTCTAAAACCAGCAGTTTAGTTATTTTTCATTGATAAAATATGCATTTTTTCATTTACTTAAATTGTGGTTATAATTTGTAAGAAATTCATTTTTTTCAGCAAATAAAAATAAAGTGATAAAAAGGAAAAAAATTCTGGACTGGATTAAAAAGGAAAAAAAAAATTTTTTTAGAAATGTCAGTTGTGCATAAGCTGTTTATTCAATAAATTAATATATTTCAAATTTTTATTGTAATAATTTTTCTTTTTGATATTGAAAATGAAAAATGCTTATCACATTTTGCCAAATTTTATAGGCAATAAACTTTTTAAAAATTTTATTGCATTTTTGCATGTTTCAAAAAATGCTTTATGCTGTGATTAATTTTATATTGGATTATTTAACCCCTTACTTATCGCACAATTTTGACAAAATTTCTTCAGAAATCATCGGAATTTTTGTATTGATTTTTCTAATATTTACGAAATTGTAAAGTGTGTGAATACTAATATTGTAAAAAAAAAAAATCCCTTTAAATTTGATGGTTTCTTAAAGGTATAAAATTATTCATTAGCTTATCATATTTTACCTTATATTTGGCTTTCCTCGCAGATCCAAATTAGGCAGAAAAGTTTCAATGTAAGGATTTTAGAAAATATATGTAATTTTTTTGAAAGAGAAAAATTATGTTTGTTTTAAATAAAGTGCACTATTATCTGGAAATGATGATGTTTTTATTCAATATTAATAATGGCTGTAATATTTTGTAATGTAATAATTTTTCTGCCTATGATGAAGTTTTGAAACATGATATACATAGTCTTACTTTGTAATCTTGACAATACTTCATTTTCCCCCTAATTCTTCTCCCACTTGCATTCTTCTTATAGGAATACATTTTATATTATCTGGTAGTTTTTTTTTTTTTTTTGTCTGAAAAAGTTCCCAAAAATGAGTAACCACTTAATATACTCATTCTACAAAAATTGATAGAAACACTGAGTACTGGAATTATATCCCTTCAAAACATGTTCCTGTTTGAAAAATATTCTGAATTTGCATATTGTTATTTAATAAAAATAACAAGCATTTTGTAAATGAAAATGATATGGTCATGATAAAAATTGGAATTCCCAAAGCATTTTATCACAAAATGATAATCCTTATGATAAATGAATGCGACAAAATTTGTCTGAATTGGTTGCCCATACGAAAAATGGGAACAATGATTAAGAGGTTAATTGTTCCATTTAAAATATATATGTATTTAATCTGTCATCTGTGTAAATTTGTTTCTATAATTTTTATTCACAAGAATTACTATAAATATAAAATTTTATATTTATATGTGGACTGCAGAAGAATTGAATATTTTGAAATATATTGTAAGTTATTTTCTGGTCTATTAATTATAGTATTTTTTTTCCTTCCCAGATGGAATAACAGACTGAAATCTATATCACATAGTCTTTTAGTTCAATTTGCTGGGCTCCATCTCATGATTAATATGTGTGCTACAATTCTTATATTAAATATTTCTTCTCACAATTATCCTGGTGGTGTTGCAATGACAAAATTGCATGAAATTGAAGCTGGGGCAAAAGGTGTGTTTTAAAAAAATATTTTGTAATTTTACCTTGACATCAAATCATTCAGATTAAAAAATTGTGTCTTAAAACAAGAACCATGTGATGTTTAAAATTTGTCCATGCAGTGTCTGGACAGTTTATTTTATGATTTGTTAAAATATGCATTTTTATGAAAATATGAAGCTAAACTGTTTATTGTTTTCAATAAGCAATATAAGCTTAAAGTGAAGGAAGCTCCTGAATTTTATGGCTGGTTGATTATATACACTCAACATACTATTTCGTAATTTTTTTCTTCCTGTGAGATTTTAATAAGCTATGTTTTGTAACAAAAATGCAAAGGTATATAAGCAATTACAAACTTCTGTGTTTATTATTATTTTTTTTTTGTTAGTTAAAAATTGAAATATGTAGGACCAATTCATCTAAAAAATTTAATCATGTAAAAAATCACTTAACTGTAATGGTGAAAGATTAAAAAAAATATTTAAAAATAATTGAATTGATTCAAAAATAATTGTTTGAATATTAAATAGGAATGTATCATTGAAGAAACTGATAGATTTTTTAACCAAATTATGTAAGAAGGTAGACATTATAGTTACAGCAAGAATGATATGTAAATGTAAAATTCATTGTAGGAGAAATAAGTTGATGTAAAAATTTGAAAAAATATTGCTACCTGTTAATTTTAAATTCTATGTCATAGTGTCAACTGTAATACTTTTGATTTCTAAAAATCCTTTGTTTTTACATTTAAAAAAATCTACTCAAGAAATGAAATCAACAATAAAAATGCTACAGGAAATAAAACTAGTATAAGATCAGTAATAAAGTTTGTTCTTGGGTTTAACCGAAAATATAAAATGTGGAATAATATAGTTAAGATCTGTATAAAATAGTTTAGGTGAAAGTTAAAAGGGCTATGTGATCATAATTGTATTGATTGATTGAAATTTTTGCCATTCAGTTGTCATAGGCCATAATGAAGAAGAAATTGATATAAATATAGAATTTTATATTAGATTTTTAAAATTGATAAATTTTATTTGAATAGACTTATTCTCAACCTTTTTGTTACTTAAAAAGTCTGTAAAATTATCAAAAAAAAAAACTTCTTTTGGGAAATGAATATGTCATTGCTATATATATATGTGTCAGAAGTTTTAAATTAATGTTTGGATTGTTATATAAATATATACAAAGGGGAACAGTAATATTTTAAGTATATTTTTAATTGAATTTTTGAAGATAAAATGTTAGGGTTAAGATTTCTGAATAAATCATTAAATGTATGGTTAAAAAATTATTGAGAATCGTGTTGAAATAAAAAAAAAATTGAAATTTTAAGAGACAATAGTAAATTGATCATTTTTCAAATTGTAAATTCTAAATCAGTCTCCCTCAAATGACTTTTATGAAATTTCATTTTTATTTCTTGAAAAGGAATGAATTAGCCGCTGTTTAAAATGAAGGAATCAAAATAATAGCATATTTCTTGTCCCATTACTTCTTCGAACCTACTTCAGTATCAGTAGTATAATAATTTTAAAATTCGATTTATTAAAAACCTGTTCCATTTTATGCCCATTATTAGTTTTTTCTAGCCTTTACATTGTATCTTTCTTAAAAAAATTACTCAATACATGCTTTTCCTTTTAATACATACAAAAAAAAAAAATACAAGCTATTGGATCAGAGTAGTTTTTTGAAAGGTCAAAGCTTGTGGTATTCATGCTTTGACTACGTTTAGCCTTTATGCCAGCATAAAAAGTATTACAGTTTCTTTACTAAAAATGTTATATAATTATCATTTACTATGAACCCATGCTCTGTTATTTAGACTTACTCTTGTTATTAATAATTTAAATAGTTTCCTACATATATATATATATATATAATTCTCAGTGAGTAAAATAAAATTATATGTGAACTTTTTGTAAAATCTAATCCTGAATACAGAGGTAAAAATGAAAATTTTTAAATAAATTTAGGATATTTGTACTTTATTTTGTGGTGTATTTAGTTTTATTTGCTGTTTTAAATTATTCAAAACAATAGTTCATGGAGGAAAAAAATCTTGAAAACACTGCATTTATTTTGTGAATTGTATCCATGATGAAGTGTATTTATATTAGAGTAATTTAAACAATAATTTTAATTATTTATAACATGAGGATCCAGTACAGAAATGCTTCAAAACTTTTGTCTTACTCGCTAAACTGCCAATACTAGTATTCAGCTATCTATTGAGAAAAGATGGTAATATGAATATATTGATCTGAAAAAACTTCTCATAGTAAGAAATTAAATTTGTAAAGGTATTATAAAATTTATGAATCCATAAAAAATATCAAATTTGCTACTTTACTTATTTGCAACTGTTCTGCATTTATGAAACAATTTGTCTTGTTTTAGTACATAAGTATTAAAATTTACTTTACGTATTTTTAGCTGAAAATGCCACATCATTGTTTATTATCATTGTCAAGTATAGGAATTATGAGTTCTTGGTTTTATATTAACTTTTAAATATTTATCAGGGAGGCAAACTTTCATGCTTAGGATCTTAATATATTATTTATTTTCCTGAATGGTTTTTAGTTATACCAATTTTGATTAATTATTCATATATTTTTTTTGTTTTTTATTCTAGATTATTCACCCACAAAACATTGTATATGAAAACTTCATAGAGTCTAGTGTTGACATCTACATAGTAATTATCAGTTTGATCAATTTAAAAAAAATTTTAGAGCATTATAATTTTCTAGTTAAAGCATAAGTTAAATTTTTTTCTGAGACAGTTCTTATTTAGATTACAGGTATATGTATAAAATTATGTTTTCTTAGAAATATATTTGTTGCAATATTTACGTGCATAATCTAGAGAATTTCAAACCATTTGAATCAAAAGCTGCCTGTATCCTCAAAATTAGAAATTATAAAGGCAATAGTGAAGTCAAATGTGCATTATTACTTTGTATTTTAAGCTGCTAAAAATATATATACATGCTTTCAGTTTTAATTCACAATTTATATCTTGTACATTTCCTCCTGTTTTTAGATTTAAACATACACATTGATGTTTATAGTGCACAAACTGGTGTATCTCGATTTACTGAACTGAATTCAAATTGGAAGTAAGTGGGACAAAATTTCTAACTAGTTGAATACTTTTACTTGTGTAATATACTATAAAAAAATCATTATATATGTATGTGTGTATATATAAACAATTAAAGTAAAATGTAACATTGTTAAAAAGTATAAATGTTTTTTAAATGAACACTAGATATTGAATAATAAAATAATTGTAATGTCTCAATTATTTATAAATAAAATTCATATTATTTGTAATGATAAAATTTACTAATTCCATTTACTTTTCAGTGATATTAAGATTTTATGCCAGTCTTAAATATTTATTGATTAGCAATAGTAAAACTGATTGATAAAATTATTTCACCATGAGATAATATAATTTCTATTTTTTATAGGTACAATAAATCAGAGGACCTTTCTTTACAGAGCCTAGAAATAATGCAGTTTACTCACTTATTAATTGAATGGACTGAGGATATTGGTAATGCAGGATCACTATACCTCCATACACATTCTGTTAAAAATATTACTCATGGTTACTCTCATTGGGGCATAGATTTTTCTTTATTTCCCCCTATTCAAGTATACTTGAAGCCAAAGATCTTATTATTAAAAAGAAATATATCATATCCTTCATTGATACTTAATGCTACTTCAATTAAATCTCATAAAATTTAAAGTATATTTTCTAATCAATTAATTTTTTTTGTATATTTTGTGAAAATAAAATATTCTTGAAATTCTTTCATTGCATTTTATTCATTGAGAAGGCAGTGTGTGTGGGGGGGGGGATTGGATGTATTGAAATGTTTTGTGGATACTGTTTTACAGTTACAGACAGCATAAAAATATAAAGGAAATTATTATTTTAATAAATAAGTAAAACTATTAAAACATTTAATATTGTTTAAATGTATAATACACATAAGATATTGTATATTAGATGTTTGCTTTATCTACATACTTCCAAGTTTTATGTTTCTTAATTAAAAGATATTGACGATTTCACATTTTCTGTCTTGAAACTTGGTATTTAGTTGCTTTTTCATTATGAAATTCTATTGATATCAGTTATGAAATTCACCAATATATAAAGGTAATTCGCCTTGCCATATGTATAACACATGGATCAATAACTCCCGAGGCTAACATTGAAAACAACATTTTGTTTGCAAAATTTTTTTTTATTCATCAACATAACACCTTTTGTTAATCACCTTTTAGGGTGATACAATCGTTCCAACGCTTTTCCAAATCTTTATTTATTTATTTTTTTTTCTTTTTGCAAGAAATCTTTTTTGTTGCGAGTAAATAGCGATAAACAGCTTTCTGAATCATCGACTCGTTGCTGTTTTTGTTCCATCGAAAGCAATCGCGGCACCCACTTGGAAAAAACCTTTTTCACTTCACTTCAAAAAACCTTTTTCAGTAAATACACTTCCATATATCTGTGTCATCTCAGCAATCTCACGGAGCTTCACTTTACGATCTTTCATTATAATTTTTGTCACTTCACTCACATTTTCCGGTGTAACGGCTTCCACAGGTCTACCCAAGCATTCCGCGTCATTTGTGTCGGTACGACCACGTTTAAACTCGGCAAACCGCCGACAAATTGTTGCTTTTGATGGACAAGAGTCCGGGTAACATTTTTCAATCCATTGTTTCGCTTGCATGGTGTTTTTACCCATTAAAAAACAATGTTTTATCAGAACACGAAACTCGGTTTTTTCCATTTTTTAAACAAACTACAAAACGACTTTACTCCAACCTCGATAACTCAGCTGTTTCTGGTCCGATCGACTTAAAATTTTGACACGTTTCAAGCAAAGGTTCGTACTCTAGAAAGACCTGGTTACTGGTTTACTACGAGCGCCATCTCTGGGTTAGTCTCGGGAGTTATTGATTGATGTGTTATGTGGTTGGCAGATTAATCAAAATGTCCAGCATTTGAGGAAGCATATTAGCATACTTGCAATATCAAATTTAGTCTGATGAGCCGTAATCCCATTATTTCAGCCACTTCTAAGGGACCTCCACTAAATATCATCCAGAAAACTTTCCTTTCTAGGAAGGAGGTGTACACAGGCTCTCTCCCACGAGTCAAAACTCACAATGAATGAAGTAAAAACACCTAATAACTGGAACAATAGGGTACTTCTTTCTGGCTCAATTATTAAAGGTGCAACAAAGACAGACTGGATTAGTAAATTTGCAGACCAGGTGATACCCAGTTTTGAATTCCCATCATCAAGGTCAACAGACCAAATGCCAAAGTAGTAACCAAGAATTCTCAAACATTAGATGGCAGAACTTTTCAGCTTGGAACTACTGGTTGAATATAACCAAAAAGTAAAAAACACTTAACTCACAAACCACAACTTGTGATATAATTGCTACAGGACATGCATCAAGTAGACCTGCCATCTCAACTAGAGATTACCAATAATGTCAACAGGAACATTTCAAATGACATTTAATACAACAGGATATATATATATACGAGGGTCATTCAATAAGTCCTCTGAAATTCTAAGAGATGATGCTCGTAGCATCAAAAATGGTTTGTAAGTTAGTAAGCATCATGATTCATGACATCTAAGTGGTTACTCTTATTCATGATCATGATGCCTTTCGCACCTCAAAACTTTTCTGGTCAATAATACAATCTTTGCCTTTTTTGGAAAAGATTCACCTGAAGCAATCCGTTTTTATTTTTGCTTGGTTTCGGGTGTATAATGATGAACTCATTTATTATCGAAGTTGGCAACTTGACACTGCATCAATCAAATTTTAATTTTGCAGCAAATGACTCCCAAATCACAACTTATGAATTAAATGTCAAATTTATCTCAACGCTGTTTAATACAGGTGGCAGCACCCAATGGTAACAACAATTTACCTTATGTCATCTATCTTCAAATACCAGTACTTTTTGAACCATCCTTATATCAATTACAATAATAGCCAGAAAAACTATGAAATCTGGTCAACATATAAAATTTCTGGAACATCTTGCACCACTGTTGCTAGACAGGATGGTGAAGTGCAGAGAGGCAATTTACGTATAATTTTCCAATTAATTATTTTTAGCAAAGAGATGAAAATTTATACATGGATCTAGAACTTTTATAGATGTATAATGCTGTTAATAATATTGTTTTGGAATTAATGTGATTTTGAAGTGATATTTGTCTCATATTTACCATAAAAACTTGAGTAATAAGCATACATAACAGAAAGCTCATAGCCATTTTTTATGATTTTAGTTTCATGAAAGAATTTACTTGAAAATCAAGTATGGTATAGAGAATTATATTTTGACATACAGGCAGTTCAAATTGATAGAATTATATCATATATATATTTACTAGAGAGGATTAAATATTTTTCTATAAATTTCTTTATGAAATCAGTGTCAGACTTGGTCTTCGTTTTTTTTTTTATGTGATTTTAACCATCATCACCAAATGTTGGGATCCAATCACTTATCAAAATATAGAAATGATTTGTTGAATCAAAATCAAGTTATGTACTCAACAAATATTCCAATATATTGAACAGCATGTCTCATCGATGTTACAATATATTTTTCAAACTTTTTAGGCAATGCTAATAGATATTTGCCAATATGATTACCATTCCATTGTAGCTGAGCTCTTATACTTCAAGCATTATAAATAAATTTTAAAAAGAGTAAACTAGCAATGAGTGATGAAATAAGCACAGCCTACAATAAAACAACCAAGAAGATAAAACTAGAAATCTCACTGATACAATATTTCTAGGAGTATTAGATATAACTTCTAGACTCGAGAAATTTTTCCATACAATTTCTATGTGATATTTCAATTATGAAAAATATATATATATATATAAGAAAATTTCATATTAAAGAGGCAAAAGAAAATGTAATGGGATACTATTTATTTGAACAATGTATCCAAGAACCTTTTATAATATTTAAAAAAATTGACTCGTAAGAATCCAGAATCATTTTTAAATATTCTTCAATCTGCCAATATTTTTACATATTTGTGTAGATCTGATATTTTCCACCCTTTAGATTTTCTCAGTAAAAATAAGACAGCTTACTTAATAAATCTTTCCATATTCTTGAATTAAATCGGGATATTAAAACATATCAAGAAATACAACTCCAGGTGCAGATAATATTCCATTAACTTTCCTAAATATTAAGCCATAAAAATTGTATAATTGTTACAGCTGGTTGAAGCAGTAATAAACAGATAGATGTTAATTTTATCAAATAGTTACTGTTTTATCTGTGTTCCAAAATTATTCCATTCAACCACTGAAAGTAATTTGAAAACTACCCTACAATCCTATTACAATAATCAATTCGTTTTACTTTGAATTCTGAGACACTTAGAAATCTTTTGGAATGAAGAGACAAATATGAAATCACAGGATGGGTTATGGAGTTCAACATATACTACATCAACTGGATATATATTGTAGGATATCATAATTAATCAACCAAAACAGAATCAAAAAACTAAAATTTTTAATCCTGAAAATATTGGAAAAACATCAGCTATTGGTATTATATCCAGAAGATAAAAGAAATATCAAAGCAAAATAATCATCACTCCAAGACATATACAAATTCAATTTACAGGATAATGTAATGTGTAATCTTTGCAACTGTAAATAATCTGGACCATATCTTGCAAAAAATGTTTCATTGAAATAATCTAGAATATGTACTAGATTCATGTCCACATGATGCAATATCGCTTTCAGATAACTTTCGGATAAAGTAATGATTAATTAAATTTTTTTAAGTATTTTTTACAAATGAAATATTTTGATATTTATTAACTAAAAGATAACAGATCTTATTGCTCTAAATCCCACATAACCCAATCAATCAAAGAAAACTAATTGCACACACCCATCAGTCATTTTCATGACTAAGTATTATGTTTAAATTTGTTGTAATAATCATGAATGTATATTTTCATGGAATTTGATATTGAATAAAAAATTCTTGATAGAAAAATTGGATTTTAATTTAATTTCAACAATTTTTGCTTTAAATTTCAACTCCATTAAATAAAATTTATTCTCAAATGTAAATGCTTAGCTTAAAACAAGCAAAATTGAAAAATATTGCCTCAAAATTTATTACACTTATTAAAATTAACAAATATTAAATATGTTTTAGATATTAAAAACCATTAAACTCAGTAAGTATATTCTCTGCAAGAACTTGAAAATGTGATCTTAAGAAATGTTACTGCAGATTCTGAGAGTACATGCAGGGGAAAGAAACGCTTATAAAAAACAAAAAAAAAGTTATGATAAAATGTGCTTGATTATAACTTCTTTACTCAATGTTGTCCCAAGTTATAACTTGAATAAATATTTAATTATTAATATAAAATTTCTAAATACAAACTTGATAATATGAAGGAATTGAATTTATCTGGAATCCCTCGTATACATAGCAATGTTTTGCAGAATAAAATTTTCTATAAAAAAATCCTATAACAAAAGAAATTACTAACTTATATTAAATACTACAGAAAATGCTTATTTACTTTATCATTGAGGCACATAAATAATAGAATCCAATGTTATTTATTTTTACATTGGTGTGTGCATGAGTAATTAAATTTGAATGATTTTGAGGGAAAGGAATAATCTGCAATAATGACAAAGACTAAAAAATACATTAAAGTATTAACTTACTAATATAATTTTTTTTTTTTTTATGTTAGTGTGGTCAAAATTTATTTCCATTAACTCCTAATTATAGCTTCAGATTCAAAACTACAAAATAAATATGAAAAAGTTAGGGCTTAAAGCAAAATAGGTGTAAAAAAGAATTCTATCCATATAGTATGAAAATGTTCAACTATCTGATGAGTTTAGACAAATATGCATAAGCAGATGAGGATATAAAAATGTTTCACGTTACATACTTTATTTAATAAATGAAAAAAATCAAACATAAAAATTTAAAGAATTATAATTTTTTAACAATGTCCCAGCAGTAAAACAACTACCATTAAAATGCAACCAATAATAATGAATACATTTAATTGCCTGGATACTAAAAACCAGGATTTTCTCTCAAACTGCATATATATACCTTCTACATATCTCAATAGTCATTAACATAAACTTGTATTAAATTTCACTCAACTAAAATTTAACTATGCTATGCATATTAATCAAAAAACACTACACCAGAAAAATTGTAAATATTTTAATTATTTTATGAAAATAGAAGAAAAAAAGGTTTTGAATGAATCACAGTTGATAAAACAAAATATTAATTCTATTAATACAACAAATAAAATATGTTGAATGCAACATCTCTTGCCCTTATAATTTTAACTTCTGTAGCAGCATACTTAATTATAATGTTTTAATATGCTAAAATATATTTTAAAATTTGCGATATCTGAAGTTAAGGTTATTCATAAAATTAAAGATTTTTAATTCTCTCCCCCCCCCCCCCAAGATTGTATATTTTGGAGAAGCTTTAGTATCGCCCACATGCCAAATTTGGCACCAAGTATCATGTTTTAAAAAAAAGGTTTCAAATGTAATTCCATGTTCAAAAATTAAAAATTGAGGATATTTTTAAGAGTACTAGGACATGAGGGTGAAAATATAATGCCTAGTTTAAGATTCTTTCTTTTTGTGACTTTTTGTTTAAAAATTATTCGTACAATTTGTTTTTTTTTTGTGTTTGAGTGTACCTTGCAATGATATTTCAATAATTTTACTGAACTATATAAGAATTTTTGTAGTCAAAAAGTTCTTTCCCTTTAAGTTGAATATGGACATGATTTTTCAAAATATTTTGTTATATATATAAAATATTTTACTCATCATATAGAAAACAATTCGCAAGATATAGTGAACCTGATCTTTTAAATGATAAGTATTGAATATTTTCTTTGAAACAATCGCAGAACTTAGTTGTTTTGGAAATTTAATTTTTCTTCTTTTCATATAAAAGCTATTTCTTAAAACTTGGGTATTGTTTAGAGTTCCATTCTATAAGATGTGGTATGGATTGATACAAATTATCATTTATCGCCAAACTAGGAGGTATTTTTTAGCCAAAAATTTGGGTGGCGATACTAAAGGCTAGCCCATATTTTACAAATTAACTTGTAAGTTCTTATGTCTATTACTTTTTAGTTATAATATATATTTTACTTATGATATTCTCACATAAAATAAAACAATTTATAAAAAATTAAATGCAGCACCAGTATTAATTAAATGAATAGAAATAGATCTATATTTTTAAATATAGTGAAATTATTACATATTTTCAATCATGCACATCATTGTTCTATTAATGCTCATGATGATTAATGAAAAAATAATTATCAGGATTGATTAAATAAAAAGCATAACATATTTGAATTACATTTTAATATAAATCAATTGTTTTTGAAAAAATTTATTAATGTCTTAAAAGTATAGGAAAACTAAATTTTACAATTTAAAAACTTTAGCACTACTATTATATGTATCGTGTAAGGATGCAATGGACTAAATTCATGTGACGTCATGATCATATGATAACTTGACCACGTGATATTCGCCGATGTAAACAAGTCTATTATTCGTTTGTTTTGCACTACGTTTATGAAATGTGATATGCTTCTAAAGTTTCAGTAACTTACATTTTACTAAATATACTACTTTTTAATTGAATAAGAAATTATCACAACATTTATTTTATATATTTTTCACCTCAATAAATGCAAAAATCGAAATTTTGGATTGCTGCAATATATAGGTATTGAATCATTCTTCTATCAAAGAGCTGAAATGATAGCAGCTGATTTATTTGGTTTACATGCAGACATTTTGTTATAATTATGAAAACATCCTAATTTAGCTGTCATTTTCTAGTATTTAAAAAAGTGTTTCGACTGATCTTCTTTAAAATTTAAGGTACTTTTCCATTTCGCCCGCGCAAACGATAAAGTCGCCAAAATGATACAACCGAAGTCAAACTGAATGTGTATACTGTGTGTTATCGCCAATGAAGTCTGCTTGCCGAGATTTGAGCCGACAAAATGGATAAATACTGTAACAATATTTATAAATGAAATCATTTCAAATATAAAATAAGCTTAATCGAAACAAAAAGATGAAAATAACTCAATGGCTATTAGCAGTTCGAAAATGTATCTTTTTAAAGCAGAAAATAATTTAAAGCTTATATCGGAAGTATACAAACGCCGTAAGCAAGTTTAAATAGGCTTAGCTTACCGAACGATATTTTAACTATTAAACGAGAATAAAATTATACATACAAAAATTTATTTCCTGCCGAATATAAATAACTGAATAATGTAAGAAATATGATATTAAATACTTTAATCGAAATAAAGTGTGGATATACAATATATATACGACTTACATATAAGGAAATCCTTTGTAAACACAGACCACGCCGGTTTGTTTATGATATATATCACGTGATTCTGTGAATTTAGCCCATTGTAATATTTCTAAAGATCATTATTAAAATACATTGAAATAAATTCTCCATTATATTTACCATTCTGTCAATCTGTAACCAAGATAACCAAATTTTTTACATGTATTAAAAAGACATAACAAATAATGCAAAAGATTCTGTATTCTCCCACAAATTTTTAAGCAAATACACTCTACTCCAACAATCTAAACAAAAGAATTTTAAAATAAAACTATAATAAAATGACAGTGCAATGATTAAATTATTTTAGTTCCAGAAAATTAATTTACTAAACAAGAACATAGATATTGTTTCAATGAAACAAATTGATGAAATAAGAATTAAAAATTTTTAAAAAATATTGAGCAAAGGAAGTTCAATCATAACATTATGCAATGTATATGTAGTGCATACAAATATAAAATAATAAACTTAAAAACATTTATTGTTTTAACAAATTACATTCCAAATGAGACATTTAAGCCATACTTTCAATCAAAGAGGATCTCATGTCTGATGTGATAGTAGATGGAAGAACATCACCCAATTTAAAAATGCTTTCAATGACAGAAATTTCTGTACTGGTGGTATCCAAACCACAAAATGCACACCAATCGTTGACAACCATTCCAGCTCCAATTACATCACTTCCACGATTTATAGAACCAGCGACAATAGGGACTTGAAGTAAAGATGATAATTCATGTTGATCCTCAACGGATGTTCTGGGATGCACAAGTCCACCTTGATTGCTCAAAGCACAATAACTTCCAACCAAGACGTTGTTAGCTATAGATTGCCTGAAGATTTCAACTTTCAAAGTATCAGCAAGAATTTCCTCCGTTTCTTTATCTAAATCTGGATGGGTTAGAGCGACATAATCATTGCAGGCAATTACATTACCCAAAGCAGAAAGTCGTTCTTCAACTCTTTGAATTTTTACGTTTTCTGGCAATGAATTTCGTATATGTTGAAGCTCCTGGTCGGTAGTGGAACTAGGAACCAGAAGTCCATGTCTATTACCAACACACATTCGGCCAATAATACGACAACCAGCGACGGAAGCATGAATGACTGGTATCGTGTCTGATAATTCACCTTCGAAAACACTATAAAAATTCTCAGAGCCACCAATAGCAACTAGACAATATGTGTTGGTTAATTTCGCAAACACCCCAACTTCATTGTTGTTTTCAAAATGCACACGCAGGGCCATTTTCAAAAAAAATATAGAAACACGTGCGATCTTCGTTCAAATACTTATAGCACTAATGTGATCAACAAGATAAAATAATCAAGATGAAGATCCGCAATATGTATCAGTTCACTTCAAATTTATACTTAATCTAAGCATGGATACTGTGGCTCATTTTTTACACACTGAAGTTATGTCGCAGTATTTTTTTTACAAAAAATTACTTAATTAAACAAATATTGATTGATAAAAAAAAATTTAAAGAAAATAATCGTTTTTAAATTTTTTCAGCTTCAAAAATTTTGGAGCAGATCCAACTTCCTCATTTTTTTTTACCTTTGACAGCTCTTGCAGCGGCTGCAATAGCCAAATGATCATGATCACGAGTGAATATTTGCAGGTTTTAGGAACAAATCAGGACGTGTAATGCTCGCTTTTTTGAGTGGCAATGATACAATGGTTGCTGGTACATTATTTATCTACACCCTGATACTAACACCTATCCTGACCTATGCTAGCCCAGTCAGGTGGCATTGTGCTGACACAACACTAGATTTATTAGAAAAATCCCGAAATTCCACTATTCAAAGGATAGTAAGAGCACACTGGTACATGAGAAACACAGACATCAGATACTCATTTAAACGGGGAATCTTTACTTAGAGAGGGTTGAAGGTTTTTTCGAAACGTGCCAAGATCGCCAAACAGAGCAATTAACGCTCCAATCTGGTAGTCGACCAATTGTGCTTACGTCACACAAGATGACGTAGGAAAGATTCTTAGAAAATCTGAGTAAAAAGGCTTTCCTCCGCTACATTAAAAATTTCTATACAATTATACCTTTTATAAAAACTGTATTTTAAAAAATAAATTATTTGTATCAGTTTCGAACTCTGCTACATAAAAAAATTATAATATATTTTTTATATTGATAGTATTTAAATATTAATACAGTTAAAAAAAATTCACTCACTAAAAAAAAAAAAAAAAAAGCTCCAAATAAAGTTATATATTTTGTAAATCCATCGTATTTACAAAGAAATACATTCTCTCATATAAAAAAGTTCCAAATACAAGTATATGTTTTGTAACTGATCGTATTTAAAAAATACATTATCTCGTAAAAAAAGGTTCTAAATACAGTTATATATTTTATAATTGTTCGTACTTAAAAAATACATTATCTAATAAAAAAAAGTTCCAAATACATATTCCAAATACAATTATATATTTTGTAATTCATCGTATTTAAAAAAAAAAATACATTCTCTCATATATATAAAAGTTCCAAATACATTTTCCAAATTCAAAATATATTTTATAATTGACAGAATTTAAAAAAATTATAATATCTTACAAAAAAAAGTTCCAAATGCAATTGTGTATTTATCATTCATAGTATTTTTTAAAAAAGCATCTTTCTCATATATATATATATATATATATATATATATATATATATATATATATAAAGGTTCCAAATGCAATTATATTTTTGTATTAATTGTATTTTGAAAAATTAATTCTTTTCATCAGTTTCGAATTCTGCTACAAATAAAAAAGTTTCAAATACGATTATATCTTTTACACAGTGTATTCAAAAAGTTCCAGGACTGCCGCTAGTAAAACAGTACAGGTAGCGCTATCTCTGCGCAATTCATGGAGCGCGTAGCAACAACCTTCTCCGACGCATGTGCGAAGTTTTATTCCGTTTGGATGAGTTCCAATTTCTCAGCATTCACTCGAGTGTGGTGTGTCACAGTGGTCGTGTCATCGTTTAAAAATGGAGCAAAGAACGAACATTAAATTTTGTTTTAAATTGGGTAAAACGGCCACAGAAACCTATGAAATGATTAAAACTGTTCATGGTGACGAGGCTATGAGTCGTTCGCGTGTGTTTGAGTGGTTTGCAAGGTTTAGAGATGGAAGAGAAACGACGGACGATGATGAGAGGTGTGGTCGTCCACGTTCGAATCGGACTGATGAAAATGTCGAGCGAGTGCAAGCGTTGGTGCGCTCAGACCGTCGAATGACGATAGAAATGATTGCGGAATCTTTAAACATGAGTGTAGGGTCTGTTTTTACGATAATGACGGAGGATTTAAAGAAAAAGAAACTCTGTGCGCGCTTTGTGCCACACACTCTGACTACGGAGCAAAAAGAACACCGAATTGCTTCTTCCGAAGATTTGATTGCCGCGGCCGATGAAGACCCTAACTTTTTGAAAACCATCGTCACCGGAGACGAGTCGTGGTGCCTCGAATATGATCCGGAAACTAAACGTCAAAGTTCGGAGTGGACAAGTCCGGGAAATGGTCGACCGATGAAAGTTCGTGCGTCAAAATCAAAAACAAAGACGATGCTGCTCGTGTTTTTCGACAGTCGAGGAATTATCCACCACGAATTCCTTCGACAAGGGTCCACTGTCACTGGTGCCTTTTACAAGGATGTGCTACACCGGCTTCTGAAAAGAATGCGGCGTGTGAGACCCGAAATGTTGGGCAGTGGAAACTGGTGTCTCTTGCATGACAATGCACCGTCACACAAATCCATCATTGTTCAGCAATTCTTGGCGCGCAGGCAGGTTGTAACCATCGACCACCCCCCAAATTCACCTGACCTGTCCCCTCCGGACTATTTTCTTCCAAAGTTGAAATTGAAGATGAAGAGACAGCGGTACGCGTCGGTAGAGGACATCGAAGCGTCAGTGACAAGGGACCTGCAGAGTGTTGCAGTCGAGGCGTTCCAGAAGGCGTTCAAAGATCTTTATACAAGATCCAAACGTTGTATTGAAGTGCAGGGGGATTATGTAGAAGCTTGATATTAAATAAACTTAATTTTGCTGTGTTATGTTGTCTGTGTGCATTCAGTCCTGGAACTTTTTGAATACACTGTGTATATTTATTACATTTCGTAACAAAAATATCTTTTTTACTCCATTTTTAAGCTCGCTTTTCTTTTTAAAAATTTTTACAACACTTTTGGTGAATATTTTAAATGGTGTTATGGAAATTAAAAATTTTAAGAGATTGTATGCTTTAGAGAGGAGGATGTATGTCATGCACTCAGAAAAGGATATATTTACTACACTCCATTATATATAGAAATTACAATTTCATTAATTGAAGCAGTTTATAATTATTAAAATTATGAAAACATATTATTTAATAAAAATCGAAAGCCATAAAGCTTATCAATTTGTGTTCACGACCTCGAGGTACCGCAGTGTTCTTTTTCTCTCCCATGGAGTTTACTGTCTGTGATAAACATGTGTGAACACGCCCCCGGGATACGATAGCGATGTTTCGACTCTCTTTCTTGTCAACCAATTTTACTTTTTTCCGTTTTTCAAACATTTAAATCACAGTTACACCTTTTTTTTGCACAGCATAACCGTATTTGGCTCTCGCGCTATAAAACTTCACCATCTTTCACTTACCAATTTGTGAGAGTAGTAACAAAAAATATAGATTGAATTTCTAGAAGTGAGATTTTCTTTTTCTTTCTTCTCCTTTGTTTTTTTTTAATTCAAAAGTAATTATTACATTAATTTCATAACTGTTCAAATATGAAATTATAATAGAAAAAAGTGAAAAAATCATTTCATTTGTAATGTTCAATCCAAGGAAAAAGAAATTCAATAAACTTACTTCATTTAATTTTGGGGCATTTTAGATGAAATAATACTACATTTCATTTCGTTCTTCTCTTTCAATACTCCATTTAATTCCATTGAATAGAATTATACATGTATTGTAAATTTATATAAATAGTCTTGTATTTCTCAACGGCATTTCTTAATAAGATTTTGTAAAACTTTTATTATTTGGTTTCTATTTTTAGTAAATTATTTTTAAAAAAAATTCTAGAGATGTCAAATTTGACAAGAATGTATTTGATTAAGCATTTTGCAAAATGTCTTTAACTATTTTTTAAATAATTTTATTGCATTCTCTTTACGCTGAATTCAAGTTAGCAATATTTGAATCAACGTCATTTGATTGTAAATGCAAACTGTATATACTATTCCTTACGGATGTCGTTGATTAGAATTGATTCTGAGAATTTTAAACGCATTTTTTCAAAAAATAACATGCACAATGCAGATTCGTATTTACATTTTCTCAATTTTTATTCTTGTAATCAAGGATATTTTTAACCATTTTATAATTATGTAAACATATTTAGAATTTCTACTTTCAATTTTTTAATTAATATATTACTGATAATTTAACTAGAAAAAACCATTTACCTTTGTTGTAAAAGCTGAATAAAAATCAAATTGGTAATAAAACTTCAAGACATTAAATTACAGCTTCCGAACTTAAAGTATATGATTGATCATTTATAAATAATTTTTTTAAAAACTGGAAAATATATTCTCCTTGTGAAAGCGCAAAAATTTCGAATCAGAATTATTTCGACTTAACACACCTACCTACAAATACTTTCGCCCTTGAGTCATTACAACTTCCAGATCAAAACTGGAAAACCTCTCTTGCGTCTTGCTTTGAAACATTGAATTAATTACAAGAAAAGTAAAAATATATTTATAGGATTCAGTTGTTTAATTCCATTCTAATACAGATAAAATAAAATATTTCATTTAAAATTACAATGAACTAGTATTTGACTTCATAATTTCAAGTATAATTTATGTTAAAATCCAGATGGTAAACAATATTTCAATAAAATTTATAAAACCCCAATCAATAGCTTGTTTTTCGATACTGATCTAGTATAAATCCAAATGTTTTTTTTTTTTTTTTTTTTTTTTGAAAATAGATTTATTATATCAATACAGCAAATTTTTATGCGTTCAAAACTTTTGTCATCCGTATTCTCCACAGACATTAAAAGTCTCCTCTGTAACCTTTTAATTTTTTTTAATTTAATGTGAAACTCATTTAAGGGAAATATGTGAATGATTTTTTTAAAATAGCTTCCAAGGTATATTTGGATGCTATATAACTAACATAAAAACTTTTTTTAGTGTTTGTCGTGTTTCTAATAAGGTTATTTCAGAAAAAGTATAATAATTCTAGAGTAAAATGGAGCTCAAAAAATAGTTATCGTAGAAACATCATTAAAATCTACTGAATAAAATATTCCTGCAATACAAAAGCATTTTCAAACATATATTTAAATTGTACTGATAATCGTATTTCAATTTTAAAAAAATTGTAAAAAAAATATGTTCACGTCTAATAGTGTCTTGTAAATAATTTAGATTCTTTATGACATCAAGTATTTTATTGATCAAATTATAATAACGAATTTTATGTGTTAACTTTTTTTTTTCTTCCTACTTCAAGTAATTCATTTTTTTAACCTTTTACTTTTTAAAAATTTTTTCGTTATTTATCAATATTTTTTTGATTTCTTAGAGTATTTCATTCATAACACGAGAAATGACTTTTCAAAAATTTATGGAAGATTATTAACACATTCACGTCACTGTATCTGTGAAAACAGTTATAAAAAGTTGATTGATAATATCTGTAGAGAAGAATGTTATTGTTCTCTTCAAATACAAAAGATTTGATTAAAAATTTTATAGAAGTTGAATCTAGATAAATGATATGTAATGCAGGAATGAATTATGAACTTTTTTTGGAATTCATAACATATCTGTTAAAATTCAGCAGTATATTTCAAAGTGTTTGATTTGTTACTGATTGAACAAAAGACGAGTATTGTAGCATGATTTGTGACAAAAAATGTTCAAACGCTTTTAAGTTACATCTTATCTCGTTATCAAAAGTTTCTTACAGTTAAACAGTTATAAACTTATTTAAGAATAAGTGCAACAAAATATTTAAACTTTTTTATTTCCCTTTTTCTTATTTTTTCATTGTTTTATATTAAATGATATCAAAGTTTGATGTTGTTATGGAACGGTTTTTGCTAAATCGGATTTTTAGCATATTACACAGGTATTGTTTTAAAGTTTTTTTACCCGCTTTGCTCATTATATTTCCGTAATTAGCAATGAGGCACAATTACAATTGATACACACTTTTCGATTGTGAATTGTTATTATGAGAAATTAACATGTATAATGAGCCGAAACGAAACATAAACAAGTGCTGAATTTTTAAATTTTAAAGCGTTGCACAGTTCTCTCATTCACAGAGTCAAATAATCTATAAAACTAAAGTTCATTCTATCCTATAGATATGATGGATCCTTCAAATAATATGATTTTCATTCTGATAGTCTCAGAAAAACCGGGAACATCCATTAAATCTCAGGGTACCACTTAAATTATTTTAAATAATTAATTACTGTTTCTGTAGAGTATTTAGGTGCATTCAATAAATAGAATTAACTCATTGAATTAAATTTACAATCTAAAGATTTCAAAATGGCTGACAATGTATATAAAACTTTTGAATCTGTTTTTAATAATTTACATGATAACCATTTAGATTAATAACTTTGTATAGTGTACTTCACTTATTTATTACAAAGAAAGTATCAATTTGTGAATGCTTTAAACTTATTATAATATAGTTCGAAATAAAAACCAACGTATTTAAAAACAACGTTTTTTATGGTGACAAAGTTTATTAAAAAAATTATTAAAATATTAGTTAAAACAGGTCGCAAATATCTAAATATTGCATTGTTAGGCAAATAAGAACGGTTCCCAAAATTTCAGAGCTCTAGCTTGATGGGAAGTTGGTTAAATTAACAATGGACAATTTGATGACACACTAATACACATACATACAGACACACACCAAGTGAAATACATAACAACGTTAAAACTAACTAAAATTAATTAATCCGGTAAATTAAATGGTTGGAATACAGTTTAGTCAAACCACTCTTGGAGACAGGAATTATTAGGCGGTATTTTGCCAAATGTTGCTAAATTGGTCCGCGAAGCGTACTTAACATTCAGCCAAAAAAAAAAAAAAAATCTCCAAGTTTGGCAATTATTCAAATTGCGCCAAGTGATTGGGCTAAACTGCATTATTTAAAAAAATATGAGTTAAAACTTGTCGCAAACGTCTAAATATTGCATTGTTAGGCGAGTACGAACGATTCCCAAAATTTCAAAGCTCTAGCTTCATGGGAAGTTGGTTAAATTAACGATCGAAAATTTGATGACACACACACACCAAGTGAAATTCAGAAAAACGTTGTAATAATAATTCGATATAAAAACCAACGTTTTTAAAAACAACGTTTTTATATGGCGGCAAAGTTTATTAGAGAAAATTATTGAAATATTAGTTAAAACTGTTAGTTATTTTTAACTTTAAAATTCACTTAAAAAGAGACATTTGTGAGAGTATTAAAAAATTCATAATACTCATAAAATCAAAACATGCATTTGAAAGTTTGTAAGTCATTCTATTAAAAAAAGAATGGGAACCAAAATTCAGAAAAAATTATTGTGATAAGACACGGTGCCAAATATTGGAAACTTTCTTTTTTGCGAATGATTACTGACTAAAAGTCAGCAACCCTTACTATCTCGGAGATAGTAAAGGGGAGATAGTATCTCCCCTTTGTGAGTACAAAAGGTTTACGATACCGCATGCTGCGTGAGGAGTGCCCGGTGCTCCCAGAGGGGGAAAAAATTTTTTTCCTCCATTCTAAAAGCGCCGAGAGGAAAGAATATTTTGACTTATTAAAATTATTGAAATATTAGTTAAAACTTGTCGCAAACGTCTAAATATTGCATTGTTAGGCGAGTACGAACGATTCCCAAAATTTCAAAGCTCTAGCTTGATGGGAAGTTGGTTAAATTAACGATCGAAAATTTGATGACACACACACTCACACAACACACACACACACACACACACACCAAGTGAAATTCAGAAAAACGTTGTAATAAAAAGAAGAGAGACTTTTTAATTTTTTTAAAATATGAATCGTCGATTTTTTTTTTCAATATGTTAAGTCTATTTATTAAAGATTATATTCTTTTTTTTTTTTTAAATTGTTATACTACTCTTTCCGAATTAAATACATACGTAAATTCCGAATTAGATTGGCTTAAATTAAAATCCCTGTAAAAACTACACAAAATCTGTACGATATGGATATCGTATATCTGAACCACTGTTCAGTAACAAACATGACGCTAGAGTAAACCTCATTTTCTTAATATCAGATTCACACCGATTTAAAAATTTGAGGTTCAATTTCGTTTAGTACGAATCACACTGTATTGTTGGAAAAGTAAGATTTTTGATGTAATCATGACTCGATTACTACCAAAATTGGCCACGGTAGCCGGGTGGTCATGATCGCAATCTCCTGACTTGCCAGCGTTGTTTTCCTCAAATCGTGGGTTCTCTCTAGTCTAAATTTCTCTAAAGATCCACTGAAAAGTGGGGTAACTGCAATTTAAATCTGATGATACTCCAAGTTTTTGCACTGACGAGGTGTGGAAGTTTGGGGAGTGGAATTCCAGTTCAAGTGTCGTCCTCGTCACTTAACCAATGTTCAAAATAATGAGATCTATCGCCAATAGCCCAAGATTTGATTCTTCGTATAATGTTAATGAAACAATCAATCAATACCACTAAAATTGGATCATTAATGAGCCCCAGTGGGTTACTGTTTATTCGCAAAATCTCTTATTACTCGTAAATATCAATGAAAAATAATGAGAAAGACATACCTATAAGGGTAAAATTGGTAAAGGAAAAAGAAAATAAGAAGCGACAAACTGTCTGAAAGAGATATGCGGAAATGCAATTCTGTTTTCTTTAACAGTGAGTGCACTGAGAAATAAAAATTTAAAATATTAGAATGGCATTAGAGGCTACGATCTTTTCATAGTAAAATAGGCAAATCTAAATTTATATTATAGATTTGAGAACATTGTTTGTGCTTGGTTTTTCTACATTTGTAAAAACATTACTTTATTGTAGGGCGAAGAACTTGTTTATAAAGTAGGACTATTATTTAATGATAGTGGGAAAAATCTACCAATTAGCAATAAGCTAAGAGATTTGATTTTACTCCCAAATCTTTCTTGTATATATTTAATGTGCTTCAAATAGATTAGTTTATCACCTAAATGAAAGTCGAGAAATGAACCACAACGATATAGATTCAATGAAGATATTCCCAATTTATCTCTAAATCGAATAAACATTTATAAAAAAAAAATTGGGGGCGGGGGGGGCTCAATACATCTAGATTTCCTCAAGATTTCTTCAAATTAATCACAGTTCTTGAATCTGTGATCCATTCTTTGGGAGTATCTAGGAATTTTTACATTCTTCTCATTGTCTAATTCAATAGTTGCTAAACCGTGCACCACATCATCGCAGGGTCTTCACAGGAAATTCACCACATATTGGAGACGGACACTTTCGAGAAGAAAACTGGTGCCGACAGAAGTTTTTACGACATTGCTTACCCCCTTTCCTGTCAATGATTGACAGTTCTAAGTGTTGTTTGACAAAAGTACCAGATAAGAACGTTGGTCCCTTGCTGGGCAAAGAGAAGGTTTGCGCGGTAGCCTCTAGCAACACATTATTCTCCCTTTTTCTGGGAAAGTTCTCTCTGAAAGCCGCTTTGCAATTAAATGTCCGTTTTCAATTCAAGAAATGTTCGGAAATATATTCTCTAAAAATAGAAGACATGTTCTTTCCTGCGATTTCCTTGTATCATTCTTAGTACCATAATTAGAATTTTTGTACAGTAAATTATTCTATTCATGTGCAATAATCGGGAAAAACTATTAAAATTTTTCACTTTGCAATTTATAGAAGGTAGTGGCCACAGTACCGTTACATGATATAATTATCAAACTATAATATATACCATTTCATAATTTAATACATAGACATTCTGAATTATCTATTTATACGCTCAAAAATTCTTCACTCATTATTTTGGATGTGTAAATTATTTTTAGCACCTAAGAGTCTGAATAAATTGGTAATACTTTTGAACAATGAAGGAAAATGTTCAATTCATTAAAAGTTATATTTAAAATTTGCTACGCTAAATATATATCATTTATAATTCATTAATAATAATAATAATATATATATATATATATATATACTAGCTGACCCGGCAAACGTTGTTTTGCCATGTAAATAATTTCTAGAGAATTTCTAGTGTAGAAAAAAAATAACTAACTTATTGGAAGTGTATAAGGATGTGGAATATGAGTGAAAAAGGCATAGAGCGCTGTGAACGATGAGGGAATATAAAAATAACAAAACACCAAACATTAATTTTTTCAGTTTATCAAAAGTAATAATTATTTATATCATTAATTCATCACATAATATTAATCTCTTAATGCTACAGCGTGAACAATATTTTTTTGTTATCCCGTCTTTAGCTAATACAAACAAACTTGATGGTTTACCCACTCGAGAGCATGCAACGTATAATTGTCCGTGTGAAAAACATTGTGTGCTCAAATCTAAGCCACAAACAGACATTGTTTGGCCTTGGGATTTATTAATAGTCATTGCAAATGCCAATCTAATCGGAAATTGAATACGCTTAAATTGAATTGGCACATCTGTGGGTATAATAGGTATTCGTGGTATTAATATATTTTCACCTCGAAGTTTGCCATTTAAAATGGTGCCTTCGATAACGTTTTTCATTAATTTTTTAATGACTAATCGCGTACCGTTGCACAGCCGTGGCGGGTTCAAATTACGAAGCAAAATAATCGGAGATCCAACCTTCAATTGTAAGTTATGTGGTGGCATGCCTGGCAAATCCAGTGAGTTCAAAAACACTGAAGCTGTAAATTTTCTGTTGGAAAATTTACAGCTTCAGTGTCATCGCAAACTGTATCAATAGATTTATATGATACCAAGTCCCCTGGCAATAACTGTTTTATCTTCAGATTCAAAATGTCAACGTCCACATTTTTTTGCAGCTAAAATTGCTCTTTCTGCAAGCCACTCGAGATTTATGTAATTCGTGTGTACATTGGGAAATATTTGTTCAATGAGAGCATCTTGCGAATCAATGATTGTGCAGAAATCAGTCGCTAATTTTATGTATCCAGTTTCATCTATAGTGACTTTTCCATCGCCGATATCTAAGAGTTGTTTTGAGAATGTTTTAGCGGATGGATCTTGAAGCATTTGAACGCACATATTTACTTTCAGCTGTTCTATTTCAACATTACGCCACAATGGCGATGATTTTAAGCAGGCGTGGATTTCATCAGCGTATGTTGAACGTGGAATGATGGGAAGAGTTTGTCTGAAGTCACCTGAAAGGACTAACAGAGTGCCACCAAATAGTTTGTCCTTGTTTTTAATATTTTTCAATGTCCTGTTCAACGCCTCAAGCGAATGTTTGTGTGCCATGGTACATTCATCCCAGATGATAATTTTACACTGTTTCAGCACTGCGGCTATGAACGATTGTTTTTTTATGTTGCACACTGCGTCAGGGTTATTTTGAATATTTAGTGGTAGCTTAAATACTGAATGAGCTGTTCTGCCTCCATCCAATACAGTTGCCGCAATGCCCGATGATGCAACGGCCAATGCGATGCCATTATTGGATCGTATTTCGGCGAGAATTAGAGAAATAAGGAATGTCTTGCCAGTTCCACCTGGTGCATCTAAAAAGAAGAACCCACCTTGTCCTGCTGAAACTGCGAGCATAATGCGGTCGTAAATGGTTCTTTGTTCCTCATTCATTAGTGGGACATTGCGAGTAACAATCGCCGCCATTTCTACAGTGTTGTACTGCAGTTCACGATTCATTTCAGTGTTCATTAAATCAGTTGCACCTCGATTTGACGAATTCATACCGAAATGACTGAGTGGTAAGTTGGCAATGATAATGCAAAGATCCTCAATAGCAATCAATGCTTCATTGTACATATCGTCGCTGAATGTTATCGCTAGATCGTTACACCGTGTACGATGTTGATGCAATATATCATCAGTCATTGAATCTTTGTGATTATCCCACAATATCTCTGCTCGGTCTGGAAAACATGCAGTCAACATTATAGCGAATAGTAGACGAATTTGTATTGCTGTACAGTTCTATGCTGCTTCAGCAAGCATACATTCTCACTGATTGTCATCTTCCAGCAAGCCGAGTGCAAGGCATGCATCTTTATACGTTGTATACTGTTGCCCATTCACTTTACGTATATCTTGAAATGACAATGGGCCAGTAACATTAACCAACAATAGTCGAAGATAAAAGCACTCAGTCTGTCTTGGATTCACTGTAAATACTCGCCCCAAGGCGTTTGATTTGAGTAAATTGGGACATGCAACAACTGGTGAGCCTTGCTTGCGGGGTATCCATTGTTTTGTTTGAGCCCATGTGAAATAGCGTGGTACTTGTGAATAGAGTAAAGTACGTGCAAAGGCACCAAAATCATCCGCACGATTACACAATTCAAAAAATTCAGTGAGTGTAGTTTTTTGGTTGATTTATAGCACGATCAATCGCTGTCTCGTTCGTGAAATATACACGCTGACCGTTTTCAAGATGAACGGCTAACTGAACAACTGCTGGATCCCGTTCATGAATCAGAAAACCAAAGATACGCCAAACAGCTTTATTGGAGCAGATGTACCGACCAATTTGGTAGAGCGTTATTTCATCGTTTTTATTCACTGGAGGAGCATTCACATTGGTATTTTCCACTCTAAACACCGCCATGTCACTGCCTTTATGGACATACTTGCAAATGTATTTAATGCTCTTCACAGAACTGCAGAACTCAACATTAATATGAGCATTGTATGTTTTGCTCAGCAGGTGCGAATATGGCACGACCCAACGATTGTCAATATCAATGTCTGTGTTGCTGATGTTTTTAATAAATGATTGTCCGCTAATATTTGGATTCCTTCGACGATATATTGGATATCCGACGACATTTGTGATTGTATCGTTAATGAAATCTTTAGGGAAATTTTTTTTACATTTTTCATCTGCCATGCAAGGCAATGAACGATTAAAAGTACCGCATGGGCCATGAATCATGTTTGCTGTAACAATATCAAACAGCAATTGATCAGTAGATGGATCGGGAATTTCTGCAGAAATTATATTATCTATTTCTTCAGGACGGATTTTGTCGATTAACCAAACCAAAATGTGGGCATGAGGTAATCCTCGCTTTTGCCACTCAACCGAATACAGCCAGCAACGTGTGGGACCGAATACATGTAATTTAGTAATAAAATTTATCAAAGACTTCAGCTTTTGTCTAAACACACGTGCTGTAATGTCATGACGATGTATTGCATTTTGGCCAGGCAACAGCAAAGATGTAATCTCTGGCCATTTTGGATTACATGTGAACGTGATAAATAAACACGGTCGCCCATATTCGCGCACGAAAGTCAGAGCATCCTGTATATACTCTTGCATATGACGTGGACTGCCTATGAACGATGATGGTAGAATGACAGAGTTACCAATTTCGGCGTCGTCGGCGTTGTTGACAATAGCGTCTCGCAAGTGAATGTACTCTTCCACTCGTAGCTTGAGTTGATTATGTCGTAAGTATCGTAGTCGTTCGCCCTCTATCTTCGCGTACATGTCGACCATGAATTGTTGACAAAGCTCTCGAAATCGTAGAATGACGTTGTCCAGCCCGCGTCTAATCATCAATCTATACGCATAATAATCCTTCGAGCTAACGTTCTTGTTTGTTTCGGCTCCTGTAATAATATATTCAAAAATATTAATTTAAATTAATTACGTTTAATAATTTAATTGTTTTGTTAAAAGTGTAATGATCAAATTCATAATTAATGAAGTACCTGATACGGGATCTCGTTGTTTGATATTTATGCTATATCCGTCTTGTCCCTTCCAGAAGATTAGCGGATATTGGAGAGCGTCATATGAACGGTGTGTATCAGCAATGAACTGAAGATTATTATTTCTCCTAAGAATCACAATTTCTCGTGCACCTGTACGATCGCCAACTATGATTCCAGCAACGTCGTCAGCAACAGGTGTATTGAATCTACGAATGTGTTCTCCAGCTGGTGTTTTATCAGGATTAATAACAATAGCGTGATTATCACTTTCTAATTTGTGCACGTGGGATTTGAATATTTTCAACAATTCATTATGCTCATTCAATAGAGCATCCAGCTCGCTGACGATGCGTCTGGCAAAGAATGAATCAAGGTTATTGTAGCCACAACGTGCATCCACCCAATTGGCTAGTGCGCTTCCGGAGTCCTCGCCGCCCATAAAGTAGATTTGTAAAAATTTATGTGGTTCGTTTGGCATTGGCAGCAATGAGCCTATTTTAAGATAAACTTGGCCTCTGATTTTAAATGTAGAATTGTACTGTTGACCATTTGCATTAGTATTTTGAACTATTTCTGTTGCTCCGAACGATGTCATTTGAAAGCATGAGTTGAATGTTCGAATGGACTTCAGGAACACGTTAGAATCTGGATCTGTGCCGATAAGCAAACCGTTCAATGGTTCCGGTGGTGTTTCAATTTCAGGTAGTTGTACCTTCCCTGACGCGCAACACATCCCGGCTGGTTCATTTTTGAATTTCAAAGCATGACAATACGGGCATTCTTTGTCCATAGCACCAATTACCACTTTTGAATGAGCATAATATTCAATATCGGGCTCATACTGGAATGCTAGACGCAGGAATGATGTAGCTACAAATGCTCGATGTGCCTGTTGGCGTTGTTGGTCATTTGCTCTGCGTCTATTGACAGTAAAACGGAGTGATTGTCGTTGTTCCAATCTCATGACTTCATTGCGTTCAGCTCGTGTATCGTCTAATTGTTCTTGACGCAATTGCGCCATTCTCACACGCGCTCCAGTATTTTCTTCTTGAACTTGTTCTTCGGTTCTTTGGGCTCTTCTATTTCGAATGCTTCTAGATTTATTTGTATCACGGCTCAAATTGGCCCCTTTGCGTTTTGTTGGCATATTTTCGTTATAAATAAGAAAGAATAATTTTTGATTTTATAATAAACGTATAAAAATAATTTATACTTACAACTC